>CM052705.1:18567034-18643051 GCA_028551405.1 Uromys caudimaculatus
GTCTCTGTAGACCAAGCCAGCTTTGAACTCGGAGAATTCCCTACCTCTGCATTGCTAGTGCCGGGGATAACGTCCTGCACCACAGTGCCCAGATGCAGCTGGGGTTTTTCACAGGCATCTTTAACCCATGGGTTAGGAAAGTTCTTTCTTAATGGAAGATTGTCCTTCTTCTATAAAGCAAGTTAGAACTCCAGATTTCTAGAAGGCTCTAGGACAACCTTCCCTTCCCAGGCCCGGGCCTAATTTCCTATCTCCTATGCAAAACTCAAAAGAGCTCCTCCTACCAGGGTGTTGGAGACAGACCTGTGTCCTACTGTGCCAGAAACCAGTTTGAATTCTATGACATGTGGGGAACTGCCTCTGCGAGTTTCCTGCCTAACCCTCTTTGTTTTCTATTCATTTCAGACAATAAACTTTGAGAAAGATTGGAAGATAATCACCGTGTTTATAGGAGGCAATGACCTCTGTGGTTCCTGCAAAGACCAGGTAAGTGCTCGGCCTCTCACCCTCAGGAAAGAGTCCATGGTCGGCCACTGGGTCCTGGAACAGCATAGCTAGGTCAGGACTCTGTACATGGCTTGGCATGGATCCAACTGGAGATTCGTTAATCTTAAGACCCAGAGGACATTCACCTGGAAGACTGGTCCTGATGAAGTTCCCTACTGTGGGAGCCTGATTGTATCATTCTAGAAAACTAGATAACCTTATCTTATCTTGCTTGTTTTTGTAGCTAGTCGCAGGTTCTTTCTGCAGTACTTATCAGCCTTGCCAATTGCACCTTTGTGCTGTCTCTAGAGAAAGTGATTTCCAAGAAAATGGTTAGGTGAGGTTCTGGTCTGCACCTCTTGGGGCTGATGGGAAACCCACAAGGGTGTTCCTCTCTGGCTGCCACGTGTATTCTTCCTGGATTCCCAAGACCTTCTGAAGGAGATCCCTTAAACCAAACTACCTATGAGTCTCACACCCACATCTGTGCCACATGCTGTGCCCAGAGGTGAGCAGTGGCAAACGAGACACAAGCTCTGTCCTTGGGGTTTCCCTTAGCCAGGGGCCAGAAACAAGTAACTCTTCACAGCATTGGAGAGACACCACCATTGGGTTCTGACGATACATAAATAAGTAACTCTGCAGTCAAAGTAGCCATGGCATGTGGAGAGCAAGGAGGTTCTCAGCACATAGTGCAGGAGACCTACCAGCTGGGCATGTGTTGGGCAGGGAGTGTCTTGGTTAGGGTCTGCTGCTGCGAGCAGATGCCGTGACCAAGGCAACTCTTACAAGAACATTTCCTTGGGGCCAGCGTACAGATTCAGAGGTTCAGTTCATTGTCATCAAGCAGGGCAGCATGCAGGTGGGCATGGTGCAGGAGGAGCTGAGAGGTCTACCTCTTGTACCGAAGGCAGCTAGGAGAAGACTGGCTTCCAGGCAGCTAGGATGAGGGTCTTAAAGCCCACACCCACAGTGACACACCTACTCCAGCAAGGTCACACCTCCTAATAGTTCCTCTCCCTGGGCTAAGAATATTCAAACCACCACAGGGAGTGAGGGACTAACACAGTAAGATAGAAGTGAGCTCATGCACAGAGGGTGACCCGTCCCCAGACCCTTACAATACACTTTCCTGATATCAGAATCATCTAGGGCTAGGAACTTTAAACTGACAGGCTTCTGGGGACAGGGGAAGCTTTGGAACCTTGGTCTCCCCTCCCCCCAGCTTCCTGGGGGACACAACTTTTTCTACTGATTTTTTTCTGAAAATGGGGCTAGGGATGATGTCCTAACCAAGCATGAAGACCTGAGGATGGATTTCTTATCACCCACATAAGCCAGCTGTGTCTGAGCACACATATAACCAGTGTGCTGTGTCCCTAACACCTGTAACCCCAGTGTGCTTGTGTGTGCGAATACCTGTAACCCCAGTGCTTCGGAGAGACAAAAGTATTCCTGGGGCTTGCTAGCCAACCCGGTCTAGCTGAACAGATAAACCTCCAAATTTAGTAGAAGACCCTGTCCCAAAAAATGAAATGAGGGAGAAAGCCACTGAGGAAGATATCTGATGTGAACCTCTGGACTCCATACACATATACATGGATTCTCTCTCTCTCTCTCTCTCTCTCTCTCTCTCTCTCTCTCTCTCTCTCTCTCTTACACACACACACACACACACACACACACACACACAGTTCTAAAAACATGATAAAAAAAAATCGAAGTGTATTTCTGTTTGGAGGCTCCATAAACTCCCTCACAGTCCCCAGGCAACCTTGATGCACCTGAGACTCAGAAGAGGGCAGGTAGTAGAACCAGAGACTATTTACAATGCAGATCTTGAGGTCATCTGCTTCAGTAGCCCCATTTCAGGGGAGCTATACAGGGTGGCTAAGGCTCAACCTCTAGTCAGTACAAAATCAATTCAGACTTTTCCCTGGCTCTAGGCAAAAGGAAGACACTTTCCTGAGGGCCATGATGAGTGCAAGCATTGTAGATAGGGCCCCCAAAGATTAACTCTCTGTTTCAATATTGCCAACTCTGATTAAAATACAGAAAGAAGAGAAGCCAAGCTAGGAAGCAATCCTGCTTATAGGAAGGAGATGGGGTGATGCGTGGGGCTCATGAGATTCTTCCTCTGCCTGCAGGCTCGCTTTTCTCCCCAAAACTTCACAGACAACATCAAGGCAGCCCTGGACATCCTCCATGCAGAGGTACGGTTAGACCACACAGGCCTCTGAGTTGCTCCATCAGAGCTGTCGTCTGTGACCTCAGAGACCTCACAGCAGTTCTGAGAGCTACTGGCAGAAGCCTGCATGCTTGCTCTAGCATCCTGGGAAAGCAGAAATAAGACAGAAAGGAAGTGGGTGGGGCCAGGAGGAAGTCACAAGCTCTGAGCTCCAGCCCCCGTGTGAGAAGTGAGAAGCTTCTTATCACATCATCTTGGTGACTGATTCTGTTTCTGCAGGTTCCCCGGGCCTTTGTGAACATGGTAAAAGTGATTGAGATCACCCCCTTGAGAGAACTGTTCAATGAACCTGCAGTCAGCTGCCCACGGTTGATCCTCAGGTCTGGTGGCAACTTCACCCATGTTCCTGAAAGGACTGTGGACCTTGGCAGATTCTTTTAGGGACCCCCAGGGTAGAGTATAAGAATGGTTAGAACTATCCCATATTTTAACCTGAAAAGGTCTCCCTGGGGGACAGACATCTCAGGTTATCTTCTGTAACCATCCGTATAGACCTCAGTAATCTCTCTGAGAGAGCACATAAGGAATCTCTGCCTGTTGCTGAGTCAGCCACATGACCCCTTCATCAAGGAAGAGAGAGAGGGTATTAGGAATACGATCACTCAGCCCACGGTGTCCAGAGCATAGTGACTACCTCCTGAAGGCTGGCCCCCAGGACAGACAGTGTCTCTGACTGGCATGTGTATTCTCCAGGTGGGACAAACACAAACCCAGGGCTACTGTTACTCTGTAGAAGAGAAAGACATGAGAGATCAGAATTGGCAAGCTCCAGGGGTGAACCTTCTCTCAGAGAACAGAGCATTCTGGTCCTTAGAAGGTTGCTCCCAGGAGGCTGGCATCAACTCTCAGCCTCTAGAACCAACCAAAGATGGGGTTCCTCTCTAGCACCAGACAAGTCTATGACTTTTGGAAGGAGGCTGCTCTTCTAACTGGTCACAGTGGCTATGCATACCTTCCTCCCCTGCCCTCTAGCCCCCACCATGTTCCTGGGCACATCAGGAGGTCATTAGTCACCTCAGTGTGATTATCCTCCACAGCCTGTGAGCACTGAGTCACTGCCAGTACAGCATAGGGGCTCAGGGGCTGTTTGCAGATGAACTGAATGAATAATTCATAAGGGCCAGCCTTGTTCTTAGAAATTAAGGAGGTATACTGGCTGATCCCTGGAGAACTATGCCAAATCTTCCCTAGGGGAGTAGGGCAGACTACACAGGTTCCCTAGAGAAGGCTCAGGATACTGTGAGCAGACACAGGCTGCCTGCCAGGACTGGTGTCAGGCATGCTATTTTCAATGCTGACTCATCTCCTGGATCCCACTTTCTCCAGTCACCAGAGCACATGGGGGGTTCAGTGTGTTCATTCCACTTCAGAATAGATCCCCACAAATCCTCCCGCTTCTGGTCACTGCAGAGATTTGAAGGCCACTAAAACCAGTTTGGAGAAGTCTCTTGCCAAATGCATTTGAAAATGAGAGTGTCAGTGTGTTGATAAGATCAAGAGCTTCCTTGTCTTGAGACTGCCCTCTCTGCCTCTCTGCCTCTCTGCTTTTCTGTCTCAGTGGCTAAGCTTCCTCTTTGCTGCTCTACACAGAGCCGCCTGGGCTATTATCACCTTATCCCCTGGGGCAGAAGTCCAGATTTGCCAGATCTAGACAAACCAGAGTGGAGTTGCAGACTGACAAACCGTTTAATTCAGTGACTAAGAGTTCAGGTTCTAGCTCCCACCAGCGTCAATATGGCTGAGTGACCTTGAGGAAGTTACTTAACCACTGAAACTTAGTTATCTCCTCTCCCTGATGTCCTTGCATGTGCTAGGGAAGTCTGTAATCACTGAACTATATGCCTGACCCTTTTTGCTTTTGTCTTTTTTTAAAGGGAGGGTCTTGTGTAGCCCAGGCTGGCTTCAAACTTGTCCTACAGCTGAGAATGACCTATGCCTGCACTTCTGATCCTCCTGCCTCTCTCCACCAGAGTCCTAGGATTACAGGCAGAGACCACCACACCCAGTTTTTTTAGTACTGGGGATAGAGCCCAAGGTTTTATGCATGGTAGACAGGTAGTCCCCAAGCTCCTTTATTTTTTACATTGAGATAGTATCTTGCTCAGCTGTCCAGACTAACTTCAAACTCACGATCCTCTTCCTTAGCCGCCAACATAACTAGGATGACTGAGTGTGCCAGCTTCAGATTGCTCACCTGTAAAATGGGAACAATAAAATCTTCTGGGTTGACTAAGAGATTTAAACATATTAATACACGGCGCTTGGCACCGTTAACATGTAACGTGTGCTGGCAGTTACTGCTGCTGTTATTACCGTTTAGGAGGAGGGTGTATCTCTCTGCACATCTTCACATAAGCTCTGGGTGACTCAGCTCCATAAAGTCATTCCTACAGACACCAGGAGGAAGGTCTTGTTTCCAAGAGCAGATTCAGGCCATGAACGTATTTCTGTGGTGTCCTTTGACCCAGACTCAGATTCCTGATACCCTTCAACTTACCAGAAATACACAGAGTCTCGGATCAGAGCTTTTTCTATTGCTCATTCAGGATGATGACCTCGGGCTGGGGGCTCTTTGGTTTTGTTGGCAGGAACCTGTGTCCTTGTGTCCTGAACCTTGCTGATAACTCAGCAGAACTTGCCAGCCTTGTTGAAAGGAACAGGCAGTATCAGGTAAGCCTGGAGAGGTTTTGCCGCTGTGTGGGACTCTCAGGGGTCTGTGTACCCCAGGCAGAGTCAGTGATGCTAAGCGTCTTGTCCTTGGCCGAGGGAGTGGTGACTACCGAGGACTGTGACAGCAGAAACACATTCAAGATGACAGGCCAGAGAGCAGCTTCTTTGAATGAAGCTTCAGTATGAGATCACAGAATACACTTCACCGAACCCCATCTCCCCGTCTCCTCCTCCTCCCTTGGGAAGGAGCTGAAGTGTTGGTTAAAAGTACATAGTAAGACTCGGTTTCACTGTGTTTCCCCAACCATTCCAACTCGTCTGTCTCCTCCTGCAGAAAGAAACTGAAAAACTGATTGAGAGTGGACGGTATGACACCAAGGATGATTTCACTGTGGTCGTCCAGCCCTTCTTTGAAAATGTGGCCATGCCACGGACCCCGGTAAAGAAATGATGCATTGAGGATGAGGGGAGCCCCCAGAGGGTGGGCAGCTGAGTTTTCTGACATCTGTACCTGCCCCTCCCTTTCTGCCTGGTGACTAGGAGGGCTTGCCCGACAGCTCTTTCTTTGCCCCTGACTGTTTCCACTTCAGTGTCAAGACTCATGCCCGCTCAGCCATTGGCCTCTGGAAGAACATGGTAAGAGCTGTAGGGTAAGAATACTCCCTTCTGGTCCAGCTGCCTGTATCTCCCTTCTTCCCCATCCCCACCCCCAGCACTTTGACCAGTCCACTTAGTCTGCCTATTACTCATCCCCTGTCTTCTTGCTTTTTTTGTTTAGCTGGAAAGTGTGGGCCACAAGACAAGGCATCAGAATTTTGAAGTCAAGGCCCCTATCATGTGTCCGAACCAGGTAGAGTGGACTCTCCTGACAACACCCTCTGAGTGTTCCTCGCCCAGTCAGCCCATGCCTTCATCTCAGCTCCTCTCTGCCCACCCTCCCACCCACCCCATCCATATTCTAGGTTGGCAATCCAAATCACCCCCTTTGGTTAAACACAGAGGAATGATAGACCCACAGTGACTTGAACCCTCCCTCTAGTGTATTCCTCATCTCTGAATGGCATGGACGTCAACACAAGTCTAGATGGGCTACCCCTCTTTTGGGCAGTCAGGAGTGATGTGGTATCTCTTATGAAAAAGATAGGAGGTTTTCTAGGGCAAACGGGACAGAGGGATAACCTGTCTCCATGTAGCCCTTGGCTCATGACCAGCTGAAAAGAGCAAAAGACCAAGTATCAGAGCGGTCCATGCTTAGATGGAACGAGGAGGCAGGCAGGATGTCAAGATGGAAGCTGCGCTAGGAAAACAGATCTTCCCCCTCAGCACAGTCGGACCCCAATTCCACTCAAAAAGTCAGATTCTTAGAGTTGTAGCTACAGCCTCATAACCCTAGGAATTCCTCTGGGTTTCCAAAAGGGTCCCAGTATTCTCACTGGGAACTACTGGACTAGGGCTTATGTGGGGAGGAAGTTGGGAGTTGAGGGGGTCTGCTTTTTCTTGCTTAAGCAAAAAGGAACTCAGGCTGCTATAGGGCAAAGGAGGTGTCAGATGGCAGGCACCTGGGGGTGACAGGGGTGCTGTTGGGAAGGGGTAGGGTGAAGAAACAAGGCCCACATCCTTAAAATAGGCTGAGTGCAAGAAAGAATAGGCGCCGGGCAGTGGTGGCGCACGCCTTTAATCCCAGCACTTGGGAGGCAGAGGCAGGTGGATTTCTGAGTTCGAGGCCAGCCTGGTCTACACAGTGAGTTCCAGGACAGTCAGGGCTACACAGAGAAACCCTGTCTCAAAAAAAAAAGAAAGAAAGAAAGAAAGAAAGAAAGAAAGAAAGAAAGAAAGAAAGAAAGAAAGAAAGAAAGAAAGAAAGAAACAAAGAAACAAAGAAACAAAGAAACAAAGAAACAAAGAAACAAAGAAACAAAGAAACAAAGAAAGAAAGAATATGCACCCATTCTTGGTAGCTACTTAAGGGTTAAATCTGAGTTCTGAGACTTGGTTCAGGTTGCAGAGAAGACCCTGGTGCATCATGGGCAGGAGCACAGGGTGGTCAGCCTTTCTGGACAGGTCTAAGCTCTGATTGTGGCCCCGAGAAGGCTAGAAAAGAGCTAGGCTGGGCTGGTATGACTCCTTCCATTGCTCACTCGCCTCTTCCCACAGGCCTCGCCATTTCTGAGCACCTCCAAGAACAGCAACCAGGTTTCTCTCTATGGCTTCTCTTTGGTTCCCTGGGCAATGGGGTGGGCAGCTTCTGCTGATGGGAAGATGGGTAAGAATTCCCGAATTAAGACAGAGGATTCATTCCCTTTTCTAAAACCATCTCTCTACCCACACCTTCTATGGGGGAAAGCAGAATCAACCTAGCCTTACACAGCTGGAGAAGGCAGCGGGTGGGGTGGGTCATTTGTTAAGGCCCTGTTGTCTTGCCTTGGAGGAAAGAGAGGTCAGAGACCCCTCCCCAGGAATAGGACCCAGGGCCCTGCCCAGTAAGCTGGATACCCACCCAGCTTTTCTGCTGCCCAACCCCCACCCACTTAATCCTAAGATTCTAGGATTGGCTCTTTGTATTTAGGGTTATGGAACCTGGATGTTTTGTGAGGAAAGAGCCCCTTCTGTCTCACCACCAACCTCAGGTAAGCCCCTGTCTTAGTTAAGATTTCTTTTGCTGTGAAGAGACACCATGACCACAGCTCTTAGGAAAACATTTCCTTGGGACTGGCTTACAGTTCAGAGGTTTAGCCCATTATCATCATGGCAAGAAACATGGCAGTGGGCAGGCAGACATGGTGCTGGAGAAGGAGCTGAGAGTTCTACATCTGGATCAGCATGCAACAAGAAGGGATACCACACTGGGCCTGGCTTGAGCTTTGGAGACCTCAAAGCCATACAGAGAGAGAGAGAGAGAGAGAGAGAGAGAGAGAGAGAGAGAGAGAGAGAGAGAATGACACACAAACACATCCTCCATCAGGCCATACCTCCTAATAGTGCCACCCCCTGTGTGCCTATAGGGGCCATTTTCTACCACAAGCCCCTGTGACCTACCGAGATCTAACAGCCATCCATAAAGGCTTACATAGCCTGAGTAATCTACTAAGGCCTCATATGGTAACACTCAACACAACTCTGACCAGTGCTTGCTTCTTGTCCTGGGTGAGCGATTTGTTCAACTTCAGCAGTATCTCGCCTGGCAAGCCCCCAGGACATTCTGTGCCAGGAGCTCTTTCCTTTCCCATCACCCTGCTTTCAGGATCTAAGCAGGGGCACAGAGAAGACAGGGAGCTTGCTTGCCCATGGTTGGCCCAGTCCTGCAAGGCGGTGAAGTCTGGAGGTGAATGAGGCCAGGGAGTCCCATGAAATGGATGGCTCTATGGAAATGTGTCCTCAATCTCTGCCTGTGGAAGGGTCTAGAAAGTTCTCTGGGCTCTTCAAAAAAGGACTTGAGATCAGGGAAGGGCCTGCCATGACTATTTCTTAGATTCGTGTGGAAATCTAAAACCCATCTCTAAGTGGCCTATATGTGAGCCAGTGCCTGTCTGACGTCTCCTCAAATGAGCACCAGCACTAAAGTGGAATTCGGCCTCATCTTCTCCACCCCTGATTTGTGTCTTGCAACATTTCTAGCACCTGTTTCTCTGTCTTCTAGCCCGACACAAGCCTAAGAATCGTTTTTGTCTCCTATGGGAAACTCTTGCATGAAACTTCTGCCAATGTAGTTTGGGCTCCCTGGTTCTGCATGGTCTAAACACACATGCAGTCTTGTTTCTGGTGTTGGAATGAAGCAAAAGCAGTAGACTGTACCCTCAACTCTCTTCCCAGACTCAAGCTTGTCCACTTGCCTTTCAGTGCATGCCCTGAGACCTGCAGACATCCAAGTTGTGGCAGCTCTAGGAGACTCCCTGACTGTAAGAACTTTTGAGCCTTGGGGTTGGGAGTGGGCTGTGGTATGGTGGGGTCAGTTCCAAGTCTGCCCTCACAACTCCAAAGCCTGCACTCCCATCTTCTGTCATCTCTCACCCTTCTGCCCTAACTGTATCCATCCAAGTGAATGGCAACAATGTGATTCTCTTTTACAGCTGCTTTGTCAAGTAGGTGTGCAGGAAAAAGTATTTTCAGAAATGAACTGAATATTCTCAGTTGGCAGAATTTTTGAACACCCAACAACACTTTTTGACATATGCAAAAATATGTCATTTTGACTCAAAATTCTCCTAACAATGCCTGTGTGGATGCTATTCTCCCTCCATTTTGATCTGCCCAGACTCCTCTCTGTTTCCTCCAACTCAGCACAGATAAAGCACCCTCAAATAAAGCACAGGTAGCTATCCATCTGTGGTGGAGAAGGCTCTGCTCCTCACTTTTAACACTGGGCCATGTTCCATCCCAGGGCTCCACTTCCTGGCGGTACAGCTGGGACTTTAGAAATGCCTTCCTCGAGGTTGGTTCTAAGGAGAAAAAAATAGAAATGAGGGATTTTATTGGGAATCTCTCCACCACAGTGGCTGCAGCCTAACATTTTGGCCCATGTCCATAAAGACCTGTACGATATTCACGTTGGCAATATTGTTGATTTCACTCCCATTTGTAAAGCACTTGCAAGTCTTCCAGTCTTTACAACTGTGATCCCAGTTAGACCCAAGCCTCTCCTGTGGAAAGACATGCTTACCCTCAGTTCTGTAACTGGGCAGCCATAGCAAGGGAAGACAAAGCTGGGAAGAGGGGTCACAGACTAGGCCCCTTGCTCCCAATCTTAATGCCATTCCTGCTGCCCTGGGTGCACGGGGGCCATAGCCCCCACTTTCCTCTGACTTGTGGGTTTTCCTGTGGCATTTGATGTTCTCAAAGGCTGGCAATGGAATCAGCTCCCAGGAAGGTGACCTCGAGGATGTCGCCACACAGTACCGAGGACTGTCCTATAGGTAATGTTGACCTTTCACCTCCTCTTCCGAGGGCTTGTTTGTTTTGTTACCTTTTTGGTTTTGTGGATTTGTTTTGTTGCCAGGGTCTCAGGGAATCTGGGTTGACCTCAAACTCTCTACATAAGGGAGGATCACCCTGAGTTTCTGACCTGCCTGTCTATCTCTCATCTGCTGGGCTGCTAGTATGCATTGGCTGGGTTTAACTCCTATAAATGCACAAATCTCAAAAAGCAAGGACCAGGTCTAGAAGAGGCTTTCAGAAGGACAGCTATGTATTTCTGCAAACTGTGAACATGGACTGAATGGAGAAGATATTTTACTGTTAATATCTTTTTGTTTTTAAATTATGCAGAAAAAGTAAACCAAGGTTCTCACCAAAGTCCTGGGTCAGAAAATCCAACATGAAATGTGCCCGAAAAGCACCAAGTCCTTGAGTCTCCGCCTGTCCATTTGCATGTCTGTTTTCATATGTTGATGATACTGTGTTTGTCTGCATGTATGTATTCATGTTGTTTCGCAGTCACACGTCTGCCTGTATGTCTATGTACACACACTCACTTCCCAGGGAAATACTGGAGGCAGGTTGCAATCCATGGGTGACTCGGAGCAACTCCACAGAGTCAGGAACTGAGTTGGGTGCTTGGGGGGGAGGGGTCTGTTAGCTGAGCGCTCACCTGGCTAGGGCTCTTTAGAAATGAGAACTTCATGAGTGCCATAGGATGGGAGAAAAGAGAGGAACCAGTCCCCTCCCCAGCCCCACCCCCATCAACAAGGATGGAAGGTTTCCAGCATGCTGTTAGACAAAGGAAGGGGTGAGAAAGAGTACCCCAGCTATAGATGTAGAGGCGAGTTCAGGTGGTGTGGGGTGTCAGGTGAACAACTGAGTGTTAGTTGTGTTTCTTTCCTTATAAAGTTCCTGGTTTTGCATGCTTCAAAGTAATTAGCGAGTATTTAAGAATTTACCTGGGAAAGCTAGACCGAAGCCTGCCACAAGAGGGCAGAGCTTTAACGAACAACTGGTCGCACAGGCAAGCACACATCACTTCCCTTTTCGGGGTGCGTTCAGTTCATCACTTCAAGGATACTCCCTAAGAAAGAGACAGGGAACCAGGTCGGGTAGTCAGAGGTACGGAAAGACCAGAGAGACCTGTTTCCCAAGGTAAGAGAGAGGCAGGACCACAGGGCTTGTAGCCACCACTGGAAAGTTCCTCAACATGAGGGCCATCTCTCCTCCCAGAGAGAAGTAACTGCTTTCCAGCAGAGCCCCCACAGTTCCACATGTCTTAGCCAGGTCAGTGATCTCTGGTGGGTTGCCTGGAACAAAAAAAAACCCTCATTTACTCAACCTTTCCCAAATGTCACTGAAGCTATGAGGAGAAAGGAGGGAGGGGAGGGGGAGCAGGATTTACTGTAATCCAGAAGAGGCCTGGGTTGCAGCAGCCGCTCCACCTCAGCTAAAGGAGGCAGTGACATCATCGTCAAGGGAGGGAAACCACACACAATTGTCAGCTCCAGAGGAACACCCTTGGGGGCAAAAGTGACTGCTGCAGCCTCAGAGGTAGCTGCGATAGTGGGGCTCCCAATCTAGATACAAAGTCAGACATGTTCAGCTACTGTCTGATCTTCCCTAGGAGTGAGGTGCCTAAACTTTCTAGTTATAAGCCCAATTACCTATGGCCAATGGCTGTTGCCATTTCAAGTAAAAAACTCTGAACTTGTGTTAAAAGTCCCAAACATCTTCCTCCAAGTGCACCTGTGTTGAAGACAGAGTGTTAGGCTAGAGTCTAAGTGACAGCAGTAGACAGGTACACAGACAGGGGTTTCTCTGAGTTCTTCCATGGGATGTTAGCTGTCCAAGAGGAGAATTCCTTTGTATTTGAGGTAAAGCATTACCTACTATTTCCTTCACGTGCAGACCAGCATAGAAAGGGCTCTGAGAAGTGCTGCAAAGGAGACCTTTGTTTGATCCCGAGTTTCCCTTAATTCTAGAATTTCTTTGTTTGGAGTATCTATTAACAACCCCTGGGAAATGTCCACGAAGTAGACTGACCAGAGAAAAACAATTTTCTGGAGCTCACTACACTGGAAATAGCAGGCAATTAAATGATTCCAGGAAAATAAAGAAAGTACCTTGGGCCTTTCCCTCCAAGGAAACAATAGGGGGACAATGGACCTCATAGAGACAAGAAAGAAAGAGCCGCAGGGTTCTTGGGGTAAGGGTGGTTGTAAACAGGACCTGTAGAGGTTTGGCTGCTTCCAAGGTCCCTTAGCCTGAGACCTCTTCCTTGTCAGGTAGCTTACCAGCGAGTCGGTCAGAGAGCTTTCTTACGGTGGTTTTCAACCTTCCTAATGCTGCGACCCTTTAGTACAGTCCCCTCATGCTGTGGTGACCCCCAACCATAAAATTATTTTTTTAATGGCTACTTCATAACTGGAATTTTACTACTCTTATGAATTATAATGTATCTGTTTTCTGATGGTCTTAGGCCACCCTTGTGAAAGTCATTCAACCCTCTAAGAAGGGTCATGGGCCACAGGTTGATAACCACTGCTTCTGAGTATGGCTTTTTCTTTGGTAGAAATACATTGGTTTGTTTGGGATTATTTCATGGACCAAAATAAAACTGACTTACCCAAGGCAAAATGCATCTCCTTGTTTTTGTTCTGACTCTTCCAGCACACATCACTAAACATCTGTACTTTTCTGCACTCTGGGTGACAACAGATGTTTGTGCTGACACTCTTCCAACACACACACATCACTAAACATCTGTACCTTTCTACACACTGGGTGACAATAGATGGGGAGAGTCTAGGCCTGAGCTCACGTGTCACAACTACAGATGTTTGACATGACTGTTTCCTCTCATGTTTGTATAGTTCCGATCAAAATGGTGACATACATACTTTTGAAGCTATCTGGGTTTATTTGTGCAAGTGCCTTTTATCCTCTTAGACATACCATTCTAAAATGGCACCGGGAACCCTGCTAGTCTTGTTCTGGTACCTTCTTTTTTTTAAGTACCAAAGTACCTCTAAGAAATGACAGTAGGAGGTCTATGGTATATGTATGTGATTACATGTGTTATCTTGTTCATTGAGAGAAACATGCAGAAGACAATAGACGGGACCGTATAGGGGTTTATAATTTCTTCCCAAGTCTAAATGCTCCGATTTGGTGATTTTGGTTGGGAGAAGAGAAGATTTTGAAGCAACACCTACATGTAGAGCTAGAAAAGAGTCGGTGACAACTGATAAGCCCAGCTACTAGCCCAGGTCACACATCCGATGGGTCACAGGGAAGGGACAGAACAGAGTGACGTGGTGGGCAGAGCTCGCCCCAACTTCTTCATCTTACCAAGCTGCTTGCCCGGCTTAAGCCCTTGGTCACCCAGGTACAGAACACTGGCCTGCATTCCAAGCCTTCCTTGACTGAAGAGCAGCTTTGATTTATGGCCACCTTTGAGAGGTCTCTTCCAGTGGGCTAGATGCTAAGTAAGGCTGCGTTCTCAAACGCTCCTGGCCTGAAACGACATGCTGAAACTGACTGAGCAAAGGGGCACAGAAGAAAAACAAACAGTAAATACCAAATATCTGAGCATCTAGATGTTTTTAAAGATAGAAATAAGTATCTCCTTTAAGCATGTGGAAGGAAATGACTTCCTCTTAGGCAGTATGCTTTGCGGTTAGGCCAGATAAAATGAGACAGGCACTAGACGGCGGCAAGCTTCCTTCTGTCCCCTGAATCTTCCATTGGAATCTACCTGATACTGGGCAGAAAAGGTTTATCTGTGTTCTCAAGGTTTCCAGCTCATGCTGGTTTAAATTACCCTTAGAAATGAGCCTCCTGGCACCTCAGCCTTCTACTCTGTCTCATGGAGATGTCCACAGCTAACTCCTAAGCTTGGAACAGGAGAGAGGCTAAGGCCTACATGCAGTCCATACTGAGCACTTAGTGTCCTCGGCTAAGGACTCCCCTCCAAAGAGGGTGACGGAAAGTCCTTCAGCTTCAAATCCCAGACTAAGCAGGGAACAGTCCACTGGTGAATCTAGAATGTTCTCAGGATCCCACAAATCTAAGGATAGTGGGGGTTGTTCTGTGGTAAAGTTTATATACTGACTTGCTTTCTCTCCTTCCCTGCCTGGCTCCCTTCTTACAGTGCTGGTGGGGACATGTCCCTGGAGAATGTGACCACCTTGCCCAGTAAGTAGAAACCAAGGACTTGAGTGGGACTGTTCTAGAAAGAATCAGCACATTCATGGGGACTAGCCCTGAAGTGGGAGAGGAGGCCCTAATTGTCAGCCTGAGGGAATGGGATGGGCCTCAGACACAGAGCCTATAGACCTGAGTTCAATCCCTGCTCTTTCTTGTGAGGTGACTTGGGGCAGCGATTCTCAACCTATGGGCCGAGCGAGACTCCTTTGGGGTTGAATGACATTTTTGCAGTTTCACCTAAGACCATCCTGCATAGCAGATATTTACACTATAATTCATAACAGTAGAAAATTTCAGTTATGAAGTAGCAACAAAAATAATTGTATGTTTGGGGGGAATCACCACAACATGAACTGTTTTAAAGGGTCTCAGCATGAGGAAGGTTGAGAACCACTGGCCTAGGGCAAGCCACCAAATTCTGCAAGCCTTGAGGTTCTTCAATTTGAACCAAGAAATGCTGGGACAAATCTGATGGGGGGGGGGGCTTCACTGCTCCGTAAGTTGGGCAGAGAAAAGTGCTTCTGTAAGGGAGACCTTTCCAACCTTGTCTTGTCATCACGTCATTCCAACCGAGAGAGTTTCTGTCAGACACGTGCTAGAGTCTACCTTTCCTCTTCCAGATATCCTACGGAAATTTAATGGAAATCTCACAGGCTACTCAGTAGGAACCGGTGACGTCAATTCTGCAAGAGCATTCCTTAACCAGGCTGTCCCCAGGGCAAAGGCTGAGTATGACATTTGGGCGAGCTGTAGGAAGGGGAAGAGAGGCATGTGGTCCGCCCCTCAGATACCCCATAGAGACCTACAAAGGGGCACTTCACCTATCTGCAGGAATGATTTTAAGGGTACTCTTTCCTGTCTGTCCACAACCAAAGCTATAGCATGGAGTTTCAACTTGCCTCAGACCTGGGGAGGAGTCATGTCTCTACAGTTGTTTCCTGACTCCTAGGTTAGGCTTTCGTCCACCGTATCATCTAAGAACCGAACTGACTGAGCATCTCGGCAAATTTTGAAGCTCAGTCTGAAATAATGATGCTAGAGAACCCCTCTCTCCCCAGAGCCTCACAGGGAGCAATTGTCCTAGATGATTGGCAAAGGTTTACTATATCAAAGTCAAGATCTCCAACCTGAGGGAGCCTCTGGACAAATCTCATCTTCTCCCCAGCCCTGGCATAGAGCTAACATAAGAAGACTGGAGGTGTCCAGGGGATGCTGAGGCAGAAGCCCCTGGGCTCCTGGGATGGTCTTTCAAGGGGGCACTAATTCTTCTCCTAGAGGCCCCAGAAGCCTGGGGTCCCTGCTCCACACAGTTCTTGCCCTCACACCTCTAGTTGGTGGGCATGCCCCCAACACCTATTCACTGGGGTCTATAATAGCTTGTGACGTACAGACCCGTTGTGATATCCTATCCAAGGAGACCACAATGCTATGGCTCCATCACACAGGCTTATTCTGAGAGTCACGAGTTATAAACCCAGGCATGTGTGGGTCATGCATTTTACTCTCTACTTTTCTGAAAGTGGCTCACAAAGCAACTTACACATGTGACACATAATAGTCATATATGTATGCACATATGTGGATACATGATACAGGCACATGTGGGGAATCACAGCCATTGTGACAAACAAGAAGGAATTGTGTCAACATGAATGTCTTCATAGTCACTGTACCTGAGCATCAAACCAGCAACATCCAGGCAGCTAGGAAGCAAAGGGAACATTCTAAACATTCATACACCCAAGTTCATAATCTGTCACAGCTACTCAAGACAGACGAGTCAGCTCAAGTGACACTCACCTATAACCCAAGCAGCAGACTTGAGCTGTCCTAGGTTATATTCTGAAAACCTGCCTAAGAATGGAACCACAAAGGCAAATAGATTCTTAGTGAGGGACCTTAAGATCATGAGCACAAAATGAGACCAGAAGTGGCTTTGTCAACTTTAGGACAACCTCCCAGCCTGCTGCTCACAAGGCCATTTGCTGAGGTATTTTCAGATATTTATTTAGAATGGATTGAGATGTATTTCTAAATGTGTATTTCTTCCTTTCCATTCCTGGCAATCCTCCTCTCCCTGACGAGGGGGCTGGGTCAGGTGTTGTCTCTTGCTTTCCATTGTGGTTTAGCCACACATAAAGACCACTTTGCATTGCCCCTTTCAGTTTGGTCTATTCAGTCTCCTCTGTGGCCTGTGAGCCTCAGGGTCTCTGCAGCTCATGGAGTGTCATGGAAGCCTGGTAGTGTACAGACCCCATAGGGTAAGAGGACAAATGTGCACACTCTTTCAACAGAAGTGCTGACTTTCTCTCCTCAGGAACCTTGCAAGCCAAGCCCAGACTCTGGTTCAGAAGATGAAGAATGACAGTGTGAGTCCGTTTGATGGTTACTGGTAACTGTCAGTTGCCTAGCCCGATAAGGTTTTCCCAAATGCAACAGTCTGCTATAAAAAGCAGTGAGCACCCTGTAGCTAGAGGCATTCAAGCAGAGATAAGGAAGACCCTGCCTGAGGCCTTCTAGAGGATATTACATCAATGGAGAGAAAGTGGCTGCCAGTCATGATGACCTTGAAGGTCCCTCCAATTGCTAAAATCCTGGTCTATAAATAAGTTTCTAAAATGTCATCAGCTTTAAGGTTCTCCATGTATTATTTTAAGTAGATGAGGAAATCACAGGGGCTGACTGCATTTCCTAGAGCTGTGAAAGTTTGTCAGAAACAATGAGCCTTTTCCTCCCTCCTCATGTAGAGAGTGAACTTCTACCAAGACTGGAAGGTCATCACGGTGATGATCGGGGCCAGTGACTTGTGTGACTTCTGCACGGATTCGGTAAGGAGACAGGGTCTGGGCCTGACCCTGAGTTTGACTTTGACCATTAGGCTTTGGAGATCTTCTCTAAGAAAGATCCCTACCACTCACCTGAGGGGACATTCATCTCCAGCTGTATTGTATACTGTACACATAACTCATGCACACATTCATACGCTCACACTCCATACTGCTGGCCTTGTGGTGTTGGGCACCACATGCATGTCCCAAGCAGCGACAGACTAGGTAGACATATATGGTGCTGCTTCTCTTTCTTGCAAGGCTTGAGAGAGAAGAAACTGTAGACCCCAAGCATTTGGGAGAGTCTCCATCTTCCACTCTGGTTAATGGTTCCAGTCTTCTAGCTGGCCTAGCCCTTACAACAGTGAGTGGTCGGGCATTCAGCTCAGATTCTAGCATGCTGATAGATTCACAGACGATGGTGGGAGGGACCCAGAAGGGAAGCCCACAAGTGCCCCTTCTGCTTTCTCACTGGAACCAACAACTTCTTCCTCTCCTCCCATTTCTCTTCCCAGAACCGTTACTCTGCGGCCAATTTTTTTAACCATCTCCGCAATGCCTTGGACATCCTGCATAAGGAGGTGGGTGAGGGCTTCTGTAACTTGGTTACAGTGCCAGTATAATGGGAGTGCAGGTGGGAGAGGAGGGAAAGGGTGGAGCCAGCCAAGGGCATGGTCTCTGCGTCTGTCCAGAGGCTGCAGTCTTATTCCCAAGTCAGCTGCATTCTATTTGGAGTGTGCCCCCAGAGATCTATGGTATGAAGAAGGAAAGGCACTGTGTACTTCGTCTCTTTCCAGGACAACTGTTGGTGTTAGCAGCTAGTCAGTACCCAGGCTTGGCATTGCATTTTGAGCCACAGAGTGTATCTTGAATGAGCTTCTATACCTAGCCTCACTTCTACCCCACTGCTACCTTGCAGCAACAACAAACTGCCCCTGTCATGCCCTGGAAATAGCATTCTGACCTCCAGATGTCCTGCTGGGTAGCTGAGTCCCTGTATCTACTCAGAAGTTGACCCATGTCAAGCTGGCAGAAGTTGGTCAGGAGCCAATGACCTGGCAAATAAGTTGCCTATCACGCCATATTTTGGCTCACTAAATGATGGCTGAACAGAGCTGTGCACTTGGCATTTATTGTCATTCCAGAGGTACCATCTATACTGAAGCTGTCCAGGGCACTCCCCACCCACTGATGTATATGGGTGCACAACCCCAAAAAGTAGTCCTGTGTGGATGGACCTGTCTCTTGAACTTAAGGGATGAGCTGAGCTGGAAGTCTAAAGGGAGCCTCTATCCAAACCCTGGGAGACCTTGTCTCACCTACAGCCTTCTCTTTAGGTACCCAGAGCCCTGGTCAACCTCGTGGACTTCATGAACCCCAGTATCATTCGGCAAGTGTTCCTGAAGAACCCAGACAAGTGCCCAGTGAATCAGACCAGGTAGGCAGGCACCATTCACCCTGTCCAAGAGATATCCCAAGCTCCAGTCTGGCCTTCGAGTTCAGCAGTGCCTCTCTGGGGTCTCAGGTGCTTAGTCTGCCCATGCCCGTGCCTATAAATAAGGACTGGGCTACCATCATGCTCTCCTGGGAGGTCAAGAGCCTTGATCCCAATCCCTTACCGTATCCTAAAAGCCAGGCAGGAACTTCTATGATAGCAAGAGCCACCAGGGCCACTACTGGAGAGACTGAGTAGCCCAAACTGAAAGGGGCAAAGTAGAGTGGTCTTTATGTGTGGTTAAACTACAACAGAGAGCAAGAGACAGAATACCTGAGTCAGGCACCTTGTCAGGAAGAAGAGAGACGGGGGTGGAAAGGGCGACTGTTTTTCTGCTTTAACTGGATGGGCGGTCCACAGGTGACGCCCATTCCTCACACCTTCTTTGTGCACCCAATGACTTAACAAATCTCATGGGATTGATTGTGCCCCATGCATTATTCTGAAGGCTTTAGAAATGCAGATGGCCTTGACTTAGGATTCTGACCTTTATAATGGTGCCAAAGCCATGTCTGCCCAAGAGAAAGCATACTCAGAATATAGTCTTTCCCTGACCTGGAGATATGTAGTGTCATGCTCTCAAGTGACCCTGGAAGCAGCAGCAAGCCAATGCCCCATGAAAGACCCCCACCACCCAGGGAAACAGCCAACTCACTATGGTGTATGGAGCTGCTATGATGTAATATTTGGTGGGTATAACAAATTATTCTTTTTCCCATGGGGGGTTATGATAAAATGCGTGTATGCATGTTTGTATGGCAGAGTACACACGTGTGCACGTACACCCACATGTTTGTGTGTGCCTTTGAAGGCCTGAAGTTGATGCTAAGGGGTCATCCTTGACTGCTCTTCTGCTTTGTTCAGTGAGGCAGTATCTCTCAGTCAACTCCGGAGTTCACTGCTATGGAAGTCTCACTAGCCAGCTTGCTTCAGGGATTCTCTGTCTCCATTTCCCTAGGCTGTAATCACAGGTGGGCTGCTATACCCAGCTGGCATTTCTGGGGATTCTGGGAATCCAAACTCTGGCCCCCCGACTTACACAGTGAAAACTTTAACCACTGAGCCATCTCCCCAGCCCAGAAAATGAATTTTAACTTACAGTATTTTAAACTTACCATGAGTCTATTGGAATGTAATCACCATCATAAGCCAAATAGGTCAAAGGTCATCTTTAACTTTCATATGTTTCATGAAACATGTGTGTGTGTATGTGTGTGTGTGTGTGAAACTAACTCACAATCAAAGGAAAGGGGTTCTGATAGCATAGGAGGCGTCATCTCAGGGAATGAGTATCATCAGAGTCCTGGTGTCTTGCTTCGATACTGAGGATGTATGGCTGTTTTGGTTTTGTTTTGTTTTTTAAGTTACTTTTTTTTTTTTTTTTTTTTTTTTTTTGGTTTTTTCGAGACAGGGTTTCTCTGTGTAGCCCTGGCTGTCCTGGAACTCACTCTGTAGACCGGGCTAGCCTCGAACTCAGAAATCCACCTGCCTCTGCCTCCCAAAGCCACCACTGCCCAGCGTCTGTTTTGTTTTTTAATTAAACATTGTATTCTTGTTGCCTGAATTCATTTACTCAACAGACTATATGACCAACCCAGCCTCTGAAATCCAGTTCTGGTACTTATTAAAGTGAACTCACTCAAACTTCAGACTCCTCTCTTGTCTCTTTCTCTAGTACCTAGGACAGGTGCCTCAGAACCTCCAGGCACATGTGCTCCCAAACCAGGCTTGGGTGAACCCTGTTAACCCTCTCACCCCTGAGTAGCCAGAAGCAGTCTCTGAATAGGGCTTCAGCTATGGATCTTCTTGCCTCCTCTTCTTTCTACAGTGTCCTGTGCAACTGTGTTCTGACCCCGGGGGAGGATTCCCATGAGCTGGCAAGGTTGGAGGCCTTCACCAAGTCCTACCAGGTAAGGCAGAGGGGAACCCCTTATTATGACCTCCTCCTCCTCCTCCGTTCTTCCTGCTTCAGCCCAGAGCCCCCACTAGGCAGGGGATGCATGAAGGATATTGAGCAAGACATCAGCCATCCTGGGCTCTCTCTGCTCCAACCTGGCTGAGGGTCTCAGTTTCCCTGGTTGTAAATGCCCCAGTGGCATCCAAGGTGACAAAATTGGTGTGGCTGAGACACTGGTGTGGCGGGAGGGGATGACAGGACAGCTCTCATTGATAGCCAGTAGGCCTAGAATGCCCTGTGAAACCACACTGGAAAACAGCTTCTCCCCATATCTCTGGCCCTAACTCTCATATCAGTCCCCACAGACAAGCCACAAAAAAGAGATTGCAGCCTAGAGGCTCATTCTCTGATGAACTCCAGTGTGTCTGGATGAACTCTAGAGTATCTTCTCTGTTTTTGTTCTTTGTGGGACTTTCTACCTAGCCCTTTAAATACGGCAGGTTTAAAGCAAAACAAAAAACTCATTTCCAAACTCTCTGGAATGGGATTTGCTCTCCAAAAACATTTACATCATATGAAAGGCTGAGTCAGCTTCCCTGTCTAATAGGATGGGGACAGAGATTGCATGTGCCACTTGCCCTTACCCCACCCTGTTTTAAAGGCTGCTGTTTGTGTGTGTATTCCCAGAGTAGTATACTCCAACTGGTTGAGTCAGGCCGCTACGACACCCAGGAAGATTTCTCTGTGGTACTGCAGCCCTTTCTCCTCAACACCAAGCTCCCCGTCCTAGAGGTATGCTCCCCCACCCCCAGTCTTGAGCTCTGGAGGAAGAACTGCTATGGGCATCCTTGCAAGAGAACAACCAAGGCAGCAATGCATGTGCCTCCATGGCATGAGAATAAGGCGGGAAGACCACAGGGAGATCTGCAGATGCTATGCGAGCAGGCACATTTAACATCTGAGCCCAAGCATTACGTTTCCCACAGATAAGACTGCCATGACTGTTTTGGAGGATACTGTGATCCTCACAGAACAAAAGTGCAGAGATGTGATATATCCTTCCTGAAGTCAGATAGAACATAGAAGACAGGCAGAATCCCAGGTATCCAACTCTACGTTAGTGACTTGAGCCACTCGTGGTCTCTCTCTCACATGGCCCTGTGGTTATTTTAAAGGAGGGTTCTGGTGCTGTATTCCCACCTACTGGCCATGCTCTTCGGCACTTCCTCTCTGTGCAGAAGAACTCTGTAGGCAGAACAGGTAATGCCTCTAGCCCAAGACATTATCCAGTTTCAGGGAAGCTGGAAGGAGAACAGAGCGCTGTGTCCAGATGCTACAGACAGAAGAGCCGGAGTAGGATGCCCAGCTATCCTGACGCCAGCTCTGGCCAGGCCTTGGTGCCCACTTCAATCCACTCTACCTAATTGTGGAAGCTGAGGATGAAGAAGGAAGGCCCTCCCCCACCCTCCCACCGTTTGCTAGTTTAGTATTCTCATGATAGTAACAAAATACCTGGCAGAGCAATTTAAGGAAGGAAGGAAGGGAGGTTTGCTTTGGCTTACATTTTAGTTTAAGAAGATACAATGTATCCTGGTAGGGAAGCCATGGCGGCCGGAGCATGAGGCAGATGGTCACATTGTATCAGGAAGCAGAGAATCAGGAATGTGGGTGCTCAGAGAGCTTTCTCTCACCGGAAGACAGTATCGTGTGATCAGTTTCCAGGATCACATAGCTCACAGCTCCTTTTAATCTCACAGGTCCTTGAGGAAGTATGTTTTATCTCTTTCAGAATGGGAATCCAGATACATCTTTCTTTGCTCCAGACTGCATCCTCCTAAGCCAGAAGTTCCACTCTCAGCTCGCAAGAGCCCTTTGGGCCAATATGGTGAGATAAAGGACTGCTCCTGGTAGGGTAGCCTAGTGAAAAGCACCAGTCCTATAGACTGTGGAGTACACCTGGAGGATCAGCAGCTGGCACATCTGTGCAAGTCTTACAGCATGGCCACAGGGGATCCTGGAGATGGGCTTGGCCAGGTTACACTGCCTATTGTCCTCTGTGCTTCTCGGCTATAATGAAGGATGCTGCCTATATAAAAGTCTCTCCAAGGAGGATGGCTTGGGGGGTAAACCTGAGTTCAGATATTTAGGGCTCATGTAAAAGCAGGGGGAACTCCTCTATAACCCCTGTGCCAGGGGACAGAGATCCCAGGAGCTGGCCAGCCAGTCTAGCTGGAACAACACACTCACTCCCAATGTTAGTCAGAGCCCCTTACTCAAAAAATAAGGTGGAGAGCAGTAAAAGAAAGACCCTTGTCCTCTGACCTCCATATGAGCACCTACAAGCATGGGCACTCACTCATAAGTGTGCATGAACACCACACATACAAACACCCACCACATACACCCACCACACACACACACACACACACACACCATATACCCTACTACCACACATACACACACACACATCCCACATACCTGCCCCCACAAACACCAGTGGAAACCCCTTGTTCAACCTTTTCTGTACACGGTTACTTATGCTAGGCAGTTGAAGCCACTTGATCTCCTTTGGCCCCTGCACAGCCCCTCAGAAATGTTTTGAGTTTCCAGAAAAGCTAACTGACTTGCTCTGAGCCCTACTGCCAACATCTGACAAAATGAAGTTCTGAGCCTTCCTGCTGCAGGGGGCTGCCAGGGAGTGTTCAACAGAAAAAACAAGCTTGCTGTGTTTTTCTTTTCTTCCCGGATCAGCTTGAACCCCTGGGAAAGAAAACTGATACTATGGAGCCGAAAGGACTCATAGCTTTGGCCTGCCCGACCAAGGTAATAAGAGAGAGACTGCTTTGCCTATTCCCCTCCTCCTCCTCCTCCTCCTCCTCCTCCTCCTCCTCCTCCTCCTCCTCCTCCTCCTCCTCCTCCTCCTCCTCTTCCTCTCTCTTCCTCCTCCTCCTTCTCTTCCTTCAATGGGGCTTGCTCAGCCTTAGGCTGAGAGATGGACTTAGAAGAGGGGGAGAGGGAAATGTGTCCTAGTGATGTGTCCTTGATAAAGGTGGGTCCACACAGAGAAAGGAGCCTGGGCAGCAGAAGCCAGGAGTGCAAGAAAGGGAAGCGCATATGGGAACGTGGGTGGGCAGGCCCAGAGAGGGACTAGAGTCTAGAACCTGGACTGAATGTTTTCCCCATGAAGAGGACCCACAATGGAAGCCACCGTCAGGGAGGGCTCAGAAGGACCAGCCTGAATTGGCATAAGGGATAGCCCAGGCCTCCTTTTAAGGAGGAATATGTTAAACGTGACTTCAGGCCTGGAGTGGGAGCAGGTTCATGTTCCCATTGCCTTCAGCTCCCAGTTCTGATTTTGTCTTATGGCTTTTTAACCAAATAAGGCCAAGGCTAGAGAGCCCTTAGTGGCCATAAAAGCAGAGTGCCTGACCTAATCCGAGAGGCTGGGTTTGCAGCCTGGGCTAGGCAGCTACCAGCCCTTCCCGGCCTCCTTACCAGGCAGAACCTCAGCCTAGGCTGGCAGCTCCCTTGGAATATCTGCTGGGCATCCCAAGGAAAGGGGAGCCCTATCCTGCTCTATGCTCCCTGTCAGCTTTCTTTTCTGTCTCAGTCTTTGGGATAAGAGCTGTGGTAGCAGGGGTCCAATGGCTGGATCTGGTGCTCCAAGCAAAGAGAGTCAAGTCATGCATGTGACTAGCAGTGTGCATGGGTGCCCCGAGTGCCAGCAGTTGATCAGATGTTGGGTAGAGGAGCTTGGGTGAAGCCCCTTTATGCCATGTGTGAACATATTCACTGCTGCTTGCTGAGGCTACCCAGCGGTGTTGGGGGGAGGGGGATGGAGAACTTGGGCCGTGAGGAGCATTTGAGGACTTAAAGCAGCCATCATGTCATAATAATTTCACTTTCTATATATGTGCACTCTTGTTTGTATGGGTGTGTGTGCCTGCACACACGGAGGCCAGAGTCTGATGTTGGAGGTTTTCCATTGGTCCTTACTTTAGTTTTTAAGACAGGCTGTTCTAATGACCCTGGAGTTTACCAATTTGCTTAGGCCTGATGTCTAGTGAGTCCCCCGAATCCTCCCGTTTCCACCTCCTCAGCTCTTGGATTACGGGCTCACACTTCCACATCTGGCTTCTTGTATGGGTTCTGGGGATCCAAATTCAGGCAAACGCTTTACTAGCTGAGCCATCTCCCAGCCTATGTGATTGAGCACCTCAGTACTTTAATAATCAGTATGGCCACCCTGAGTATCAACCATGAGAGTCCCCTCCAGTGTGTCAACTCTCAGCCATCATGAGCTCTCCCTCCCAACATTCATTGTGAGCCCCAAGGCAAATTAGGCCTCTCTGTCCCAGGTCAGGCAAAGAGCCTCACAAAGCGGTGATGCCCTACCTAGAATCTCAAGCTTACTCCTCCATTCTGGACAGAGTCTGACCTAACTATTGATAAGGTGAGGAGAGAGATCCAGCCTCTTAGAGCCTGTAAAAAGCCCAGCCTAGAAGAAGCTGTTGCTAAGCAACCTTGGAACCCATTCCAAAAGGGTCCATCTGTTGGCCAGACCAGCTTCACTGCACAATGTCTCAGGTGCCATCTGCCATGTGCCTCAGAGCTGTACAAAAGTCCACCGTATCTCAGTGTGAGCTGGCGGGGGCCAGGCAGTGCGTATTTTCATCCAGGCTGTGTCTAAACATAGAAGCAACAAGCAGGACAGGGTGGGGGTGGGGCAGGCAGCAGGCTGGAAGTGAGTACTTTCAGTACCCTCCCTTCCCTGATCCCCAGCCTCCCTGCTGTACTAGGTAGGGGGATTTCACAATACCTTGGTTCAGTTTGTATTTGCAGGTTGGATGAATTACTTAGAGCTGAGTCTTGATTGGCTCTGTGGACTGTTCTCCCTCCCTGTATTAACTGTCTTTCTGGCCCCTTGCTTCCCTAACTCCAGAGCCGAGCCATCTGGAAAGTGAGCTCTGTCCTCTTTCTTCTTCTTGACCTTTGTCACAGTTAACATCTTCCTTGGAATCTGTTCCTCCCTGGACGTGGGAAGCCTTAAGCATCTTCGTTATTTTTTTCCTGATTGCCTGTTTTCCCACCTCCCAGTGGCATCCCTACCTATGTCTAACCATGAAAACAAGGCTCCTCTCAGACTCTCCTGTCTCAGTCTTACTGTCTTTTCTCCACATGTGTACATCCTCTCGCTGAGGTTGATCTATTTCTAGAGTCGCTCCGCCCTACCCCCAACACCGCCCACCCCACCTTGACCCTTCCTAGCACCAGCTTCCTTTGTCTCTCACTCCACCATTTTTTTTTTCCTTTCCCAGACACCAACCTTAAATTTCCAAACCCTTAAAACACATTTCCCCTTGGAAGCTACATATGGTATAAGATTACTGCTCCTACCAAAAGAGGAGCGGCGGGGTGGGGTGGATTAAATGTCTTCCAGAGCCCAGGAGAAAAGACCCTTCATCCTCTCAGAATCTAGCCATGCAGCAGCCTGTTGGCTCGCCAGCCACTGACTCAACTGCTGGCTCTCGCCCTGGACTCCGCCTTCATGGCAGCCCACAGAAACCAGGCAGTGTCCCTTCTACCTGCTCAGACTTGCAGCCAGGAATCTCTCATGAAGTCAGCTCCACCCCAGGCCTTTAAGCCAGTCTGACTCACATGCATCAAGCAACCAAGAAACCAATAAAGGCAGAATTCCAAGGGTTCTCTGCCTCTGACTACCTCAGCACCCTCTCCTTTACCCCAGCTAATGGATCTATGGTCAGATAAATACTTATGTGACTCCGAGCTCTTCCAAAAAGGTGAAAATTGTCTGTGGCTTCTGCTCTCTCTTGTGCTGGCCACACCAGTACCAGCTCCAGTCAGGGCTTCTTTGTGGAGAGAGAATCATAATTAGCACCCACGCCCAGTCTGGTCCTGAGGGATGTATGTCCCCAAGTCTTACATCAGCCCCTCGGCAAATTATGCACTCCCAGGTCTGCAGTTCTTCCTTTCTTAGGAATATCTCGGGTCCTTCTCCCTTGTGCCTGGGGAACAAATTTGCTGCTCTCTGCACTGCTCTGGGCACAGGAACCGCACAGGGGTATAGGTCCATCTTTTGTACAAGGCACCCAGGCTGCCCTCCTGGGGCAATGCTAATGACACTGATCAGAGAGAGCCTCCATGCTGCGTGCCACTACAAGCTTCTCTGTCTTGCACTGGTGACACCACCTGAGTGTGACTGGCCTCTGTTTCAGATGGGGATGCTGCCACTCAGAAGAAAAGAGAGATGGGCCCCATCATTTTAACCTTCTCTCCTCCTCCTCCTCCTCTTCCTCCTCCTCCTCCTCCTCCTCCTCCTCCTCTTTCTCTTCCTCCTTCCTCCCCCTCTTTTTCCTCCTCCTCCTTCTCTCTTTCTACCCCTCCTTGAGCCAAAATAAAACCTCTTTCAGCTGAGTTTACCAAGGAGACTTAGTTTACAACACCTGGAATTGATCTCTTAACGACATCTTTCCCAACATCTGGCTGTCCCCTCTCATGTCCCCTACCTCCTCCTGTTTGGTTTCCATTTTTTGCAGCTCTGGTCTTTTTACTGCACAAGCATGTTCCCCAAGTGCCCCTGTCCTGGGTCTACCTCAGTATTTTCTAGTCCAAATCTTAGGTTGACCTCACTTCAACTCCATGTTGGGTTCCCTCCTCATTTGGTGCCCTCCCCGGTTCTCCTTCACAGCTTCCTCCTCCTATCTTTGATTAACCCATCACCTGCAGCTAGGTGGACTGGGAGTGTTGACAGGGCTTGTATCAGCACTGATTGTACAGCAGATAGGTACGGAGGCCTGGAGAGCAGGTTTGTCAGGGAGAAAAAGAAATGGCTGAAAACAGGAAGCCAACTTAAATGGGGTAACACACCACACAAAGAAGATAGAGAGAAATCACAGATAATAAAATTGATAATCATAACTCTTCTTCAGGAAGAGAGGTGCTGGATTGTGACTCTTTTGCCAGAAAAAAAAAAAATGTGAAGAGAATATGGAAGCCAGAGGACCTAGAGATGTGTGATTGCTCCAGTCTACATGAGCTCATGGAGCCCAGACTGCAGGATGTGTAGAACTTTCTCTAAGCCTTCTGTTTGTGCCTCCCTGGTTAACAGCATTTACAGAAACCCTCCCGGGAAGGACTGATTCTGTCTATGCAGCTCTTTCCACTTCAGTGCAGAACCCTGTTAAATAAACCTAGAAGGCAGGGTGGTGAGCTCATCGGCAGCCTTCGTGCTGTTAGATAACCTCAGTGTAATTTCTCTTTCCTCCTAGAATAAGCCCTTCCTGAGAACCTTCCGGAACAGTAACTACAAGTACCCTACCCAGCCAGCCATTGAGGTAACCTCTGACTCATGTCTGTGTCTCTCAGACACAAGTCAGTCCCACCTGCCAGGGACTTGGGGCGTGGTGCAGATTTCACTGTTAGTTTGAGCACAGATATACCCGTCTTACATACTGGGAATTGGAATGTACAAAAAAAAAAAAAACGATCCGGAACTAAGGCCCCAGGATAGTCCTGACTTGTTCTCAAGTTGCCTACCTGACGTCAGTGACCAAGCAGAGGAAGTGCTGGGATCAGTGTGCTCTGACCTTTGCTGTCCTCAGAGATGTTTTTAATTAAACAGCTTAGCCTTACAGAGTTGAGACAACAGAGATAAGGGGAGGTAGGTATTAGTGTTGAGGGTGGGGCAGGGGGCATGAAGTGCCATCAACTTCCTGAAGGTGGAACCCTATATTCAGTGGGAAGGAATCTCCGTGCCAGGGGTGGGGCCTGACAGGAAGCTGACACATATCCATACCAACCCCCCAGCCTTTCTGGATACCAATCAATCAATTCCACTCTGAGCTCTCAGAGCCCTGTGGCTTTAAGGATTGACACTCCAAAGATAGCTTGCCAGATCCTGGACCACACCACACCTTGAAGGACCTAGACCTGGCCCATTAGGACGGAGACCAAAACATTTCACATCCATGCTGAGAGCTGATGGGGATTCAGAGAAACATTTGGTGTGGTCCTGACCTGGGTAGTTAGGGCCCAGTAGAGTTCACAACTGTTTGGTAAGCATCTAATATGTGTCATACACTATTTCAGGGAGTCAGGGAAGACCAAACAGATGGGACTTAACTTTTACGGAGTCCCATCTGCTGAGTTGAGGCATGTAGGACACAGCTAAAATGATCCTTTAGGATAGGGCCAGCCATTGCTCAGAGGATGGAGACAACAGACAGAGACGGATGAGCCAAGGGAAGGTGGCTGATTCTGAGGCATCGTAGTTGCTGAGCCTGTCTGAGAAGGGGAGATTTGAACTGCAGTCAAAAAGATGGCAGCTGCATGGAGGGCCGGAGAGACCACAGAGGCTTGGGGAAGGGAGTGAGATGAAATTGGTGCTCAGAGCCAGCCCCCACACAGCTGAGCACCTAGGAATGGAGATTAGGGTCCGGGCAGAACGTGAAGGGAAGTCATGGGAGGATTTGGTACACACTTTTTTTTTTTCTTTTTTCTTTTGATATTTACTTTATATACATTTCAAATGTTTTCCCCTTTGGAATCCCCTTATTCTATTCCCTCTCCCCCTGCCTCTATAAGGGTGCTCCCCCACCCACCCACCCACTCCTGTCTTCCCTCCCTAGCATTCCCCTACACTGGGGCATCTAACACCCTCCGGCCCAAGGGCCTCTCCTCCCACTGATGGCCAACAAGGCCCTCCTCTGCCACATATGTGACCAGCACCATGGGTCCCTCCATGTGTATTCTTTGGTTGGTGGCCCAGTCTCCGGGAGCTCTCGGGGAGTCTGGCCAGTTGACACTGTTGTTCCCTCCATGGGGCTGCAAACCTCCTCAGCTCCTTCAGTCCCTTCTCCAACTCCTCCATCCAGTACCCAAGCTGTCTCCAGAGAGACTCAGGCAAAGTCTGACAAATACAGAGACAGATGCCCCAGCCAACCGTTGGACTGAGCGTGAGGTACCAGATAGAGGAGTTGGTACACATTTTTAAGAGACTTCCCTAGATGCAGCATGAAATCAGCGACTGGAGGAAACTTGCTTTCTGAGATAGGATTGCAAGGGTCCAGGCAGACCTAAACTTGTTATGTAGCCAAGGACGACCTTGAACCCCGGTTCTCTTACCTACACTGCCCAAGTGCTGGATTGCAGGTGTGTACCATTGCCACACCTAGCTTTTTAAGTCTTTGTTTGGTTTTTGAAATATGATCTCTAATTCACAATGATCCTTCTGCCTCAGCCTCCTAAATGTTGGGATCAGAGGCCACACCTAGAAGAAAGATCTTTCATAAGCCAACTGAAGCTCGGAGAGTAGCCTCTGTGGAGGTGCCAAGGGGCTGTCAAGTGTGACATCCTGACTATTGCAGCACTGTGGCTGGGAACTGTCACCTCCAGGTTCTCTGGGTTTGACTCACCTTAACCCAAAGGAGTCAGATCCTGCTTGAACCACTGACAAAATTCCTGTGGGACTGATTCTTGTCAACCTGGCATTCATTCGTTTATTTCCCACCTCCTTGTCGGACCCTGAGAGGGGTAATCACATGCTGCATGGGGCATGGGCAGTAGTGAGCAAGGTCAGTTAGGACCTGTTCTGGATCTTCAGTCTCAGGGATCTTTTCCTTCCACTGTTGGCCAGCTTTAAAAAGGATATGTGCTTGTTTTAATAGATTGTTGCTTAAAGTGGGCAACATCAATACTGCCTTTGTTACAAAGTTATTCTGCACCTACTTAGAGTACATACAGCAAGATAGCAGTACCCTGAGAAGTCCCTGTTGAGGTCACAACACAGTGACCTCTCCTTTGTGACAGGTTCGATCTGTATGTGTCAACTCCTATAGAACGTGCTTGACTATTAGAGATTTCTATGATGCTGGTGGCTCTAGAACTTTCTTTTGCAGACTCACATTTACCACGGACAACTTTCCCATCTGCCTGTTTTTTAACTCCCATGAAACATCTAAACAGCACAGTGACATTACTGTGATCTGCTGAGTAGGCCCGTGGAATAAACTAATCTACTAGATAAAGCAAATGTTTAAGAGACTGAAGTCCCCCTCCCCGCCCCACACACATAGGAAAGCCACGCTTATGTTAAACATTCTTCAAGGTTGAATGATCAAAATTCACCAATGTAGAGAGTTAGAATGTTGCAGATTCAAGGCCAAATTATCTCCTGCTATCTTTAGTCCTCTTAGTAGCTATTCATTTTCCAACTCTGTGCTCAACCCAAATCCTTGTGATTATTAGGGAAGACTAAAAAAAAACAAAAAAACAAAAAAACAAACATACAAACAAACAAAAAAAAAAACCCACATTAGCTAAACAGATGAACCACTAGCTTCCATCAACCCAAAAGCTTAAAATGTCATCAGATAGCATCAGAGAGGACATTTTCCTTCCTTACTGTAACCCGGACATCTAATGTTTCCATAGATATATTTCTTTTGTTCTGTGACTATAAAAACTTCATAGAACCACTTCTTCATTGAACATGTTATTTGGGGCAACCTAAATCTACACCCCTGGGACCATGGTCATTCTTTTTTCTTTTCTCTTTTTTTTTTCTGGGAGTGGGGGTGCTAAAAAATTAACTCCTAATCCCTTTGAGGTGAGAGTTGTGTTTTGATTGACAGTTTGTATTCCCTCCCCTTCAAAGTGAAAGCTGTGTTTTGATTGACAGTTCCTCCTTGATTGCTCAGGAGGGCTGCTTTAAGAAGGCCTGACCTTTTGGAGGCAGTCACTCACACTCTGAGAAAAATCAGTCAAACCATTGTGGGGAGGCGCTGCTGCACCCCTAGTGTGCACATATTTGGAGAAAGTCAGTTCTCCTTGAGCTCCTTGGATTGCCATTTCTGTGCCCTCTACCCCCCACCGTATCCCGACTGCCCTGGCACCTGGAAAATCTACTCTGTATTAGAGACAAGGGCAGTTGACTAAAGTGTCCAGGGTGGCAGGCATTCATTTCTGTGCACGAGAGGGGTTGATGGCTCAGGGTTAAATAGGCACAAAGAAAACAGTCTGTAGCAAAGCTGTGCAGCAGTCGGGGCTTAGCAATTGCGAAACTTAGGCTTTTTTCTAAAAATATTTTAAAGGATGGTTGTTTAGAGTCTAGCATCATAATTAATGTCAATCCGCTTAACATTAATAACACCCACCAAAGGGCGCATGATAGACATAGAAAATATCTCATATTAGACATGTAGAATCTCTCATGTTAGATGTGTAAAATCTGTGTCCTTTGCAGGACTACTTTTTGTAAGAATTCACTTGTTTTCTCTCCTACTTTGTGATTGCTGGCTCCATTCAAATGCAGATATGTCAGGAAGGGAAAGGCTGTGGTAGTATAAGTGTGTGTGTGTGTGTGTGTGTGTGTGTGTGTGTGTGTGTGTGTGTGTGTATGTGTGGTGTGTTTTGTGTGTGTGTGTGTGGTATGTTTTGTGTGTGTATGTGTGGTGTGTTTTGTGTGTATATGTGTCGTGTGTTTTGTGTGTGTGTGTGTGGTGTGTTTTGGGGGAGTGTTTTGTGTGTGTAGTGTGTGTTTTGTGTGTGTGGTGTGTGTTTTGTGTGTGTAGTGTGTGTTTTGTGTGTATGTGTGTTTTGTGTGTGTATGTGTGGTATGTTTTGTGTGTGTGGTGTGTTTTGTGTGTGTATGTGTGGTGTGTTTTGTGTGTGGTGTGTGTTTTGTGTGTATGTGTGTTTTGTGTGTATGTGTGTTTTATGTGTGTGGTGTGTTTTGTGTGTGTGTGTGTATGGTGTGTTTTGTGTGTGATGTGTGGTGTGTTTTGTGGGTGTATATGTGGTGTGTTTTGTGGGGGGGTTGTGTGTGTGTATGTTTTGTGTGGGGTGTGTGTGTGTGTAAGCAGAAGCCCACTTCTCTCCGATTTCCTTTTCCACACCTACTGATAACTACTCCTACCCATCTGAGAGCCGCTCCAGTGGCCTATTTCTAGGGTCCTTGGCTGACTCTTCCTGGGTGCACCGTGCCTGCACATGAGTGAGTAATGGCCCTTACCTTTCTTTCCTCTGACTTAGAACTGGGGCAGTGACTTCCTGTGTACAGAGCAGAGTCCTTCCAGCAAGGTACCCACCTCAGGTAAGCCGAACCACCACACCTCCTACACTGAATCCCATGTTGGGTGCCAGACCTGTAGGTGGCCCTGGCACATTGAGTGGACCTTGCTGGTTCTAGTGCACAGCAGATCTAGACACTCAGAGGTCCCACGAAGCTGCTCTGTAGTTACTGCTGGACTCCCTCATGGCAGGCTCAGGCCTCTCCCCTCAGAAGGACTTTATTTAGTCTCTTTGATGTTTCAACACAGCTTCTCAGGCCTCCCTGGTTGGTGAGACAAGTGCAGCCAGGGATTTGGTCCTAGCTGCTCATTCCTCGTGCCCCACACTGGAACTCTGCTAGACCACCTGTAGGGTCCTGGATGGTAGCTGTCAAACCCATGCTATTTAGAGCTTTAGCATTCTGGATGAAAAGAAGGGGCAGCCCTGGTAAAGCCTGAGACTAGAAGCAGGCAGCGCGGGGAGCTGTGGGCTAGGGCAGGCACAGTGTGACAGGCTGACCTCTGCCAGTTCTCCTCTTGCCTGTCTCTCCTAGTTCATGAGCTCCGACCAGCGGACATCAAAGTGGTGGCAGCAATGGGTGACTTTCTGACTGTGAGTACTAAGCCACGGGCCAGTGTGGGCTCTACAGAGTTTAGCCTGGCTGTGCAGAGTTGGCTCTACTTCAGCACCAATGCTACATTCAGGTCCAGCAAGGGAGTTCCTTCCAGGCGTGAATTGCGTACCCCAGTCCCCCATCTTCCTTTGCCCGACTTGAGCTTCACCTTTTGCACAAGGTCCCCCACCAACCACCCCCCACACTGCTCCCTAACATTGTCAGTGTTATGCACATGTCCAGACTTGCCTGAATGCAACGCCATCAGCCCAGTCCTAAAGAGTAATAGGTCTTATATGCATTGCCCAGAGCCCCTCACCCCACTTAAGGACACGTTCCTTGGGGACAGAGGGAAACCCAACTCGGTCCTGGCACAGTTACATTAGTCTGCTGTTTAGTTAGTGCTGTGAGCACCATCCTCAGTCAGCAATTCTAAAAGGAAGCGTGGGACCGCCATAGCCCTCGGGCTAAGACAGCAAGATGCTTCCCATGAGGAGAATCGTGAGTGAATAGGTGACATGTGGTACTTTCACAATTCATGTCCATTCCTGTGGAAACAAAACCACCCCATGTGGAAATGAAGGCATTTTAATTGTGCTGTCGACATGGGAAAGTAGTGCAGCGTGCGTTCCAGGCCGGATCAACCATGACTTCACCCTGGTGGGTCATGTGCATGTGTACAGGGGAAAGGTGACTTAATAGATGAAGGAGACTGTCAGGACCATGATTCTTTCCATTTTGTTTTGTGAGTTGGGAGTCTCAATAAATAATCCTGACTGCCTCCAGCTTGCCCTGTAGCCCAGGCTAGCCTCAAACTCGTAGCAAGCCTTAATTTCTCAAGTTGCTGGTATTACATGCATGAGCTACTAGGCCCAACTGAGGTGATATTATTGATTGTTTAATTTGAGAGAGGATCTCAAGTAGCCCAGGCTAGCCTCAGACTTCCTGAAACTCTTAATCCTTTTGCCTCCATCTCTAGAGTGCAGGGATTATGGGTGTATATCACCAAACCCAGCACTGAGAACTTACCCCAGGTCTTCATGCATACCAGGCAAGTACCCCATTAGCTGAGTTGTACCCTAAGCCTTGGGGAAAGACTCCTGTGTGAGATTAAGTTGTTCTTTTGTTTGTTTTGTTTTTTAATCTTTAACTGGTTATGGTGAACACGTGTTACTTTGGTAAATTTCAAAGGTAGAATGCTTCTTTATTATTATTATTTTTTTTTTTTTTTGGTTTTTCGAGACAGGGTTTCTCTGTGTAGCCCTGGCTGTCCTGGAACTCACTCTGTAGACCAGGCTGGCCTCAGCCGGGCAGTGGTGGCGCACGCCTTTAATCCCAGCACTTGGGAGGCAAAGGCAGGCAGATCTCTGAGTTCAAGGCCAGCCTGGTCTACACAGTGAGCTCCAGGACAGCCAGGGCCACACAGAGATACCCTGTCTTGAAAAAAAAAGTGGGAAGCAAACAGAGGGACAGAAAGCGGATGATGGATTACGGTATCCATATTGGGGACAGTGCTTTGCTTTAGACCCTGGAGGTAAGATAGACATGTGGAAGTGTCAGAGTCAGGGGCGAATGGTGGAAAGATGTAGAGAGACAAGGCAGTCCTGATGGCTGGAAGGGAGCCTGAGGCACCGATAAAGTCAGATGGGATGCCAATGTTGTCCATTGCAGGCATGCGAATGTCTCCAAGGGTATGATGTACAAATTAAAGGAACTTCACTGGGGCTAGGAGAGCATGTCAGAAGGGATTAGCAGGACAGCGTGAGAGTCTGGGAGGAATGCAGACAGCAGAGAAGAGAGTAGACATAGAAAAGAGTGGGACCTTCCCTAGCAAAGACTAATCTGAGTACCAGCTAAGACACAAGGGCCAGAGGCTCCCGGAGGTCCTCAAGCTGTATCACCACAGGCAACCCTTTTTAAAGCTTCTCTCTGCTCTTCACAGACAGCCACAGGAGCTCGACCAAGTGAGTCCAACAGTCTAGCCACCCCCTGGAGGGGGCTGTCTTGGAGGTAAGGGTGCTCTTGGCTCACTCTCTACAGATAATAGTCCCTTAAAGAGGTATACGAAGCCAGACACTGGTGGCACACACCTTTAAGCCCAGCACTCAGGAGGCAGAGGCAGGCGGATCTCTGTGAGTTCAATGCCAGCCTGGTCTACAGAGTGAGTTCCAGGACAGCCAGGGCTACATAAAGAAACCCTGTCTCAAAAAACAAAACGAACAAACAAACAAACAAAAGAGGTATAGGAAGTAGGTCCCCAACCACCTGCTCAGGGGTAGGCCGAGGTCCCCATGGCCCAGCTGACATCCAAGGAGACTGGGTGATGCTTGTGTTAGCTCTGGGAGTGGAAGGAGAAATGCCTCAAAGGCAGAATCCCTCTGGCCTGACTCCTACCTGTGACAGCCCAGGAGGCAGCAGGTCAGTATGACTTTGATTGACAAAGTTACTTTGTCTTTCTCAGCATTGGAGGAGATGGAACATTGGAGACCCATACCACACTGCCCAGTAAGTAGCCCACACCAAAATGTCCTGGTACCACAACCACTGTAACTCTCACTGAGGCTAAGAGCTTCTGCCTACAGTGGGGGAAAGAGGGCGCTGTCTGAAGGGGAGGAAATCAGTCAGACCCAGAAAGATAAGGACACCACCCCACCCCCCGCCTGCATGCACCACACACCAGTGCCTCCAACCTACATGCCCGGCTCAGTTCCCTTCACCTGTGCTCTCTGCTTCATCCCCCTCTAAAGATATCCTGAAGAAGTTCAACCCTTCCATCCTTGGATTCTCTACTGGTACCTTGGAGAACATGGCAGGATTGAATGTGGCAGAAGAAGGAGCCAGAGCTCAGTGAGTTGATGTGGGACCAGCAAAGAGATTAAGGTGGGAATTTGAGAGTGGCAGGGGGAACAGTGTCTAGGACTCAGCTGGATCATTACCTTGGTACTCAGAGTATCCCTGAGTGCTGGGCCTGCACCAGACCTTCCATGTAAAGTATCTCCTGTAACCCTCACACCCTTGGGCACAGGTGCTATGATGTGGGCTTTGTGGCTAGAGAGTTTCTTAAACAGCCAAGGTCACCTAGAAAGTTATGAGGGAAGGACCTAGATCAGACCACTCCTGAATATAGCTCTGACCACAGCTCTGACCACTGCACTGCTAAAGAGGCAAAGGGAGCCCATCTACTTCTACACAAGCAGGCTCTATCCCTGCTGACTCCAGTTCCACTTCCTGTCTCTCAGGGACATGAGTCACACATGCCCAGTGGCTCAGAGCATCATGAACCACTCACTTTGTTTCCTCTGCTTTTCTCTGTCTTGCCTCATATCCTTGAATCACAAAAAGAAAGAAAGAAAGAAAGAAAATCTGTATTCTGACGCTGGAGAGTTGGATGTCAGGCCCCCTCACATAGCACGGCAGTGGTTGTTTTCTCTGGGCTCACTGTTGTTGACAGGAACCCAGGTAATGAAAGCTGAAATGCCTGACTGGGTTCATTGACTTCCTGCACAGAGCAGAGCGCAGAGCATGCTGGGCATTTGCTTTGCAGAAGGATTGCTGCTGCATTCTTGTCACCAGGGAGACAGCAGAGGCTTGACTCACTCTGCTTACAGAGAACATTCCTTTTAGAAGCCTAACCAGGACCCAGGGCTCAGCGTGAATCTCCATGCCACTGAAGCAGTGATAGCCCCTCAGTGTCACATGAGCGAGAATTTATTTGTCTACAAAACACTGGGCCCTGTGGGCCATTCTAGAACCTAGTGACTGTTAGGATAACTGTCCTGAGCATGGATCCCAGGCTCCTCAGTCTGTCAGTGCTCCTCCTCGTCCTCCTCCACCTAGTGACTGTCATGATCATAGAGCCCAGGCTTTGTTCATCAGGGCCTGGCTCCTCAGTCTGTCAGTGCTCCCACTCCTCCTCCACCTAGTGACTGTCATATGCATGGAGCCCAGGCTCCTCAATCTGTCAATGGTCCTCCTTCATCTCCTCCTCCTCCTCCTCCTCTCCTCCTCTCCTCCTCTCTCTTTAGGGTGGGGGTTATGGACACATGTGGGTCATCTTTGAGAAGCCAGTTTTCTCCTTCCATCCTGGCTTCCAGAACTTAGACTCTGGTTTTCAGACTTGTGTGTAGTAAGCACTTTCCCTCACTGAGCCAACTCACTGCCTTCCCCACCTTGTATTTTGAGACATGGTCTCCCTCTGAGCCTAGTTGGCTGGTTAGTGAATTTCAGGGGTGTGCCATCTCTACCTCCTAGGATATTACAGGGGTACACTGCTGTGCCTGGCTTTTATGTGGGCACTGGGGATTCACATGCAGGTCCCAATGCTTGCATAGTGAGCACTTTACCCACTGAGCCATCTCTCTCCAGGCTCCCACCTCCCCTTCCCTTCCCTTCCTGCCCTGCTTAGCACCTCTGCCTAAGCAGAGGCGGTGGTAGGAGACATCTTTTACACCAAGTGTCCAGTGTCGGGGGAAGCGAAGGGAAGCCACTGGCTTCAGTAAAGTTTGAGAATCATTCTCTTTTCCTTATGTCTACTCTGTCATTTATCAGCATGTATAAGAGTGAGTTCACCTACAGACAGAGAGACAGAGAGACAGAGACAGAGAGGAGACAGAGAGAGAGAGGAGAGAAAGAGAGAGAGAGACAGAGACAGAGACACGAGGGGGGGGGCACAAGGACCAGAGTTTGAATCCCAAGCACCCATGTAAATGCCAGGTACATAGGGGTCAGGTCTTCTGTGTTCAAATCTTTCCTCAAACCTGCTGGCTATGTGACCTTAGTCAAGTTGCTTAGCATCTCTGAGTCTTGGTTTTCTCCTCTATAATGAGGTTAACCTGTCTCTCAGAGCTGTCATAGAATTAAAGGAGCTAAATAAGCTCTAGAAAGAGTTTAGGACTATGTACTCCATATGCATACAAAAGTTTGCCATTATTGGGATATTTAGTTTCACAGTTTTAGTCAACAGCTAACTTCCCTTCTGTTAATCAGCAAGCAAAACCACATTCACTGTCTGAGTTACTAAGAGATAACAGAATCAAAAGGTGTAAACCCTGTGCTCTGAAAGAATGAGTTGGTCAAGGGACTAGACAAAGGGCGGCTAACTCTTGTGAGAAGACTGTGTTGCTCATGGCAACACCACAGCCTGGGATCACCGATGCTGGCCCACAGAGTGCTTGGAAAGGCAGGAGAATATCAGGACCTGCTGCCTCAGGCCTGGGACCTGTGCGGACTCTCAGAGCTGTGGAAACAGATGCAAGGAGAGGCCCTGGGCCCTGGAGGGGATTGGGGAGCTTCAGATAAGGACACAGGAAAAGAAGAACATGGGGGGGCTGAGGAATTGGAAGAAGCTTGCTGGGGCATGGGGGAGTTGGGGGGTGCAAAAGGTACCCTACCTCTCCAGGGAGCCTTAAGGGCTCATCACTATGAATGCCCTTGAGCCTGACTCGGGCCTATTAAAAGTTACAGCACATCTGTGGGTTCTTTACTTTATAACCTCTATGTACGTATAAATACAATCCTGGGTGCATAAGTTCTCCCTGTGAGGGGCAGGGATGGCACCATGCATGCTGGTCAGTGCCCGCCCACAGACTGTAACCATCTTGGGTTGGCTCCTCATGTTGGCCATGTGTCCTTTGCTCACCTGGCTTCTCAATTTTGTTGTTTTGTGACAGGGTATCAGGTAGCCCAGGCTGATCTTTAATTCATTCTGTAGCCAAGGTTCCTCAACTCCCAATTCTCCCAAGGTCTGGGATTACAGGTGTGCTCCACCACATCCAGCTCAGTACTGTCTTTATAAGGAATCAGCTTCTTTGAGCTATATGGATCCATAATGGACCATGGATATCCAGAAGTATACAGTTTGATCACCTGTGTACCCTGAGGCTACCACCGCCGTCAGGCAGCAAACAGGCCTGTCACTCACAGCTCTCTCAGGCCCATCACTGATGAAGATAACACTTTATTCCTTTTCATTGCTGTGTGCTATTCTACCACCAGTCATAATCGAGTATCTGGAACCTTAATTTACAACAAACAACGGGGAGATGAAAGGAGTCCCAGTCCTGCCCGTACCGTCTCTCCTGTCTTGTCAGGAGGGAGGGGGAAAGTAACAGTGTCAAAATCCAAGTCATGAGAAGAACAAAGAGATCAGAGGGTTGGGCACTGGGGCTCAGACTGAGGTGGAAGGCCCCTCAAACCTGGAAAGGAGAAAGCTGAGAGATAATTTAGGAATGTGACTTTTTTTTAAAAAATAAAACAGATTATTTTTAAAACAGGCACCCGAGTAAGAATCAAACAGGCTCAGCTTGTAGTGAAAAGATTTGGTAAAAGAGAGAGGAAAAAAATCTCTGGTGAGAATGTTCAAATCCTAGTTACAAGGTCAGTGAGACGCTGGTCCTGCCCCAAGGGCATCAGGGTCTGGATCAGTGTAACCCCCAGGTCCCTGGCGGCTCCCTGATGAGAAAAAGTCTGAGCAGGCTCCTAAAGATGGCTGGGAATGGCTTTCATGGCTTAGTCTGCATCCCAAGCAAGTCTGAAAGCGACTTTTTTTTCCCTTCTCCCTAGGGACATGCCGGCCCAGGCTCAGGCCCTCGTGGAGAAGATGAAAAACACTCCTGTGAGTACAGACCCCCTACAAGGAGCTCTTCTCTTTAACTGGGGAGTTGCAGGCCTGATGAACCCCTCCAGTGCCCCCACAGCTTGCCTCCAGCTGGTCTTCAAGGGAGTTCACAGGAGCACTGCCTGCAGGCACCCTGCCCCAGGGCAGGCTGCAGGAGGGCAAGGTGGAAGGAGGAGTTGGCCAAGATCACAGGCCTGGGGCCTTTCTCCCAGAGCTGGCTTCCCAGAGCCTTCTTATATAAACACCAAGTTCTAAAAATAGGCCGCCCAGCCCAGGCCTTCCCCTTCTCCGCCCCCAGCCCCTCAGAATCTCACTTGCACTTCTTCCTAATGCTCTGTTCTTGTGCTGTGAACTCCAACTGGAGGGACTCCATTTATGGTGGACAGTGAGTAGAGAGCCACAGCTCCAGGGCCTTCCCGGACCTACCCCACCATGCTGACCTCATGCTGGGTTCTCCCTTTATAAACTCAGGCCCTAAAAGCCCTGACCTTGTCTTCAAGTGCTATCTTTTGACACAGACTTCTTTGAACACCTCAGAGCACATTTGAGGAACATGAGAATCCATGAGGCCTTTCACGAACTTGGGGAAAGGTGGGACACACCCACTGTAGCCCCTTAAGGGGATTTGGGGGCAGAAAGTAGCTCGTCTCCTATGTGTGAGCAGAAACCTACACACACACACACACACACACACACACACACACACACACACACACGTACACACTTCTTACAGGGGCTTGCCCATCACCTCAGGAGAGCATGGAGGAGACCCCACCTCATAGTTTGTGTGAGATAAAAAAAGATGACAGTATCTGAGAAGCTAACTGGGTAGCAGGGTTAGTGTCGCCAGCCATTGTCCCCAGATCTTAAACTCAGGATCTGTCCCCTCAGACAATCAACCTACAGAAAGACTGGAAGCTGATTACACTCCTCGTTGGAAACAACGACCTGTGTCTTTACTGTGAGGATCCGGTAAGCCCCTGGCAAGAATCACTGAGGGCCTGAAGTTGCTGGCCCCCATCCTCCTCACCTTGGGCTCTGACTCATCCCTTGCCCTTTTGAATGTCATACTAGCCTGGGCTCCAGGCACTTGATCCTACCCGGGCAGCCTCTGATTTACACAGAGCAGGTGAGAAAATAGCTTTGCTTAGTGGTTCCCCAACTCAGAAGAAAGGTCTAGAAGGACCCAGTCTTCAGACACTGAGGTGATGGCCTCTTTGGGACATACAGATGGTACTTTCTGGTAGGTAGATGGCCAGTGATTCTATGTCTTGTGCCTGCTTGGAGTCTGCCCTCTCTTGGAGGGGGAGGTACTACAATCTTCTAAATGGAGTTGGAAAAAAATAGAACCACACCGAGCGTCCTTGCTGCCCTTCAGGGCCATGATAATCTAAGTAACCAACCCCAGCCAGCTGGCCTGGAGCTGACCCCGTTCCTGATGTGTCTCTATGGGGAAGCATGTCCAGACTTACAAGCGTTTGGAACCTGTACCTTTTAGAATACATCTTGTTCTAAGCTGGGGACATCCTGTATTTTATTTTGCCAGGAAAAGGCAGCTGCCAGGACTCTGAAGAGGTGGTAGAATGTTTGACACTGTTGGGGGTGGCAGGCAGCTCGTAGCTCCTTGTGGCTCACAGAGAGCAACTATCAAGAACCTGGCATGATTATCTTCCCCATGCAGGCTCAGCTCTTCTAGAATCTCCCCACAATTCTTTCCCTTACTGCTCAAAACTGGGAGTCTGGGGCGCACAAAGGACCTGACCCCTGAAGTTCTCAATATTGCTGGGTCCTGGATTGTAGAGGTCATTGGAAACCAGAAGGCACCCAGAACTGCCGTGGATACATGGTGTAGGGAAATGCCTCTCTGAGTGCCAGCACACCTGCTCCTCATGTAGACAGTGTTATCTCTGCTCCTGGGGGTGTATATTTATGAAAAAGGACACCACCAGGTCCCTCAGGCCAAGTCTGTAAGAAGGCGGGCTCTCAGGGACAGCAGTCACCCAGTTCATCCTCTAATTCTTTTTCCCAGAGTAGAAAGCCAAAGAGAGCCTCCTTTTCCCTCTGCAGGAGAACAACTCAGCCCAGGAGTATGCCAGGCACATCCAGCATGCCTTGGACATCCTCTATAAGGAGGTAGGAATGGGGAGTGAGCAGTCTGCTCCCTGGTCCTGAAAACCAGCCTGCTTCCCCACTATTGACATGTGTGGAGGGCCCTGCCTTGGGTGCTTCTAGGCAAGTTGTATTCGATTCTCTGCAAAACAGCTTCTAATTGGCTTGAAAGTTGGACAGTGGCCTAGCAGAGAGCTCCCACTGGAGCCAGCTGCCCTGGGTGCGAAGGCAACCACTGTGGGTTTTTTAGCCCTGGGACTTCTCTGGGTCTCAGCTTTTCTGAGAGAGACACTAGGAAGAATCGGTGCAATCACGCAGGCTTCTCCCTGGGCATCCATTCTGTGCTTAATGATGGGGAGGGTGAGGTTAGATTGAAGACTGTCCTCAAACTCATGAAGCCCACTCCTCTGCCTCCTGCAGCTTCCCAGGGTTTTCATCAACGTGGTGGAAGTCATGGAGCTGGCTGGCCTGCACCACAACCAAGATGGGAAATGTGCCATGCCACTGACAGTTCAGTAAGTGTGCAGGGCCAGGGCTGCCTGGGGTGGGTAGGGTTTCATAGGCACACTAGGAGGAAAACAGTGTGGGCAGGGTTAGAAGCCAGGGACTTAGAAAACACTTGGATATGCCTGGAGAACCACATGCCTGCCTACTCCCTTCCCTGGATGGTAGCTTCCTTTTCTATAAAATGAGACACACCAAATGACCTAGAAGACTCCCCAGCACTTTTGATTCCAAAGTCCACACTGGCAAGTCTACTCTCTGCAGAGGACAATGAACTCTAAGGTCACCTTGAGTTTCCCTAAAATCCTGGCTCTGCTACTGAGGAACAACTGGACCTGAACCCACAGTGACTCTGGACCTCTGGGTACTTGCCTATAAAAATAGGAATAAGCCCTCCCCAAGAGCGACATCATCAGGAAGTTCATGTATGGGGCTAGAACAGGCTGGACAGCTTTTAACCCATTCTCAAAAGCAGGGGTCAAGGGTTCTAGCAGGAAGGAATTACTGTGGGACTGACAGAAGTTTGGCAGCTGTGACTGAGAAGTCCTATCTGATGACAAATAGATGTCCTGTAAAGGTGGCTAAGGAATCAGGTCCTCAGATGGAATAGCCATGGATAACAAGGAAAGTCCCTCCAATTCCTCGGATGCTGGTATCACATTTCACCTTGTCAAGGGCATCTCAGGCTGTCCAATTGTCTTCACACTCTGGATACCAAGGAAATTCCCCAGCGCTCAGCAGTGAGAAGGACTGTGGGGGAGAAGTCCAGAAGCAGAGCCACCATAGAAGTCTTGGCCAGAACTCCACCCAGGCCTTTCCTTATAGTTGGGAAATAGTCACCACAGAGAAAGAAGGTCTGCACAAGAGGAAAGAGACCTTGCTTCAGGGGCTAATCCTTCCAACTGTAAATAAGTATCTTGTGTCAGTGTATGAGAATAGGAGGATTTTGGTTCTAGGCCTCACTTTTCAATCGCAGTCTCTTGGCCCTTTGATAACATAGTTTTGGGTGGGAATATGTGGAAGACCGCAGTCGGTCACTTCACAGAGGCTAGAGAGCAAAGCTGGTGGGAAAGCAATGGGCGTGACTCCTGTGACTACTTCCTTCAATTAGGCTCCACCCACTAAAGGCTCCGCCACCGCCCCATAGTGCCAAAGCTCGGGACCAAGCCTTCAGTCTGCACTTGAGATATTAGGGAACATTTATAGTCCCAACCATGGTAGCTTAGCTTTTTGAACACGTTCCTGAGATAGGGCTTTGTGACTAGACCCAAGGGTTGTAGGCATACTTGTGTCAAGCCCTGCCCACCTCCATTTAGCAGCATAGACTGAACCAAGTGGACAGAAACTTCTGTGAGGAAGGTGTGACCGGGCCAAGATAGCCTCAAGACAAGATTTCTTATCTTGTAGGAAAAACTGCAGTTGCTTTAAACACTCTCAAAACCTCATAGAGTTGCAGGACGTTAAGAAACTAAACTGGGACCTCCAGGTGAGTCTTGATGCTCTCTTCCTCCATGGTGCTCCTGATGGGAGCCCACACTGTGCTCCCTGAGTGAGGACTCAGAACTTGTGTGTTCGACAAGGGTTGGCTGAGAGCAAGCAGCTCCCTAAAAGGAGATCCTGTCCCTCAAAGTATTTATCTGAGGAAAGAGGGGGTTGGGAGAAACCCAGCCTTCAGACACTGCTAACCCTCTGAGGGGAAGGGTCACTGTACCTGGCTCCCACTGCCTTCCCCTCTCCATGAACAGAAATGCTGGTTCTACTAATATTTGCTTCCTCCACCTCTGTCTACTCCCCTAACACTCCTGCATATCAGTGTTAACGTTTTTTGCTTTGGGACAAGCCCACCCAAAGCTAATTCCTTTTAATGGGGCAAGTAATCTTCCTCTTAGAAGCTCCCCCTCCTTCCCTGTATGCCCTCTTCACCTCAGCAACCTTCCCAGTGCAAGTGAGGTCTGCACCTGACAAGCTATCTGTGCTCCTCCTGTCTTCCCCCTTTGCCCCCGTTTCTCAGGTGAATCGTGAACTCCTTACTATGGGTACAGTTTAATCCTTTTATATTCCATGTTTTGGTACTTAAATCCAAAACCCATGGGCTCTCTCTACCCCTGTTGTCCTAAATTCATAGGCATTTTTGGAGAACTGATGAGATCCTTGTGTGAGCTAGGCCTCACTGACTATGCCATGTGGTGAGGGCAGCCAGGCCCATGGCCGATTCGACATCATCAGTGGCTTAGACTTAGCCTCTTAGGATAAAACTAACAGAGCTTGAGAACGGAGAACTGCTCCAGCCAGGGACCCCTTGACTCTGATCCTATTGGTCAGCATAGGGCGGTAAGATAAGTGGTCCATTACAAGCAGGTTGAATCCCTGGGGCCAGCACACTCCCTTTCAGTCCCTTTAGTCCACTGCTGTCACAACCAACCCATGGCAGCCCAAGCAGACCCTGTGTAACCTTGCTAGTTGGGTTGAGCAGCCTCTCCATCCTCAGAGTGACATCTCCAAACTCTCCTACCGACACCAGTACATGCAGCGCAAGGACTTTGCCATCACTGCGCAACCTTTCTTCCGGAATACCTTTATCCCGCTGAATGAGGTAAGCGGCAGCTGTTACTAGGAAGCTTATGAATGTAGCACTTGTTTTTAATATTTTCCTTCAGCAAGCCTCCCAAAGGTAGAGCTTTTCTTTCTACCGTGTGTGTGTGTGTGTGTGTGTGTGTGTGTGTGTGTGTGTGTGTGATTAGAACTTAGACATTCTTAGAAAGAAACAATAGAATTAATAGTGACCAAGCGCGTCCCCCCCATGTCACCTCCCATCCCAGATGGAAATCTTCCTAACATTTTCATAGCGTCATTTTCAGGACAGGTTGATCTAGGGAAGCTATAATTTATGTTTGCTTAAAAAAAAAAATCCAAAACCTGGGAGATTTTCCCCTCCAGTGTCTGAAGCAGGTTGAAACAGGATCCAAAGGATGAAAGGGCACCTGCTGTGTCCCCTGCTGGGTGGGGAGGCTGGCAGCTGAGTCCAGATGTTAACCTCCTTGTTTCTGGTCACAGCGTGGGGGCTTGGACCTCACTTTCTTCTCTGAGGACTGTGTCCACCTCTCAGACCGTGGGCATGCTGAGATGGCCATTGCCCTGTGGAATAACATGGTAAGTGGGAGTGCTCCCAAGGGAGGACTCTGAGGATATTGGCTCAGTCCCACAAGAGGACAAACTGCTGCTATGACTTCTTTTCCCCTAAAACACCACTATTGCTCCTAGTGTATGTGCCAGGGCATATGCCAGCAATCCTGCTTTATCATCTTTGCCTACCCTCCATGCTGGGGTTACCCCCCACACACACACACACTGTTTGTTTGTTTGTTCATTTACATGGATTCTAGGGATTTGAATTCATCCTTATGCTTAGTATGAGTTAGCAGGCAGCTCTTCCCCTTGGAGACGTCTGTCTGCTCAGCCCCTAACATAGATCTTTATTATATCTGAGTGTGGGAATATATGGAGATCAGAGGATAGATTCTGGTATCAGTTCTCTCCTTCCACTGTGGGTTCCGGAGATCAAGTCTAGGCCATTACACTTGGATGACAAGTCACCATCTCACTACCCTACCCCTTGATGTGAAAATGTTCTAAGACATTAGATTTGCTTGTGTGTATGCACGTGCCACAGTATAGGGGTGGAGGTCAGAACATCTTTTGTGGGAGTCACTTCTCTTCAACCACGTGGTTTCTGGGCCCCAAACTCAGATCATCAGTCTTGGCTGCAAGCACTTGTACGTACATACACACCCCATATACACACACCTTTCTAAAGGGGTGTATACATAGACACACATTTGCACACAGTGCAGCTTCCCAAGAATCATGAAGAGGATAGCTTTGCAATCAGACTGATAACACTGGATGAGAGTACCTGCTGGACATCTCTCTGTTCACCTGCACCAACCTCTGTGAGATAATGAAACAGAGTAGGCACACAAATCAGTTCAGACCAGCGTCAGCCCCGTTACCCTTCCAGCATCCAGTCTTAACATCTCCAACTAGTGTTTCTAGAGGCAGCATCCACACAGCCTGTTCTCGCTGGCGGAGACCTGTTCCAGTCCTTTCCACCTGAGGACGTGAACCTGCATCCCTGAGTACACAGGGACAGCTGTCCTTATGCCTTGCTATGACCCCTGACCCCTACATCATCAAATGAAGTGCTTTCAGGGTCTTTGAGGTAGGCTCTATTACCACACCCACCTGGCCTGCACGTTTCCCTTGGTGACTGAACCATCGACATCTCTGGTCATTGCAGTTTCAGGCCTACGGTGTCTGTGCCAATCACCACTGGGCAAATATTTCCACACCTGTTAGCAGCCCCTTTGCTGCCTGATGCCTTCCTCAGCTGACTTGCAACAATGACTTTCTTCTTAGCTACATCACCACCTTCTCTCTAGCGTCCAAAGTGGCCTATAAGCCTGTTCAGCTGCGGACTCAGCTTCCCTCCCACTGACGTCACCCTCCTGCACAGTTCTGAAACTTCTCCACTGTTTTCTTTCTACACAGGGTTCTAAATTGCCATCAAAATATCTTTGAGTTTCCCTCCATCTGTCTCCTCAGTTTATCTTGACTTTCTTAGTTCCTGTAGCCCAGGCTGGCCTGATTCTTTTCTATACTGCCTTCCAAATGCCACAATTATAACTGTATCTGGCTTTGTTGTATGTGTGTGTGTGTGTAGTGTTTTACTGTTTTCTTACTGAGTATTGAACCTAGGGCATCACACATACTAGGTAAGTTCTCTGTCCCTGATCTGTATCCCAAGGGCTCTGCTTACTTTTGTTTTAAAAATAAAGTATCAAAGGTCGCTCGCTGTGACTGGCCTTGAACTCACTGTGTAGTGGAGGCAGGCTTTGAGCTTTTGATGCTTCTGCCTCAATCTCCCAAGGGCCAGCATTCTCAGCCTGGAATTTATAGACTATAATTCCTGAAAATAGTTCTATTTCTTTGTTTTGAAGGACAGCTGTCCTCCAGTGACTATGCCACAGATTGTCTCTTTTGACAAATGGAAATTTCCTGTCTTGCATTCCCCCAAAGATCTTAGGGGAATCCACATATTATCAAGAGCCAGGAAAAGCAAAGTTCTTGTCCGTGCCTCCCCAGCTTTTCCATCCATCTGCATCTGCTTCTAGCTGGGACTCCCCAGGGTCTCCTGAGTCTCAGGAGCCAGATAGATGCTCAGTCATAACCAGGCCCATTGGTCTCTGCTGTAAGGTTCTTGTCTTCTTTTCTGGAGCAGTCAGTCAGTGTTCTTTCCATTCATCCAGGTGGAGAGTTTTGTTCCATGAGGTCAGGCAGAAGGGGTGTAGATGTGAAAACACTGGGAACACAAGACAACTGTGGTTTTCCAACCAAACCCAAATTAAAACAAAACTAAAACTAAAACCACCCCAGACTCCCTTTTCTTGTATAATTTAGGGGAATAATTACAGAGTCTCATGTTTCATCTGAAATCATCTCAGACATGCAGCCCTAGCATCCTGCCAATGGTCCTCTTACTGGAATGCCACCTCTAGAGTCACAGCAAATAAACAGGCTGTTACAGCTGGAACAGATCTGAGAGGTCACCAAGCCAGAGCACTCTGTAACTAAGAACAAGAGACGTGGGACAGCTTGCCTAGCCTCACACAGCCGATTAGTGGCACCACAGAAACAAGAGTCCATGTTTGCCATGCCTTGCTCTGGTGGTGCAGCCATAACACCAACCTGATAAGCACATACACAGCCGGTGAATTCATGTCTCATAATTAGAGTCCTATGACATAGTGTCTGCAGCTTCGGCTGATGTTCCCAGGGCACTCTACAGGAGCAGCAAATGCACTTTAACTCACTGTCACTGAATCTTTTGTGTCTCCTGGCTTTATAGCCCACAGTTCTTCCTCTAGAGACCTGTGCAAAGGTCAAGACCAGGAGCTGTTTTTCTCCTTCTGAGTCCGATTCTACCACTACAACTCAATATCCCTTCTCTGCAAACCCTACGCCAATAATAGTCACACCTCCTCCTCCTTAGCACCCCTGCCTCCAGACTCATAACCACTGTACAACATTTCTCAGCACTGGTTCATATGAGAAGCCTCTGGAGCCTTTAATGGCTGAGCCATCTCCCAAGACCATCCTCTGATGACTTAAACATAACAAGTGTTTACAACCACTTTGGCAAGCTCTTGTGTATCTAATGATGCTGAACCTGTGTATTTCCTGAGACCCAACAATACTCTCCTGGAGAGAAGAGTCCACTAAAAAGATACATACTACAGCTTTCATGGCAGCACCACACACATCGTTAACTTCAAGCTGGAAATTTCCCAAATGTCCATCAACAAACTACTGTACATCCATAAGCCAGAGTATTTCTACACACCAAGAATAAGAAGTAAACCTCAACATTATGTGCATACGTGCAGCATATGCATGCACACACACATGCACACTCGCCTACCTCAAAGGCAAGCAGCTGTCAGCATCGTCTTTCATGATGGTTTCTCTTTAGGTGAATAGGGTTGAGGAAGGTGCAGGAGGAGCACTTCTGAGTACTGGTTATGTTCTCTTTACCAAAATGATCAGCTGCTCATTTGCATGTATACTTATTGTTTCTCTCTGTTAACTTCCACAAATAGAACTTTTAAAATATAGCAGTGAGCTGGAGATACTTTGTCATCTGGCTTAAGAGTGCATACTGCTCTTGCAGAGATCCCAAGTTCAGTGCCCAGCTATGTCAGACATCGTCTTAGGTTTCTATTGTTGCTATAAAACACCACATCCAAGAGCAACTTGGAGAGAAAAGGGTTTCTTTAGTTTACAGTTCCACGGCACAGTTCATCAGTGAAGGAAGTCACAGCATGAACTCAAGCAGGAACCTAGAGTCAACAACTGAAGCAGAGGCCAGAGAGGAATGCTGCTTACTGACTTGCTCAGCCTGCTTTCTTATATCATACAGGATTGCTTGTCCAAGAGGGAGGGACACTGCCCACAATGAGCCAGGTACTCCCACAGAAATCACTAAGTCCCATAGACTTGCCTACAGTCTAATCTCATGAAGGCATTTTCTCACTTGTGGTTCCCTCTTCTCAGATAAGTGTCAAGTTGTCAAAAACCTATCCAGCACAGGCAGTTTGCAATTGCCTGTAACTCTTGGGGAGTTTGATGCCCTTTTCTGGCCTCTGGGGGCAACTGTTTTCATATGTACACATGCACACACAGACATACATCATTCATATATATATGCATATATAATTGATAACTAGATGAAATTTATCTGGACACGGCATTAGACTTGATGTTCTTCTCTTTCTTTCAAGACAGGACCCCACTGTATACCCTGAGCAGCCATGTAAACCAAGCTGGTCTAGAACTAACAGGGATATACCTGGTTGCTGGGATTAAAATCATGTGCCATCATGAGTGGTCTAGACTTATCACTTTTTAAAGGACGATTTTAACAGACGGGTTATGAACTGCTGCCTTAGATCTGTTTTCCCCAGAGCAGCTGAACAATCTGTATGAAGGAGACCCTGACCAAACCATCCCTTGCTGTTAGTCTTCCAAGGTTCCCACCTTCCACCTTCCAAAGCAAGGAGACAGGTTAGACACTGTTGCTGTAGTGTACAGGGCTTTGGGACTTGGCCCCAGTTCCTTTCTCTGGCCACCATGCTAGGCAGGCAGCCCCTGCCTCTGCTTTGCAGTTTGGTGATCCCTGTGCCACCCCTGCACCATTGTCCTCTTACCACCTCCTTGCCTCATCTAAACGACCACTGCCTTTCACCTCTCCAGTGGCTTTCTGCTCCATGGCGCCTTGCCTAGCCCTAAGGTTGGCTGCGTCATTGGTACCCCACAGGGCCTGTGTTAAGGTTGGTTCTAGAAAAAACAACTCCACCCCCTGGGGCTGCTCCAAGCCTTTTCCCTTCTTACCAGTCCAGTACTGTCGACTTCCATTTCTCTATCCACTCATCAAACAACTCTGCGGCCTTACTACATGGTAGGTCCTGTTCCAGGTGCCAGAAACTGAACAACGGAATGAAGAATATCCCTGCTCTCAGAGTATAAATAGTGTGGCTGGGAAGAGACAGGTCAGCACAGGTCATATACAACAGACTACCTTGGGCTCTCCACGCTGTAAAGCTGGGAGGCGGGACATAAGGTAGTGGTGCGGAGAAGCAGCCTTACTGATGGCGTGTGGATTCAGTGCCAAGGCAGGCAGCGGTCTGGGCCACAGTGTTCCAGGGAAAAGAAATAGGACCCATGTGGCGTGGAGTCAGGAATGGGGTCGAAGCTTCTGAGGAACATAGAGACCCATGTGATACTCTAAAATCGGGGACCAAGGTCAGAAAGACAGGCGAGGGCCATGTTCTCAGCTGTTTTAAACAAGAGGCTGACGTGTTGCCATTGGTCCTCTAGCTACTGTGCAGATGTGGGCTGGAATCAAAGGTACAAGAGATGAGATCGCATGAGTGGAATGTGGCTGGGACCAGGGTGACAGCCCTGGAGGAGCGCTGTGGTCACTTAGGATGTATTTAAAACTGACTGAAGGGCGTGACTAGGGAAGGACTCCTGGCTTTGGGGTCTAAGACACCAAACAGATGGTCAAATAGCAAATGAGACATCTTGGAAGTTGCATTCTGTGTCAGACATGGGAAGTGGGGGCTGCCTCCTAGATATTTACACAGAGGCGTGGGGTCTGCTATGTGCAAGAGCCTGGAACTCAAATGGGAAGGTCTGGGTAAGACTGGACAAGCACAACAGAAAAGTGACATAAGTACACTGATGTAGTATCCCAAACCACAGGATTAACTGGGTGCCCCAGGGGAGGAGCAGGCAGCAGGGAACAAGTACCAAGGGGCAGGTTAGGGAGGGACTGGCCATGAATATACTACAGCCGACTGCAAAAGAAGTCACAAAGACAACAGCCAAGGAAGTGGAGGGAAAGCGGGGAAGGTGAAGGATGGGGAAGATGGAGTGAATGTATTCTGATGTGAACCAATAGGAAGAGGACCCAGTCCTTGGAGCATCCCTGGGAATCCGCCAACCCGACCTTTAGCCTCCATCCTGTCCCTAGTGGTTCTGTTCGCTGGAGCGCAGTTGGGTTTCATCGGCTCTAAGAAAGCAGAAGCAGATCTCCATCTAGAACCCATCTCAGTTCATACATGCTTCCATGTCATCATTTCTCTGGAAACCCTAAGATACCTGTCCTAAAAATCCTACCGCAGTTAATACCAGCCATCCAGCTGCCCGGGGGGAGGCATCCCTCCTGAGCTCAGAGAGACTCACCTCCTCTGACTTCCTAGGAAATGGGTGTGGGGGCACTCAGATAGCAGACAGTGAGATCACAGCCCAGGTCTATCACCAGCACAGGGAGAGTTTACTTCCTGCACCATCAGGGCTTGGAGGCCAGGAATAGAGAGCAAGCAGACTCTACAGGGGACCAGTTCAAAGTGCCAGATCTTTTCTTCTCCTTGGGGAACAAGTCTGACTACCTAAAGTTGCCGAGATGGGAGTATAGCAGCTTTCTGCTCCTCAGTCTAATGTGGAAGCATTTAACATCACCCCACCAAACCACAGCTGCTCCCTGGGGTATTTCTAGTAAATGTTTTCATCTGCTTGACAACCCAGAGAGCAACTCCAGTAAGATTCCAGTTTCTTCAGGGTTGACAAGCCAAGTGTAGTAAGAATGTCATGGTAACCAATATGTTTTCAAAGTGTTCCTGAAACTGACTAGCTGCACACACTTAGGCAAGTTGGTAAATATGATCACCATTTTATAAATTGAAGATACAGTGTCTGTAATCACAGCCGCCCACAAGTGGAGAGGCAGTGGGCATTCTGGTCCCTGCCCTACAAGAGATTCAGTATGGGATGATTGTTCTTTCCTGGGGCCTTGATGTCCTCCTAGGTAAATTCAGAGGCATAAACTCAGGGGTTCTGCCCTGTTCAGACAGATGTTTCTCCCCATGAGTCAAAAGACAGCTCCAGCTCTGGCCAGAGCTGTGTGGTGGATCTTAACAGGTTGCTGGTCTGAAAGCACCCTTCTAAAAGATTATCCCATGTAAGCCAGCTCCCAACTTTTCTACACAATCAAGGTATCCTTTTTCTCTTTTCCAGCTGGAACCAGTGGGCTGGAAGACAACCTCCAACAACTTCACATACAACCGAACCAAACTCAAGTGTCCTTCACCTGTGAGTGAACATGAATACCCTATCTGTCCTAAGTTGACTGGATGGGGGAGTGGGACTTAATCATATCTCTGCATCATAACTGTCCTTTCTGACGGACACAAAATAGGGGAGGGAGGAGCCAACAACTCCAGTGGCAGAGAGGAGCCATGCTGGAAGGTGGTCTAGAGAATACTAGCTAGATGACTGAAACTAGTGGTTACTTCAAAAGAATTTGAGCATCTTGTCACGCTGAGCCCTACACTAGAGCTCAGGGATATGGAGCTGATAATGAAGATACCGTCTGTTTCCAGAGTCCAAGCTCCTGTCCTTTCTCCCCTGGACCACTGACCAGATTCCCATCTGTCCCTCCACCTCTCCTCTGCTGCTTTCTCCTCATCCCGCACTTGCTTCTAGACACTGAATGACTGTCCTGTCGAGGATGCTGGGATCCTTATCTGGTCACCACTGCCCAAGGGGGGAACACCTGCCTCCTGCTACTACTACACACCCTAGGCAAATGGACCCACTTCCCAGATGGGTCCCACTAGATGCTTGTGTTTTGCTTTTGTTCACTCCTGGCTTTGACCCCCATTGGTTCCCTTATTCCCTGGGGCCCTTTCTCATCTTGTCAGCTTCTGCCATTCCTGCCTCCAGACACACCCCTCTGTTGATCTCTCCCTTCTCTTTGTACCCCTCTCCTTTTCAACATGGTTGGTCCTGTACCTTCCTCCTGGACAGTGAGAGGATATCCTACCTCAGTCCTCAGGTGCTCACCGAGCTCCCTAGGGCCATGCAGCAGTGCTCAGTGTTTGTTTACTGAGAACAGTAGGACCCAAGAAGGCAGACTCAGATGCACCCCAAGACTTTTCCAACAGTAGCTTACCAGCTCCCCACCTTTCAAAATCATATTTGAAAGGAAATGCTGGCGAGGAACCAACAGAAAGTTATAGCTGGGTTTTGACCACGAGACAGACCCATCCTCATTCGGAAGGTTCAGGCACTGGGTGAAGAAAGAAGAGCTCCAGAAGGGCACACTAGGAAGATGCGTGAGGCCATTGTGCTCTTGTAGAGATGGGACTTGGGCAGATGGCTGGGTGAATAGAGCCCTTAATCTCTGACCCTCCTGCCTCCTCCCCCAGGAAAGCCCTTTCCTCTACACCCTCTGGAATAGTCAGCTTCTTCCAGGCAAGACTGACGAATCCTCCAGTGTACTTTACTGGGCAGTGCCAGTGGCAGTAATAGGTGGACTGGCAGTTGGCGTCCTTGGAGTGATGTTGTGGAGAACTGTGAGGCCCGTCCGACAGGAGGAGGAGGAGACACTTTGAAACACAAGTGTGGATGGACCCTGAGTTGATCCAGGATGCTGTATAAGAGGAGCGGCTCAGAGATGGACCCTTGGTACTGGGCAGTAATTAAGTAATCTCAGGGATGGGACTGCCTGCCTTCCTCTCCTGGAAGTTTATCATCTCTCTTTGGAAAGATAAACAAGAAAGAGGGACCCCACTCAGAGTCCATGTTCTTCTGAGCGTCTGTTAAGACACTGTCTGGAGTTACCTGCAGGCTCTCTGTAGTTGTCGGTCTATTTGAAACAAAAGTGGGTCTCATCTTTAGACTTGGGTTCCATCCTCAGGGCATCTCAACTACATGTATACAAACACTCCATACATATACATATACATATACATATACATATACATATACATATACATATACATATACATATACATATACACAACTCCTCAAGAAATGCAGAATCCAAAATATTCAGATCCAGTATTCTGGATGAGGGACTCAGATCCTTTATGCACTGGAGGTGTTCCATATCCTTTTAGGTGAACAGTGCAGCTAGGACTGTAGCAGTGAATTGCTAAGCTGCTCTGAGTTCCCCCTGGGTGGAAACAAGTCTCCACCACACCCGCCCAAGAGCTCCGGATTCACAAATGAAAGACATGCACCCACAACCTTTATTTTTAGTAAGCCTTAACTTGCTCCGTGACTGGGCCACTCCTGACCTCCCCACAGCTAACACACACTCCCTTCCGGTATTCCTGAGTTAACACTTTCTAAATCTATATTTTATCTTTGCTACCCCAGACCCAATTGGGGGAGTGGCCCCTGGGGCCGTTTCCCTGACTCTTACGTGTCGGGTGGGCTATTAAGTCTGATCTTTCTGCTTTCCATCATGGCAATTCTGCCCCTTCTCTCCTCTGCATTTCTTGCCAGGGAATCCTAAAAGTCCCGCCTCTGTCCCTCCCTCGCACACCCTCCCCCATGCCCAGCCATTGACTGTTGGCTCTTTATTGATCAATCAAAACCCAATTAGGGACAGGGATCCTCAGCATATGAACATGGAGATTCGCCTGTGATTTTGGGAACCAAATTAAGACAAAGCATTAGAACCAATCCCCAACCAGGACTATGCCCAAAGCCACATCACTAACAAAGCCAGTAATTTCCAGGGAAGCTACACTCTGTTGTACACCCCATAGAGGCTTTTAAATTCATAAAGGAAAGATTAGGGTGGATTAAACCTAGCGAAAAATCCTTCATCAAGGCTTTTGGAATGCCAATTAAGCTCTGAAAGGTGGAGAGATGATGTTGGTAAAGGCCCAGGGGAATAGAGCCATTAAGACTGGTCATTCCGTATGGGTAGCCTAAAGGGTGTGCCTGATCTAGAGCAGACGTGGTTACGAGGACAGAGGAGTCATCCACTCCCTCGAAGGACCGCCATGGAAAAGGCGAGGGTTTAGCAGGGATCCATGGTTACGATGGTGGCAGTATCAGACTGCCTCTGGGGACTGTAGGTGATAGTGGAAAAAAGATTAAAAGGTAAATGTTCTAAAGAGGGTTGAGGTCTTGGGCTGTCGCTCCATAGCACAGTGCTTGCCCAGCACAAATGAATGAAGCCATGGCTTGAATCCCCAGCACCATTTAAGCCAGAAGCGATGGCACACACCTATAGGAAATACGGACAGGGGAATCAGAATTTCAAGGTCATCCTTGACTAAGTTAGTGATTTCAAGACAAGCCTGGGCTACGTGAGACCCTAAAGAGAGATATGGTATGGGAGGGAGGAGGAGGAGGAAAGAAGAAAAAGAAACTGACATCATTCTAGCACCAGTATCAGGCCACACAGGCACTCTCGTACATAATAACAAAACCCACCCCTTCCTGTCGTCACCTGCTTTGTACAGAGAAAGAGACCAAGATGGAGGGAAGAGGGAATTGGCTCGGTTGTTTTTCTTACACAGTTGAACATTAACCACCACACAAGAACAACCTCCAAAAGAGAATGGCCACCAAGTCCCACTGTGACTTGAACCCAACTGCAAATGACTAGTCTATAAAATCTAGAAAGTAGGACATGACTAATTTCATGACAGCTCTATTGTTCCCCTGGCAGAAGAACTCATCTGATTACTAATCTGTGACTTGTGGGGAAACTGCTAATTAAGGTCGAAGTCTGCCATTGGCCAGATAGCCTTCTGGGGCTTGCTGAATAATGGGGGACTCCCTTGTTAACAGAGTTTTTCTTTCTCTGACCTTGTCTGGGAATTCTAAGCCCCCACACTGGCCTCTACCTGAGGAAGGTCATTTAGTTTATAGGATCAATTTCTTTCTCTTGACAAAACCTGTTCAGCCAGCACCCGAGATTCCTGAAATGCTTCCCCATGCTAATGAGGCATTCTAGGTACCCTGAGCCCCCATCCAATGACCTTTAACCATCTTGAGTGTCCCTACCTTCAGGCCTTCAATCACCCTAAGTAAAGCTGATTTGCTTAGTGACAAGCAGTCCGGTGTGGTCATTCACCTTATGTATTCACAGGGCTTCCAACCCCCCAACCCCCCATTCGAAGTCTCTGTCCCCGCTACCCTCATGGACTATCAGCTGATGGTCCACAAGTGCGGGGAGACCCACAGTGACTTTAAAAATGAATTTCAGAATAAGAGTTGTAGCTAATCCTTTCATAAACAAAACTAACTGATCCCAGTAAGTGAGAATCAGATGTAACAATTGGATGACAACATCTTACCTGACTGACTTCAGCACTGAAGAAGGATCATAGATGTGCTACCTAATGACAGTTGGGCTCTGAGATTTATGTAGCTAGGTGACTGTGTCATCGCGAGATCACTGAGTGTGCTTACACAAGTCTAGATGGGCCAACCAAGAAATGCAACAAAGCTGGGCATAGTGGTGTATACCTCTAGTCCCTGTGGAGGGTCAGGTGGGAGGATCCGAAGTTCCACGCCAGCCTGGGCTAACCCTATAAGACACTTTCTCGATAAGAAAAGAAAAGGAGATGGGGGTGCTACCGTGTATGGGGCTCCTCATAATGTGTCATGGCATACTGTTTACTCCAAGTAATATATGCTGTGGTGGTGGTGGTGATGCCGGGATGTTTCATCACAGCAACAGAAAAGGAAGACAGATACAGACAGACAGACAGACACACAAGACATTAGGACAATGTACTGGCCGGTTGTGTGTGTCAACTTGACACAAGCTGGAGTTATCACAGAGAAAGAAGCATCAGTTGAGAAAATGTCTCCATGAGTTCCAGGTGTAAGGCATTTTCTCAATTAGTGATCAAGGGCGGAGGGCCCCTTGTGGGTGGTGTCATCTGTGGGCTGGTAGTCTTGGGTTCTGTAAGAGAGCAGGCTGAGCAAGCCAGGGGAAGCAAGCCAGTAAGTAACATCCCTCCATGGCCTCTGCATCAGCTCCTGCTTCCTGACCTGCTTGAGTTCCAGTCCTGACTTCCTTTGGTGATGAACAGCAGCATGGAAGTGTAAGGTGAATAAACCCTTTCCTCCCCAACTTGCTTCTGGGTCCTGATGTTTGTGTAGGAATAGAAACCCCGACTAAGACAGACAGTTATCTCACTACATGATAGGAACCTCCAACTTCACCATAACCTTACGGAGCCCTGTATGTGACCCCCCTGTTGGCAAAAGTGTCACACAGTAGCACATGAGCAGACCAATATGTTTAGTTTAAGGGGTGGGGTCAAAAGATGGCTCATTAGTAAGTCACTGGTTCTAGAGGACCTCAGTTTGGTCTCAGCATCCACATTGGGTGCTCATACCCACCTATAAGTGTAGTTCCAGGGCACCCCTCTTTCTGATCTTTGAAGGCATCTGCTTGCACATGGTACACATGTATCCGCTCACACGAATACACATAAAATATTAACTCGTTTTAGAGATAGAAGTTTGAAATGCTTGAACAAAGCAGTATTTTTAGGAAAGAACTGAGAACCAAATAGAATTTCCAGAAATGAAATATATCACTCTTAAAGAAAAATAAGTCAGTTAATGGTTCAAACAGCACGAGGGGTGCTCAGTGACTGACATGTCTTCGTGTGGACTCTACCCCAGGACTGTTAGCAGGCAACCTGAGCTTGACTAGAGCCTCACACTATGAAATTACATTGACTTGTGGATTTCTATTTTTAAAAATTGAAAAACAAAAAACCCTCAGCATGTAGGAGGTCTTTAGCAGATTTCTGAGTTTGAGGCCAGCCTGGTCTACAGATAGAGTTCCAGGATATCCAGGGCTACACAGAGAAACCCTGTCTTGTAAAAACAAAACAAAACAAAATTTATTTTTAAAAAGGGGCTGGAAAGATGAGTCAGTGATTGAGAGCATTCAGTGTTCTTCCAGAGGATCTGGGTTCAATTCCCAGCACCCACATCCAGCTCACAACCATCAGTATCTCCAGTTCCAGAGGTTGTGACACCTTCTTCTGATCAGGCATGTGCAGACATATATGTAGACAAAACACCCATATACATAAAATAAATAAGCTTTTCTAAAAAGAAAAAGAATGATTCAAAAAATAATAACCATAAGCCAGGCATGGTAGCACATGCTTTTAATCCCAGTACTTGGAAGGCAGAAGCAAGCAGATTTCTAAATTCAAGGCCAACCTGATCTACAAAATAAATTCTAGGACAGCCAGGGCTACACAGAGAGACCTTGTCTCTAAAAATTATTAAAATATAATAGTAATAATCAAACATAACCTTATGGTGATTTTAGTGCCCATAGAACACTAAGTTTCCTGCTAGCATTGATCAGTTTTGTAACTGTCGGCTAGAGCATTGCAGCTTGTCAGCTCAGCAAAAAGATTTACCTCACCTCCCTGGTCTCTAAACAGTGTGTTCAGAAGACACAATCCTAGAAGTTTGTTTCACTGCTCTGGCCCCAGGCTCTGCCTCTTGCCCAGGGCCTCTCATTCTCTTGGAAAGGAAGACCTGGAGTCCACTCATTAGAACCCTGTCTGCTTCCCCCAGCAACAAAGATGCTTCTGGAGTCACAGGATTTAAGGGACAGACAGGAAGAAACGGAAGTGCCCCCTAAATGAATTCCTCACAGTGGTGCTTTAATCATTTGGATTTTATTCCTGATAAATTAATATCTCAAGCGCAGTCAGGTTCCGTGACTGAACAGTCGCGCTTCCTCGTAGTTGGGGCTTAGATGAGGTGAAGAGGGGGTTCTAATCCTCAGTTATATCCTGTTTTTTCAACTGCAATAAAAAAAAGCAAGAAGCCCCACAAAGGCTGTTTGGGGAGGTTTAAATGAGAAGAAGCTGCATGAAAGGGTGTGGTAGAGACGCTTGCTCAAAAAGCTGTGGTCATCCTCCTGTGTGCAAGCTTGGGCTGAGCCCATGTTCACCCCTCCCCCCACCTCCTTTGTAGCCCTTGCCTATACCCTCCATGTGTCTCCAACCTGTGCCTACAATAGAACCCCTGGCCCTGTAGGCCTGCTAAGGCTCAGCCTCACACTGGTGCCTCCAGGACGGCCCCCTCTGTGGAGTGGAATGACTGAGGAAGCAGCTTGCTCCCCACAGGGGTGGACAGGCCAGGTGTGCTGCAGGCCTCTGTGAGCACTGTTAAAATTCAGTTTGGACTGTTCTGCCTTTGCTGAGTCCTAGAAGGCCAATGACAGAGATGAGTGGTACAATTCTATGTGCTAGCAAGATGGGTGGCCAAAGTCAGGGTCCAGGAATAAAGTCGGGGTGTCTCACTCCCTGACTCCTAAACCTCCCCTAGGATTCAACTGCCTTCCCTGTCCACGTTGCCATGGAACTTTGCAATACAACCATTCAAAGTCTGCTTTAAAGCTGTGCTTACTTCTAGACTTGATTTCCAACTTGGTGATAGACCTTGGTCGCCAGCTCAGTCAAATGCCCCAAGCTGCCCGATAGGGACTACTCCATTCTGGCCTAGACCTAAGACCAACTACATAGTTCATAAGGCTTAGTGCAAAGTTAGAATACAGGGTCCTTTGTGGGGAAAACAACTGATGAAAAAAGCTGAGTAGCAACAATATTCAACCAAGAAGGTGGCGCTTTGAATCTACTCCTAGGCTACACACCCACAGAGCTGACCATACCTGGGCCATTTAGCACTGGAGTGACAGGCCCTCGCTGCTCCTCTGTCCCCTTAATATATAGTCAGGGCAAATTGGCACTGGGGTTAGCCTTCTAGAGAGGAAGGTGCCCAGTCTGGGGTAGAGCCCAGGAGGCAACCTGCAGGGCAGTTAGGGTTGTTTCCACTGGCTGGGCAAATAGAGCACATCTCTGGGGACTGGTGAGGATCAATGATAATTTATGTATGGAGGTTCAGCTTTGATCTGTTCTATTTTTGGAGTTTTACACAGCAGACCACAGGCACAGGACCAGACTCTTTATGGAAGTAAAATCCCCTTGACACACAAAGAAACCTAAGCAACTTCCTAAATTGTCCATAAAGGGCTTCCAGAAGGCACTGTGGGTGCTGTGAAACCAACCCTGTGGGCATTCCCACCATGACTGAGACCTGGTGTGGCTGCTGCAGGTGTGTAGGACAGTGTGAGGGAGGCACAGGGCACCGCTTGGCACACGAGGTTCACGGGGGATTTAGCTGTCACTGGTACTATTCATGGGAAGCACTTCAGTTTCCTGTTTTATTGGTATTTTATGATTGCCTTTGTTGCTCTGCCAGTGTTCAGTGATTCTGTGCTGCTGTCCTCCTTGAGTTGATACTGATGCTGTTGCCATGACAAAAATACCTGGACCAGTCCCACCCTCCAGTGAGCCGCAGGCCTGCCATCAAAGGGATGGGGGTCCACGGCTGGGATCCTAACTTTTCCACTGTGTACCACCCAGCAGACCCCTAACAATGTACCTCAATATGCAATCTATAAGTATATCTATCTCTATGTGTATTATTTTTGTGACAGAACGGTCACAAAAAATAGGATTGGAGCTGGCAAGATGGCTCAGTGGGTAAAGGCGCTTGCTACCAAGCCTGTGGACCCGAGTTCAGTCCCAGGAACGGAACACACGTTGTAGGAGAGAACTGACTCCTACAAGTTCCCATCTGAGCCCTGCACATGTTCCGTGTTACATGTGCACCCACGTACACACACCCACAAAAATCCCATACACATGGAGACAGATTTACAGGAATGATTTTAAAGGGAAAATAGAGTTTATAGTTATAACGACCATATAATAACTATAATTAAAGTTACAGATGAAATAAACATTTGGCTCTTGCCAAAATAATACTCTTGTGGGGGAAGAGCATTTTGATGGACTAGATTTCACCGTTTTACAGCCACCTAATCTTTCTAAATTTGATTTTAAAGATTATCGTAGCTGAATTGTGGGTAGCCACAATTATCCCTTGTCAGTTAGCAGAATTACGATTCTCATGCAATTCTCCAAAGACTTTTGTTAAAGTACCTCTGTGAATTATTGAACCAAGGGCCTTATATTTGCAGAAACAAAACAAAACTCCCTGCCACTGAGCTGCATGACTAGCCAGGTTCCTCCTGTCTCTGATGCACAGACAGACTTTGAACTCATTCTGTAGCCCAACAGACTGGTTTTATGGTCCTCCTGACTCAGCCTCCCAAATAGCTGGGATCACAGGCCGTGGTACCAGGCTCAGCTGTGAACAGTCTCAGGACATTTCTAAGTTGTTTGACTGTGCACAGGTGGCATCAGTAACAGCAGTATTTTCAAACAGAAATCCACTGCTAGCCCGGCAATGGTGGCGCACGCCTTTAATCCCAGCACTTGGGCGGCAGAGGCAGGCGGATTTCTGAGTTCGAGGCCAGCCTGGTCTACAGAGTGAGTTCCAGGACAGCCAGAGCTACACAGAGAAACCCTGTCTCGAAAAACCAAAAAAAAAAAAAGAAAAGAAAAGAAAAATCCACCGCTAGGGGATGAGGAGGCTCAGTGGATAAAGCACTGGTGGTGAAGAGCATGAGGACCAGGGTTCGAATCCCCAGAAACCATGTAAAAACTACCACACATTCTATCATCCTAGCATACCTATGTCAAGATAGGAGCTAGAAACAGGAGTTTTGGAAGCTCATGGGCCAGCTAGACTCTTACCCAGGGGTGAGCAGAAGAGAGCATTCCTGTAATAAGGAGGGATAAGGTCTGTTGATGCCCAAGGGTGTTCTGACCCCAAACATATGCACCACGGTAGGCATGTGCCCATACATACATATCAAGTGCACATGAACATGCGAACACAAGTCGCTGTCAGAGCTGGGCTTGTAGCTCAGGTGGCAGGGGGGTGATCTCTAGCATTCATCAAGCCCTGGATTTGATCCTTGGTACTGCATAAAACTGAGTGATGGCACACACTTGTAATCTAGCGTTTGAGAGGTGGAAGCAGGAGGATCCAGAGTTTAAGATCATCCTTGTCTACTTGGTGTGTTCAAGGTCACCCTGGAATATATGAGACAGAAAAACCTCTAAATAAATAAAAATAAACAGACATCTTTTTTTTTTTTTTTCTTTTTGAGACAGGATTTCTCCAAGTAGCCCTGGCTGTCCTGAAACTCTCTCTGTAGACCAAGCTGGTCCTGAACTCACAGAGATCTGCCTGCCACTGCTTCTCAAGTGCTGGGGTTGGGGGTCAGGGGTGGCTAAGAGCCAAGGTCGGGGCCACTTAGCGGGAAGTGCCTGCGGTAGGCTCCAGCAGCTTCCAGTGACCAAAGCTTTAGAAGAGAATTTTCTTCCCCAATGTGTTACAGCTCTAAAAGACAGACACTCTCAGACGGTCTTTGGTGAAATAACTCATGTACTTTATTCCTTGTGGATAGGGTCTTATAAACATTTTGGGGTGGGTTGGGGTCTGAGAGCAGATGCTTTCTATTGGCTTGGTCTGAGAAGTTAGGGATGCCTCATCTGCATGTGGAGGGGCTTCAGGCGTTGTCCCTATGTGACTGATTGTCACAGTCCTCTCCATGGGGTGTTGTGGTCACCGTGTTCCAGGACAGAAATCTGGTCGGGAGTAGACGAAATGCCCACTGTTCTCAGATATGAGAGTACCAGGTTTCTGAATCGCTTGACATTACGAGTTTCTATCTGGCGGCACAGTTCACTGTCCCACAATACACTAGGAAGGCAAAATTATTCCCAACCTTATGAAAAAGACATGTAAGCAGTCAAGCTGGTATTGTTTCCCCTATCCTACTGGTTCCTCCCACATAGTCCAAACTGGGGTGGCTTCTCCACTGAGAAGTGCTGCATCCTGGGAAGCAGTGCACAGATGTTCTACAAGCATGCTTCCCTCCAGCATTCTACTCCTGCAACCCCGAGTTTCCAATGAAAGAGAATGTATGAAGTCAGAGCTTGTCTCCAAAGCCCTGGTTCACTGGACTTGATGGTGAGGATATCTCAAGAGCACCCTCTGCCCAGGACAGCAGTCATAAACGGGGAGTATCTGGGCTGGTTGGGGAAGCAGACATGCTATCAAATGAAGCCGATGCTGTGGTAAGGGCCCATACAAAGAGCCTTATGTAGGAGGAAGGAGAAACCTAGTGGGAAGGAGAAAGAGTGAGCGGGGGCATCTCTGCCTCTACCTGGACTTATGGATAAGTCGTGAACATGTTTGTTCCTGTTTGGGGAACATCGTGATCTTCAGAGCTTATGGAGAGTGAAAAGCATTTCTGCAAAGTACATAGGTTATGAACTCTCCCATTAACTTTGAACAGTGTTATTTTCTCTGTAAGATTTATTTTTTTATGTTCATGAATATTTCGCCTGCATGCATGTATGTGTACCATGTACATGTTTGATGCCTGTATACCTGTGGAAAAAGACATAAGTTACCCTGGAACTGGAGTTACAGGTAGTTGTAGCTGCCATGTGGGAGCTGGGAACCAAAACCAGGTCCTTTACAAGACAGGCAAAATGTTCTTATCTGCCGAGCCATCTCTCCAGCCCCATTACACAGCATGTTCTTAAGAGACAATAATGTGGTGAGACAGGGTCTCTTACTATGTGTTCCTCCCTAAGATTTGGGTCCGAGACTGTGAGAAAGCTTGAAGAGCTGGCCTCCATCCAGGATGCATTTGACTGTTGTCTTCTCAGCAGCAGAGAGGGTTCTTCAAAGCAGGGGTGTAGCGTGGAGTTCTATCTGCCACGGCTATGTTCAGACGTTGTCAAAGTTCCCCTGTCATCAGCTTCCCTGGCAAGCTCTTTAAAAAGGCAGATTGCTGAGCCACCCCCAATCTTCAGAACCTCAATTTCCAAGGATGCATACAGAAAACAATTTGTATTTCAACAAACTCTCCAGCTTCTCCTACATTAACCACACCCCTGCTTCATCCCCAAATGACTTGGGACTATGTTTAAACTTGAGAACATTAAAATCAGCTCGTGGTGGGCTACAGGGACACCCACCTCCATAGTGGGTTTAAAGGAGAACACAGATGCAAATATGCACGCACACGCGTGCACGCACACACCATAAAACCTCCCAGTAGGAGTACAGTTAGGAACAACAATACTGCCACCTACGGTGTCTCTACCTGTGGACTGCAGACAGGCCTCTGGAGGGCAGGGGAGGACATATCTCTGTTCTCCCGAACCCTACATTTTTCAGTCACTCAAATCCAACTTCACATAACACCTTGTCTTTAATTAACCTCTAACTGCTTCCAGCCAGGATGGCTGCTCTCCTCTCCGGTCTTGGAATTCACATAGCGCCATGGCTGCCCATTAAACAGCTGGATTCTACTGCACACACTACTGTCTTGTGCCCTGACTGCTCTGTGGGATGCCCTGATGTCTGAGCAGATTGTCTTCACTGCTGTTAACACTAGGCAGTGAAGATGTAGTGAGGGGCTGATGTGATGCCACTTTTGCCTCTGAACCAACACCCACAGCAAACTCAAATGCTTTGTTCCTCTAAAATGCTGGAGTCATAAACTAACCAACCACCCCCACTGACAGCTTCTTACTTTGCATCCCAAACCCCAAAGTGGCTTACATGTATGTCTTCTTGTGCACACACACACACACACACACACACACACACACACACACACGCAAATCTCAAAGAAAAAGAAAGAATTGCAAGCTGTCTTAGTAGATAGCTTCATACTCGATTCCTCTTCATGGAAACAGGACCTGTTAGGGGAGTAAAGGGTAGATATGATCAAGAAACATTGTATCCATGTATAAAATTGTCCAAAAATGAATTAAAATATTACTTAAAAATACATTCTGAAAGAAGCTTCCCTTTCCTTGGTAGAAGAATTGCAATTGTATTGACAGAAATTAAATGTAGGCCCTTTCACCCTTTGCCAACTAAGGATAGATTTATAACTCCTTCTGTCAAGCAAGCTCTTAAGGGCAGCCTGGTTAGTTAGATACCTATGCATAATTTTGAGCCTGACAACAAACTTCAATCCACTCTGGTAACTCACGGGCAGCATGAGGAAATTAATGGATGAAAAAAAAAAAAAAACACTAAGCTGCTGTCTCTGGGACCTGTTGGGAGTGGAAGGCTCTGGTGGACTTTGATCTTAGCCCCAACTGGGGTAGAAGGCTCTGATGATTTGAATGTACCACATCTTAACCTTGGTCCCAGTTGAGAGTAGAACCTTCTGCTTGTTTGAGTGTGGTAGACCTTGATTTTGGTCCCAAGAGAGAGAGAAGGCTCTGATTGCTTGAATGTATACGGTCTTGACCTTGGTCTCTATTGGGAGTGGAAATCTCTGATGGCTTGTGTGTACTGGGCCTTGATGTTAGCCACATGGGACAGGGGATGTACCCAGACAAGCTGGATTTGAGAAGAGACCACAGGTATAAGTCTAGAGAAACTCGCCATCACCCGAGATGATGAGATGTAACCGTGAATGGATAGCAGGTGACAGGTGAGTGAGCTAGAGACAAAGAGACAAAGGATGAGGTAGAGACCAAGGGAGACCAAAAGCAAACCCTCCATGATGGAGGCTAAACCCAGACAGGGATGGAACAGACATTAGTGAGTGAGTGCTGAAGAACAAATCTTACTTTGCTTCCTGGGGAGCCTGCCTTCTTGAAGGTTCTGTCAAAACTGTCATAACCAAAATGGAGGCATGCCAGGAGGGAAGCTATGTTTGTTAAGAGAAAATATAGGATATCTGATAAACATTTTTCACTTCAGATAAATTTTATTTATATAAACGTTTAGAGGTGAGTAGTTGTTCATGTGTGTGCATGTGTGGATGGGGTATAACTACTTGAGTGGATGGGGTATATGAATGTAGAGGCCAAAGGTTATCCTTAATTCAGTTTCTGAATCAGAGTATGTCACTTTAATACGGAGCTCGCAGATTCAACTGGACTAGCTGGCCATCAGGCCCCTAGGTTCCTCCTGTCTCCATCTCTCATTACTGGGATGGCAAGCATAATTGACCATGCCCAGGTTTGGTTTGGTTTGAGACAGTTGTTTCTCCATGTGGCTCTGGCTGTCCTGGAACTCACTCCGTAGACCAGGCTGGCCTCGAACTTAGAGACCCACCTGCCTCTGCCTTCCAAGGTGCTGGGATTAAAGGCGTGCGCCACCACAACAGCTCAGATTTTATATAGTGTCAAACTCAGGTTCCCATGCTTGTGTAGCACTAAACCAGATTCCCAAACCCAAGTAGCAATATTTTAATTAAGTATGTCACAAATACTGCATAAGACATACACTAAGAACTTATTTGAAGCAGTAGGTTAGCACACACCTATAACCCAATACTCAGGAGGCTAAGGCAGGTACACTCATGAATCCAAGGCCAACATGGAACCTCATAGAGACCCTATTCCAAACTTAATACTCCACAAAAATATATTTGTTGTTTCTTCTGAATCTTACATTTTACTGGGCATCTTGCCATCCTAAATCAAAGAATATGTTTGTAAGAGAACCAAAACTGACAGTTCCCACTCAGCAATAAGGTGTGAATGCACACAGAGCAAGCTGGGAAAGAAGCCAGAGATGGGGTTTAAAGCAAGCAAATACAAGCATTCACAACCTGGAGAATAGGAAAGGTGGAAGAGCTGACCAGCCAGCACTGGACCAGGGCAAGGAGAGGCAGACAGGAAGAACTATGTCGCCACCTCTAGTAATTTTGATATGTACACTTACTTCTGTGGTAGTTAACTGGACAGAATCTAGAATTACCCAGGAGACAAGCATATATATGGTCATACCTGTGATTATCTTAAGGTGGGAAGACACACCTAAAAATGGGCGGCACCACTCCCTAGGCTTGGGTCCTAGACAGAATAAAAAAGAAGAAATCAAACTGAACAAGGGCATGCAGATTCAATGTGACCAGGATTCTTACGCTCCTGCTGTCAGAACTTCCCCGCCATAATAGACTATACCCTCAAACTGTGAGCCCAAGTAGCCCCTTTCTCTCTTAAGTTGCTATTGTTGAGGTATTTTCTCACAGTCACCAGACATGTAGCTAACATGACTTCTTACCACACTTCCCAAACATCTCACATTTGGAAACAATAGCCCTGCAATTCTCAAAGTATGGTCAACAGTGCTGCAATCCCACAGAACTTACTAGAAAGGCAATCCTAAGGTTCTACCCCGTGCCTCCTGAGAACTCTGATGGTTGCCCGAGTTCGTTGCCCACTAGGAGGCCATAGCAGACCAATGGTGGTTAGATCTTTCCATTACAGGAGGGATAAGGAAAGGAGCAAGCAGAGTCCAGACAGAAAACTTGGTGGAGTTGCCAGGACAAGCCCAGTTGGGTGTGGGTACTCGCAAGAGCGTAACAGATACAAAAGGACAACAGAGCCTGGCAGAGTCTGGACCAGACTACTTCTCTGCTTCCTGCTCACCTGAGCAAACAAAGTGTACAGAGTACAGCCTGGTGGCCAGAGAAAGGAGGAGGATCTCTAGGCTTTGTTGACCTTTCCATTGCCACATCAGTTGGAACAAGTGGGCAATCCCCAGAGGACAAAATGCTGGACATTAGCTTGGAGCAAATTAAGTCTGTAGTAACAAGCAAGTTACACCAATGCTAAAGCTATACAAGACAGTATCTTGTCTTATTTAGATGTCCAATCGACAACATGAGGTAAGAGGCCAGGAGCTAGGTGTAGAAGGCACAAAGTATTGTGGGTATGGCCATTGGCCCAGCTGATAAAACGCTGGATTGTGTTCAGGAGATTTAAACCTGTGCCAGGATTTAAAAAGCTTGGAAAACTGCTTCCAACCCCTCCCACCTGGAATAGACATCACATGTGTGCTTGTTCAAGGTCCCATGGAATCTTTATTAAAGACACCCATTGAGTTTCTGTGCAGTCTTTACTAAACACAGGCTCTCTTTCTCTCTCCCCTCAGAGGCATCCTATAGAGTACTGCTCTATTGGGTGTCAGTTTAAGAAACAGCTCCTTAAAAATCATGCTAGGGGGAAGAGCTTGCTGACAGGAGCCTGATATGGCTGTCTCCTGAGAGGCTCTGCCAGAGCCTGACAAATACAGAGGTGGATGATCGAAGCCAACCATTGGACTAAGCACAGGGTTCCCAATGGAGGAATTGGAGAGGGGACTGAAGAAGCTGAGAGGATTTGCAGCCCCATGGGGGGAGCTCCCAGCGACTGAACCACCAATCAAAGAGTACACATGGAGGGACCCATGGCTCCAGCCGAATATGTGGCAGAGGATGGCTTTGTTGGACATCACTGGGAGGAGCAGCCCTTGGACCTGAGGGTGCTCGATGCCCCAGTATAGGGGAATGCCAGGGCAGGAAGACGGGAGTGGGTGGGTGGGTGGGGGAGCACCCTCATAGAGGAGGGGGAAGGGAGGATGGGATAGGGGGTTTCCGAAGGGGAGACCTAGAAAAGAGAAAACATTTGAAATGTAAATAAAGAAAATATCCAATAAAAAAATTATACAATAAAAAAAAAAAAAAAGAAAACTCTGTAGGATCTTAACTCATAGTCATGGTTTAGTTCCTGAATCTGGATCATGGCCCTGGTCGATCAGTTCTCCTCTCCCGCATACACACACCCTTTCTTGGTACCAACTTTGTTGCCAGACATGAGTCCCTGACAATTTTTCCTCCAGAATTCTAGATTTTGGTTCTTAAACCAGACTCTGGCTGGAGCTGGCTTCTTCCCCATCTCCTCTAGATTTGACCCTGGCCTACCAGTTGGCACTGCCTACACTCCCTGCACATCAGCTGCTGCTGGGTGTGAACTCTGATCTGCCAGGCCCCAACTCCTGAGCTTTAAATGTACCTATCCCATGCAGAAACACTCCTGTCCCTCCCCTGGGTGAGCCATCTCCTGGCCTTACTTTGATCCTGTTCAGTTCCTAGGGCACTTTGTTGGGCAATTTTCGAGTGTTTTTCTAAAGGCTCTCCCCCCCTCCCTTTGGTAATAAGCAAATGGTAAATTGCTGGTAGTAAATCCATCAGAACTGAGACACTTTCTGCTGCATGGTGACATGCAGACAACCAGGACAGTGTGCTCAGTATGGTCTAAAAAACAGCAAACCATGGCCTTCTGCATCTAGATCTATGACCCTGGCCAAGCCAACCTCCTTGTTCAGCCTTTGTTTCTCATCTATAATATGAACATAATAATATCTGTCCTGCCTACCTTAAAAGGAGGTGGGGGGCGGGGGGGTAAAAATGAGAGGACGCATTATGAGGGCTTTGAAAGCCTACATCACCATGACAATGCCAGGCATTTAGTATCATTATTTTATGGCCTAGCATCTTTCTGACACATCACAGGCTGGGGGCGGGGCTTCTTGCTCTGTTTATAGAGATACAAATAAAAGCCTTTCAAAGGGTGACTCTACAGAAAGCCAAGTTATAGAGTGGCAGCGACATCCCTGACCACACCCCCGTCCGTCTCACTGAATTAAGAGTTTGTTTGAATGAAGTGGCCCATTCAGTCAGCTGACTTGGCACCCAAGCGTGGCTGCAAGCCAGGCAAAAAGCTGGACATCAGACCCACCTGTCCCCTCTGGCTGAGAGGGACTTGGCCTCTGCTATAGAAGGGGCTCTGCCCCTCTGCACAGAACAGGTTCTCCCACCAGAGTTCGGGCCACTGGCTGAGAGAGACTGGAAAACTGAGGGATGGACAACAGCAGTGCCAGCTATGGAGTCAAAAGACCCGGATCTGACTTCCAGCCCTGTCACTTCTGGCTGTGAGACCTCAGACATCACAGGACTTGGTTTCTCTTCCACTTCGTTTAGAAGGAGTTCATGGTTACCGAGGCAGCTCAGCAGACGACAAATATGCCTGAGTCCCAAACAACAGTCTTCCATTTCACAGTTTTTGGGTTTTTTTGAGACAGTGTCTCTCAGTTAACCTGGACCTCATCAGTTCAACTAGGCTGGTTGACCAGCAAGCTCCAGAGATCTATCCATTTCCACCATCCCAGTACTATGGTTACAGACACACGCCCAGATTTTTACATGTGTGCTGAGGATCTGTACTCTGGCCCTCATACTCACATGGTAAGTTACCAACTGCATCATTTCCCCAGCTCCTCACACCCACCTTCCTAACAGCCTCTCTGGTACGGTCCATGTGGGAGTTTAACAAGATCCTCAGGACATTAATATGCATGTTAAATTTCAAAGGCACCGGTATCATATATACTGTGTCTGGGCTGAAAGTCCCTCCTTGGTCTCTGGTGTTTTTTTTTTTCAATTGAATCTACATGGAACGTTAATTTACTGTGCTCTCCCCTGCCTGCCAAGGAGTCAGCAAAGTCACTAACGACACTATCCAGGTCTCCCAAGAGCTTCTGGTGAAGTCTTCAAAAGGAACGGAAGCCAAGGTCATGGCCACAGACAGTCTTCTGAGGCAAGGTGCTGTCCAGAGCACTGGATGCTGGTGACACCTACCTGTCCCTAAAGATTGTTTCACCTTGTTGAGGGGCTAAAGTGCCTAGCTGGGAGCATTGGAATGATAGCCGAGTTCATACCTGTTATGCAGTAGGGGCATAATATAGAGAGAGAGCCAAATTGCTGAGCAATGGCTACCTCTTCTGATCCCTTCCTATTGTCTCGTTCCCTCTTTCTTCCTTTCCAGTTTTCTACCCCCTAAGAGGCCTCCTTTACCCTTTCCTGCTATTTTCTTTTCCCAGTTTCTCCATAATCTCCGTGTATGTTTTTCCTAGTCTATGTAGCAGAAAACATTGAGGACTCAACATCACAGTTTCTGCATAAGCCTAGATGACAGGCACACACGGCACACCTCTTCCCCACAGCTCTGAGGGGCATTGACAGCCCTGTAAGCATGGTGAAAGAGTGGCTTGCTGTCTTGAGCACTGGGTAGCTCAGATGCGTAGTCAGGGCAAGCCAGGGCAAGCACCCTCCTACAGGTGCCAGACTGCAGAGAGGCCTCCAGGTGCTCGATTTAATGCAGCTTCCCTGCTGCCCTGTGAGCTCATGAGCTCACCCTGCAGCTGGATTACACCATGAGGGTCAAGGGACTTCCCCTTCCTCTGACAGATTCTACTACAGCAGAGAGCACAGCCCAAACACAGCAAAGGAAACACAGACAGAGGTGAGGAGGGGACTATCCAAGATCCCTGTCTTAGATGAGGCAAGGATATCAGAAATGTACTTCAACACAGAGGAAGAAACTCAAGTTTGGGACTGGAGCTCCAGCTCCAGACTGTCTAGAGTACACAGAACCCTGGGTTTGATTCCTAGGAACAGTGTCATATGCCCATAATTGTGCCTTCATCTCCCAGATGTTGGAAGGAGCTGAAGTTCGGAGTCCATCTTGGCAATATAGGTTGTTTGAAGCCTGCTTAGACTGCTTGAGGCCCAGGGAGAGAGAGAAAATAACCACTAGCTGTCCCAAACTACTGGCACAGAATGAATGTCCTGTCCATATGCCTGAGCTCACTTTGATCCCAGACATGAGACCACATTCTGTCTATGATCGATGTTAAGACAAGGCCAGATCCCAGCCCTTCCTGTAATTGCGACGAATATCGAAGGACTCGGTCCAGTAGCCAAGCACAGAACTTGATCTCTAGAATGGAATATCTGACATAGGTTCTCTCTATCAGGAAAGGAACAAAAATTGTGCCTGGCTTTTCAAGTGAAAAGAAAATTGGACTCCCTCACCTAAGACCCAACAGCAAGTCTGACATACAAGATGTGTTCATCCCAAGTCATCTAGGTTTTCAAAATAAGAGAGGCCCTCGAGCCTGGGCAGTATGAGCAGCCACGACATGGGATGCAGAGTAAGAAACGGGAATACTGACTCCAGGCCCCAGCCTTCTCAGGGATATATATGGTCAGCATGTGACCTTATCAACCCCACACCTTATTGGAATGATTCTCTTAATACAGAGTGCAGCCCACTCTACAGACAAACAGGCCTAGCAAAGCCAAAAGACATTTCCACAAAATACCCAAGTTCACATCCCGCACCCACGCAGTGTAATTCCAGATGTTTTCCTCCGTAACCTACTGTGTTTCAGTGAGACAACAAAGGTCTAGAAGCTTCCCTTGGGGCAGCGAGGGCAGGGACGTAGATGCGGAAGATAGGCTTGGAAATCCATGACTTTCCCGGAAACTGGGGCTGAGAATTCTGTGTATTGGCTGATGATGCAAAGGGGTGGGGTGGAGGTGTGGACTCAGGCTTGGAGGGCCCGCCTCCTGCAGGCCTCGCTGCTTTTCATCTCCAAAGCCAATCTCTCCAGGTGTGTGCCCTGGAGTTGTCCTTCTAGCCACACCTCTCTTGCATCAGACACACATTTGTCCAGCAACCTTTTCATGCCATCCCTGGTCACCGTCCTCCCTCCTGAAGTACTCCATTCTCTGGGTACAGCCTGCTTGGTCCCTCAGAGAAGTCTCACCATGCCCCACCCAAATCCTGCTGGGACAGATTTCTGGGTGGCTGCCTACCCATCCCAACTTGCCCCATACCAATGCCAAAGATGTCTCCTGTGTCCCACAGCCAAGCCCTGAGAACCCACATTCATCAAACTGATTGAGAAGTAAAGATCTGGCTACCCCAAGAATCCAGTTCTGTGAAGAGTCATCCTCCTTCCCACAACCTCCCGCCTCGTGACTCCTTTTTCTTGGCCTCGCCTCAGCTACCACCAACACCTTCTAGCCTAATTTGTGTTGGTCTGCCTTCTCACTGATGACCAGCTGAACAAGACAAAGATGCAGAAGACAGACGCACTGTTTAGCACTCATATGCAGAACTAGACATGTACAATAGAACTTTCTCTGCCTAGCAAGACAAACCAAGAACCTAATTGTCACACTGGACAATTCATGACTTCTCAGCGGGAACTTCATAAGCGACTTATGCCTTCACTGAGACATACCTGTTGCAGGCGCTCCCTACTACATGGCTATCTCAATCAATTCTTGTCACCAGAATGACTACACACTGCAGGAAGGAGTTATGAAACAGAAGCCCGAAGGCCCTTCAAGTACCCCGGCCATCATATCTACCTGCACCTTCAACCATGACACAGTACCAGTAGAAGACAAGACAAGGAGTTCAAGGAGGGGCCCAACTAACTATAAGCAATGGAAAACTCAAATCATCTCCCATGCTGACTTGTGCAAGATGGCCAAGAAGACCTCTGCTCAATACCAGTTGGGAACCAATGCTTCCCAGACAGCAGGATGGCCTGGGATAGCTGGCCTGAGCCAGGGTAGAACAGAGAGAGCTGGCCAGGAGACCAGAATGCACTCCGTCCTTGCCTGCATGTTAGCCACTGATAGGCCTGGCAGGGCCTACCTATCTCCGTTTCTAGCTGTCTGCCCCTCTTCAGCATCTCCCTACGGAGCCCTTACCTCACGTCCCTTGCTGTCCACGATTCCTTCTTCCAAATGTGTTTTTTCCCCTCCCAGAAAGTAGGACATAGTGAAAGGAGGCCTCCATGACCTACCACCCCAACACTTCAATATGCCAAGACACTCAGGAGGCTCGGCAGCCTCTACTCAACCCTTCTAGCAGCCTAGCTTCCTGCCCTTTTCAACTACCACCTGGACCCCTCCTGGAGTAGTGTTTCTCAGAATCGCCTGGGATGCTTTTAAAAACACAGATCTTGAGGAAAGCTAAAGATTCCTGTTACAAACAGGTGCTAGTACCAATGCTGGGGACCAACCTGGGAAAACTACCAAGTAGGGGATGCCTGGGGGGCTTTGAACATCGCTTTGAACTCTATAGCACCTGCCAAAGCCTTATCAACCACAAAGCTTAATTCCCCTGACCCCAGAAGGAAGCAGGCAGAAAAATACCTTAAAGGATCTACTATCTATCAAATACAAGACCTAAGGGGCCGGAGAGATAGCTCAGAGGTTAAGAGCACTGGTTGCACTCTCAGAGTACCAGAGTTCAATTCCCAGCACCCACATAGTGACTCACAAACTTCTGTGAGTCCCGTTCCAGAGGATCTAACCCTCTCCTTCTAACCTCTGGAGGGACTGCACACACATGGTACACAGACAGACATCCTTGCAGACAAAATAGTCATTCACATACATAAAAAACAAATGAGGACAAGGCCTGATACAGCCTGTACTGTCACAGAGTCCTGCAGTTTCCGTTTTGAGGCAGTCCAAAATTGAATGAGACCTTTAGGGTACTTCAATGTCTCATCCCATGGAACAGGCTTCTTAGGAAAACATGATCAGGTCCTTGACTTTCTGGGTCTAAGTTCCTGTTTCCTCCTAATGGCTCCTTCCACAAAGCAGATGTAGCCTCATGCCCCAGGGGCAGGGCCTGCTATGGCTCTCGTCCTCCTAGGAAGATCCTGGGCTTGGAGGGAAGGCACACAGATGCAAACTTGCTCGCCATCAGTTAGAGATGTGATGTCACTAAAGTCTCAACATCACTCAGTCTGATGCTTCTTTTGTCAAAGAAAAATACAAAGCAAAACCTAGACAAACCCCATTCAACTGTCAATATTATTGTAAATTATGCAATGGCTCTGTATGGAAGGATTGGTTTCTATTACAATTGCTGTTATTTTCCCCCTGTAGGACAAAACTATTTTTCCAAGAACAGTTTCTCTTGAATGGGACAAATGACCATTTGCATAATGAGCTATTTATGCTCAAGAGTCCTCTCCCTGGTGCGAGTTGCTTACAGATCTTCACTGCTAAACTCACCCACACTCTTCCCTTTCACTGCTAAACCTGCTGCCCCCTCTCTTTTTCAAACAATAGCCAAAAGCCTAAGTCTTCTTGCCCTCACACTTAACATTCTCTGTCTCTGTCTCTCTCTTTCTCTCTCTCTCTCTCTCTCTCTCTCTCTCTCTTTCTTTCTTTCTCACACATACACACATACACACACACACTCTCACACACACACTCACACACACTCTCACACACACACTCTCACACAAACACACATATGCACACACACACACTCACACACTCATACATACACACTCACACACTCTCATACACAGACACAGACACACACACACACTCTCACACACACACTCACACACACTCTCACACACTCACACACACACTCACACACACACTCTCACACACACTCACACACACACACTCTCACACACACTCACACACACACATTCTCTCACACACACACTCTCACACAAACACACATACGCACACACACACACTCACACACCACACACACACACACACTCACACACTCTCATACATACACACTCACACACTCTCATACACAGACACAGACACACACACACACTCTCACACAAACACACATATGCACACATACACACTCACACACTCATACATACACACTCACACACTCTCATACACAGACACAGACACACACACACACTCTTACACACACACTCACACACACTCTCACACACTCACACACACACTCACACACACACATTCTCTCACACACACACTCTCACACAAACACACATAC
>CM052705.1:18643151-18682044 GCA_028551405.1 Uromys caudimaculatus
ACAGACACACACACACACTCTCACACACACACTCACACACACTCTCACACATACACTCACACACACACACATTCTCTCTCACACACACACTCTCACACATACGCACACACATACACACTCACACACCACACACACACACACTCACACACTCTCATACATACACACTCACACACTCTCATACACACACACACACACACACACACACAGACACAGACACACACACACACACTGGCAGCTGCTTGCTAGCTTCCATTGCTCAGCCTGCCTGCTTTCTTGACCTCTAATTCAAAAGCCTGACTTTCTCTCTTTCTCTAATCCAGTTTCATTCTCCTGGCAGCTGCCAAGGTCTCCAGCTTGCCTGCCCTGTTGTTTTATGTTCAGATCCTAAATTGTCCTCGAGTTTAAATCCGTATACAAGACAGGGGTAGGGGAAGCCAGGAGAGCACAGCCGAGTCCCCTCCTTCATCTCAGTTTTTTCACGAAACATCTGTCAAACCTGGTGGGGCCCCTTCATGCCAGGCTCATCAAATTCCACAGATGAAAGGCAGACAAGATGGGCAGCCCTCGAGAGCTGTCAGTGTAGTTGAGTGACAGTAAGTGACAGGATCCCTCAGTGGCTGTGTTCTAACATTGGAGAGTTCACGGAGGACACACTGAGCCAGAGGGAGACCTGCAGCAGAAAAGGCTGGTTCCCATAGTCTTTTCTCCCTTCTTCCTTAGTGACAGAGGTCCTAACTTTCATGTTATAGATCTGCCCAGAATGCAGACCGAATAGCAGTTGGCATTTGCCCTTTCGTACCTCTTCTTCTATCCTGCTGCCTGGAATTAAGATGTGGTAAGTGGGGCTCCAACTGCTCCAACTGTATCTCATGTATTTGTGACTCTGTGTGTGTGCGTGTGTGTGTGTGTGAAAGTGCATAGGAGCACATGTGTCAGAGGTCAGAGGACAACTGTGGAGTTGGCTGTCTCCTCTATGTGTGTCCCAGTGATCAAATTCAGGTCACCAGGCAAGCCCACCAACTGCGTTTTAAACCATGAGAGTAGCAAGGATCTTGAGACAGTAAATCAGGGAACTTGAAGAGGTCTGGATCCATAGCAGCTGTTGAGATTCTGCACCAAGGCCAGGCTATCTCATTAACATAAGAGAGAGCAAACTTGAATGTTATTTTAAAAGTCCATTACTTTATGGTTCCTGACACATGTGCTGATCACAATCTCAGCCACTTCAAAGCTGGGCTCTGAGTGGCCTAAGGTCTTTGAACTCATTATGTAGGAACTAAGGAACAAGAGATGGTTTATAAGCTGTGGTGTAACTTGATATGGAGAGAGAAATGAAGAATGGGAAGGGCCTAAGATTAAAAGAGATGTTGGGAGCACATTTCGACAGACAGAAAGGGGGGCTCCCGAGGGTGCCATGTTACTTTTCTAGTTGGAACCAAATATATGACAAGAAACAATTGGGGGGGGGGTATTGTGGCCTAAAGGCTGATGGCAGGGAAAGCCTGGTGACTGGAGCAGCCCCAGCTGTGGTGGTAAGAGACTGCCTGCTCACATCTGCTCACATCTGGATGGATCAAGGAACAGGGAAAGGAGGGTGCTGGTACTTACCTTACTTTCCCCTCCCCCTTTTAATTCCATCCAGGACTCCAGCACCTGGGATGGTGCCGCCCACACTGATCTTCTCTAGTCACAGTCTCAGGAAACACCCTCGCAGGCACAACCAGAGGCCCCTCAGTGGTCTCAAAGCCAGTTGAGCTGGCAATGAAAATGGACCCTTAGAGGTGGTGCGCATGGCTTTAGGTTTGTGAACTCTGAAGCATTGGTGCTTCCCCTGCATGCATGTTTGTGTGAGGGTGTCACAGACAGTTGTGAGCTGCCATTTGGGTGGTCCTCTGGAAGAGCAGCTTGTGCTCTTAACCACTGAGCCATTTCTCTAGCCCTACATTCACGTTTTAAAAGTTGCAGTTCTGTGTGTGCAAAAACGGAAGATGCAGAAGCAAGCAGTAAGAGAAAAACAAATCCTGGAGCTATAGGTTTGGATCCATTCATGTAAAGATAACCATGAGTCTGCTCCAGCATGGAGAGACCTTCCTAGATCTATGCTAAGTGAAATAGCCAGCCACAAAAGCACAAAGACTGTTTCAACATATGTGAAGTGCCTGTAAGCCAAATTCACAGGAACGGAAAGTAGATTTGTGGTGGCGGGGGTGGGGGTGGGGATGGGGGCAGTGACTGGAAGAAGGGGCGTTACCTAAGAGGACCCTTTCAGCTTGGTAAGATTAATGACAGTGGTGGTGATGTCAGAACATTCTAGAAGCGCACAATGCCACTGAGCTGTTTCATTCAAAACTGCTGAGACAGTTAAAAAATACAAACATATGAACACATACATGAGTAAATAGACATGAGAAGATTTAGTAGTTTAAAAAATAGTAACAGCTGAATCCCCAGTGTATGTGAGGGGTCAAAATGAAGCAGAAGCACTCAAATATAAGGGACAGAAGATGATATCAATTCAAAGATGGGAGTCGGGGGTCCACGGAAGGAGGCTGAGAGGAAGGAAAGCCAGTAAGGGAAAGAATGGACGATGTGGTTGACAGGCTCTTAGAAAGAGTGGTGCCAGTCTGGGACTGTGGAAAGACACTCCAGCACCCCAGCCAAGGTGCCTTGCTAGCAAGAGCCTTGGATCAGCACAGAGCACCAGGCTGGCTGAAAGCACAGTTGAGGCCTGTCGAAACTGGAGAAAGTTAGCCCAAGCGAACCATGCCACAGCACTGGGCCTGCATGAAGGAATGCTTGGGCAGCTCTTCCTTCTGCATCACTCTCGAGGTCAGGCACTGTCACGTGAAGAACAGTGGAAATGAAACCAGCTCAGAAGGGAGTATGTTCACTAAGACAAGCTGCTCACGCACTGCTGTGGTACTAGAAAGGCTGAGAGGACACAGCTATCGTGTGTGACTCTAATGAAAGCACACACCTGCCCTTAAGAGAGATTGTAGTGAAGTGGAGAGTTCCAGGCCAAAAGTAAGGCAGAGTTCCAATTCTACGTTGGCAGAAGACTATGGCAGCCATAAAGGTGGCTCCAGCCAAGCAGAGTGGCTCACACCTGTAATCCCAGAACCTGGGTAACAAAGGCAGGAGGATCAAGACTTTATGGTCATTGATGAGCCTCAGTCTAAAAATAAACAGATAAGAGAAGATGGCTTCTAAATGTAAGAGCTTACTTGGACAGAAGGTGAGAGATGGTGATGACCATGAGAAGGTACCAGGAAGACCCTGGACAACACCCAGGGAAAACTAACACTGTGGTTTGGATGTCCCCTACAGGGTGCATGCTGACACTGAACTGTCATGGAGACAGACGTAAGAGCAGGATCTTTAAGAAGTGGTTAGGCCAGGATGGTGCTCCCTCATGAATGGAGGACTAACGCCGTCCCAGAGGGAATGAGTTAATCATGGAGTGGGAGCTGAGCGAGCAAAACAAGGTGGGTGTGTCTCGTGGTCCTCCTGCTTGCTCTTCAGTCATGTGACAGCAATGCAAAGAATGGCCTTTACCAAATCCTGGAGCCATGAGTCCAGACCTCCCACTCTCCCCAACCATGAGCCAAATAGGCTTTTGTTGCTTAGAAATGATCAATCAGACTTCCTCCGGGATGACCAGCTTGACTATGCTGGGGTTTATGGTCACCCTAACAGCCAGTGCTTTTCAGTAAAGTTGGTCTATGGCTGCCCCGTTTCCTATAATCCTACATAGCAGGGTTGTAATGATAAGGGAGTGGCCACGGAGTCAAGTGAAGGTCAGGGCTCCAAGAAGGAAAGCAGGGAAGTCAGCAGCTTGCAAAGCAGCAAGCCACTGAGGAAGGGGAAATTTTAAGTGGGAGTGGAGCGTGGTGCTCCATGCAGATGCAGACTGAGCACCACACGAAGGCAGTGCGTCTGCAGGGCTCTGACCCTGCTCATCCCAGATGGGATGTTTATGAAAACTCCCCAGCCAGTGTTCGTGAAGGAATGGGTCTCTCCTTAAAACTGGCACAAAGGTGACTTCTGGACTAGCAACAGCCCTGACCAGGATCTGAGGGATGTGACAGAAAGGTTGTAAATGAGGAGTGACTGACAAAATTCATTCAGACTATCTGGGGTGCCAAAGTGGGGGTATGTGCTATTTGCCTTCTCCCGCATAACAAATCACTCAGCCCTTGACTGTGTGTCGCCTCCTGGTTCTGTGAGGGAGTCCAGATGCCTACAACTGAGTGATCCCGGCTCAGAGCTTCTCCCAAGACTGCAGTCAAGAGAGTTCATAGGTGCTGGAGGATCCGATTCCAACTTGTCACAGGGAATCTGGGAAGTCCCTGTTCCCTCCAGGCTTCAGGATGAGGGTGTCTTAGGTAGCCACAACATGGCAGTTTTCTTCCCCCAGTATGTGGAATTCAAGAAAAAGAGATGATAATAATGGACTAACCCTCTAAAAAACTGTTAAGCAGGTCCCGAATTAAATACTTCCTTTTAGAAGAGTTGCCTTAGACATGGTGTCTTTTTCCAGTAAGCAAGGACTAAGATAAACAGCTTCCAAGACTGCCTCTGCCTCTACCTTCTATGGGAATAGATGCTGCCATGCAGAGGTGGAGAGGTAAGGACACTTCCCAGACCAGCCAGTGACAGGATGACCTGTTCCCAAATGCAGGACTGGACAAACACTGGATAAAGCACTGGGTATAAAGCCTCCAGCTACTGCTAGATGCACAAGTCATGTAGGGAAGATCGCTCCCATGCCTACCATGATACAGCCATCAAGACATCTGTTTCTTCCAAACGTTTGGAGCAGAGAGAAGCAGAAGGGTGGAAGAAGAACATTTAAGCATGGAGTGAACTGTTAGCCTACAGCCGGGGCCTCTGGATTCTATTAGAGGCTCCTGGAATTCTGAACCACTCCTAAGTTGATTCAACTTTATAAATATTTATCAAAGGCCTGTTAGGATGATGGATCAGCTGCAGGCCACAGACTGCCTCTAATGAAGTGTGCCAAGAAAAGACAGAACTAGAATAGAAGGTGTATCAAGCTGGTAAGCATTAGGGCAGGAAGTTGCCCATTGCACATGAGGGGCAGTTTATCCAAGGAGGAGATATATAGTTACTGTGGGCACAAACGTCAGAGCCAGGGGCAGATACTGGCATGGAATCATACTCTTAAAACTGAGAATCAAACACATGGCAGCACATGCCTATAATCCCAGAACTCTGGAGGCAGAAGCAGGAGAATCAGGAGTTCAAGACCAGAGATACAGAAAGTTCTGGGCCAGCCTGGGCTATATGATACCCTGTCAGAAATAAGACATCTAAATAAAAAAGACTTGGAATTTTAGATTCAAAGCTGAATCTAAATTCACATGAATAGAAAAACAATGCCCAGCCCTGACCAGGGCAGAGGCTAGACCACGCAACACCCAAAGTAAGGGTGATACTGCCGGTACTAAGTAAGCACAATCCCCAATATCTGGTCAGTTCAGATGCTTGAGCCAGGCAGGAGAACATGGGTCTATCTGTCTAGAACAATGGTTCTTAATGTTCCAAACGCCGCGGCCCTTTAATACGGTCCCTCATGCTGTGGTGACCCCAGCCATAAGATTATTTTCATTGCTACTTCATAACTGTGACTTTGCTACTATTATGAATTGTAAAGTAAATATCTGTGTTTTCTGATGACATCTGTGAAAGGGTCATTTCCAATGGTCATGACCTAAAGGTTGAGAAGGCAAAGAGGGCCACAGGAAACAGAGGGAATAGTTTTAGGAATCGATGCTGGAAGAGTCAGCTCTGAATCCTAAACAGGTGGTTCTAGGACTAATCACATAACTAATAACTCTAGGATTCATTATTGTAAATAGCCTTCCTACTCCTGTTAGCTGAGACCTGAACTCTGCCTGTCTTATTTATTAGCTATAGCCTAGTCTAGCATAGGACCTGATTTAAAAAAATAAATGGGTGCTTGGTTATGTGTCAAGGGATCAGGGCTCCCAAAGAAAAGTGAGAATCTACATAGAATAGAGTACAAAACAAAACAAGATCAACCCAGAAGTGGTTTTCCTTTTTAATTCTCTCAAGTTTTAGGGCATCCACAGGAGCCAATGAAGCCCAGCTTTAATCAAGTTCAAAGCAACTGATATAACGCCAACCGTATAGGTAAACACCACAGTAGCAAGCTCAATGTGAAACTCGAATATTCCCTCTACCCATAACTAGGTGGGGTGGCCATGACTCTACTATAACCCCACCCCCGTGCACTGAGGGCATTTGACCAGTCGGGAGCTTTTTTTCTGATATTCTGTGGTTCAGTGATCTGCTTTGTTTTAAAGAGAACTCAGATTAGGAGTGAGCGCCATGAAAATCCACAGTGGTGCAGCAGCTTCTAACGGGAATTGGAGTGGGCCTTGAAGAATGCTGTGTACACACGCCGTTTCCATGGAGTTGGGCTCTCCTAGAACTCTGTGTCTGTGGAGGAAGCTGCAGCATATTTCCTGTGGGCAGTTGCTTCTGTTTCCTCACCCTCTGGGGAAGAGACGACATGATAAAGTTGAAAGCTCGTTTGGTTTTAAAAGGACAAGACTGGGACTCTGGTGCCAAGCTAGGCATGTGTACTTGGTCATTTACTGTTGGCTTGTCTGTCATGGTTGGAGCCACTTCACTGGGAACCATCAAGAGAAAGAAAAGGCCTCTTCCGAACGTGAAGAGCTGAACTGGGTATGTGAGCAGGGTTGGGAGAATTTGGTCAAAATGGCTGGTGGGACCGCAGAAAATGTGGGGAGGACATGGGCCATGCTTCAAAGGTGAATTGATCCGATATTCTGTTGTTATGACAAATACCTGATAAAAAGAACCAAAAGGATACAAGGATTATTTTACTTTACGGTTTTAGAGAGTCCAGTCTGTAGCTCTTGGCATCATGGCAGCAGGGCCACATGAAAGAGTAGACTGTTCACCCAGTGGGGGACAAAAAAAGCAGGGAGCAAGGAAGGGACTGGGTGGGGACCAGGTGTAACCTTCAAAGCACACATCCAGGGATTTACTTCCTGCGACATTAGGTCTCACCTCTTAAAAATTTCCAGGACCTCCCAAAACAATGCCACCAGGGAGCCAAGCACTGAACACATCAGCCTGTGTTTGTTTCATACTCAAACCTTAGCAAGAAATGTAAAGGACTCACTAAAGGTGTGTGCATTTTATTAGATGAAACTGAAAGTTGGATGTTGCTAGTTTGTCTGCTCAAAAGCAGTGTGGCAGAGTTGTCAAAACAATAAAACCAGAGGGTAGCAGTTCCAACTCTGTATTCAACACTTCACCTCTGTTTTACTCATCTATAAAACATATATGATCTCTTTGCCACACCTTCTTGCCAGAGCTGTCACAAGGCAAACTTGGTTAACCAAATGTGATGAAATAATCCACCAAAGTCATGTTTATAAAAACAGTTCACTGCAAAGGCCCACAAAGCTAGGTGTCTTGGTTTGCTTCCTGCTGCTAAAACACATCATCTAAGACTAGGTAGCTTATAAGGGTAAGAAGTTTATTCTTGCTTACGCTTCTGAAAACTAAGTTCAGGAACATGGTACGCAGCATCTGCTGGCCTTTAGGCAGCAGAAAGAAGGGAAATGTCCATCTGCAAAGGACACAGAACAAGAGGGAAGGCCTTGCTTTGTGGTTACCCACTTCCATGGAAAGTAACCCAATCCCATGAGTGAGTTACCACTCGCTCTCAATGACCTTCTCATCTCTTGATGGTCCCACATTCTAACATGGTCACAATGACAATCAGGTTTTAGTGTGTATTTCAGAAGGGATCAACCATATTCAAACCATAGCGTGAGCTTCAGTTCTTCCAGGTCTCTGAGCAATTGATCCTGCTAAGTCTGTGAGGCACAACCCAGCCTGCAGCTACAGTCTTCCAGGTACTTGAAATAGAAGAACATCTCCATGAGCTGACTTGTGGGTAACTCCAAGGCTTTGTCTGTTCCCAAAGCATCCCTCTCCTCCTCGGTTCCATGTTGTTTCTACGAGACTCCCTCCGTAATGCTGAGAGTTTTACATAAAGGTGTTGAGGCACCAGGCAAGTCTGGGCTGGAGTCCAGCTCAAATTCCACCCAAGGCTTGTGACTACCTAGAGAAAGTATGCTTTTCTCTGCTCCTAAGGGTGGCCTGCTATGCTAGCCAGCACATCCCTCACCTGGAGGTCAGAAAACAAGTTACTAGTGTTGAGGTAAACAAATAGAAAGGTCACCCTGTCTGCCATTAGTATACAGAACCTGACTCTGGAAGTGTGTGTGTGTGTGTGTGTGTGTGTGTGAGAGAGAGAGAGAGAGAGAGAGAGAGAGAGAGAGAGAGAGAGAGAGAGAGAGAGATACAGAGACAGTGAGAGAGAGAGAGACAGAAAGAGTCAGAGATAGACAAACAGCAAGACAGAGAAAGACACACAGAGACACACATACAGAGACAAACAGAGAATACGTATGCATGGGCACATGTATATATGTTCAGTGGATGTATATAGATATATTCATTCATGGTTTTGCATGTATAAACCTTAGGGAAATTGTCAAGGACAGGGAAGGCTGGTGCTGTAAGAGGGTCGGAGTTCAGCCCAGGCTGGGAGCCAGGTGATATGGTTGACATTGGACAAGAGGCCATGAGCAGCAAGGCCACCATACAGGTTCTAAGATAGAAGCACTAATTGTAGAGTGACCAGCACACACTGGCCTGACCTCACGATCCTGCTGGGAGTCAGCCCTCCAGTGTAGACAGCAGGAGAGCAAGGGTAGCATACGTGCTTGGTGAGGAGACACTGGACTCTGCACTGAAGTTTGGCATTGCCGGAGGCACTCCCACGGCCGGTCCCACTCTCCTCCTTTTGGCAGTACAGTCAGAACCCTGAGCATTGGGGTGGCTTCAGCCAGACATGAACTTACAGTCACAGCCATCTCAAGGTCATTGTGGATCTGTGTAACTCCTGCAACTCTTCCTTTTGCTCTGAATAAGAAGCCTCATTGTTTGATGCTCGAGAAGCTGGGAACCAGCTTGGCAGAACAATAAATAGAGGTGGTAGACTATGCCCATTGTGGGAAGAAAGGGAAGTTTGCCTGCAGGGAGGACAGCACTAGAGCCCTGGGTGTAGCTTCCTATAACCTTGGCAGCTTAGGCTACAGCACCAAGGACATAGCCATCTACGCAAGAGGGAAGAGCTGATGGCTAAGTAGCTTCCAATTTCTAGACCAGAAGCAATAGGCCCAAAGAAAAGCTGCATCCTAACCTTCCCCATGGACTCAGTGGTGGTTTGAATATGCTTGGCCCAGGGAGTGGCACTATTTGGAGGTGTGGTCTTGTTGGAGTAGATGGGTCACTGTGGGCATGGGCTTTAATACCCTAGTCCTAGCTTCCTGGAAGCCAGTCTTCTCCTAGCAGCCTTCAGATTAAGATGTAGAACTCTTATAATGGACTGAATCTCCAAACCTGTAAGCCATCACCCAATTAAATGTTGTCCTTATAAGAATTGCCTTGGTCATGGTGTCTGCTCACAGCAGTAAAGCCCTAACTAAGACAGACTCCATCCCTGCACCAAGAAACACTTCCATGGGAGAAGAAAATGGAAGACACCCAGAGACAAGGTACACACACTCCTTGGAGTAGGGTGCTGTGAACTATAGGTTCTGCTGGTTTGGAAAAAATCCTAGAATTGAAAACTTAAACCATTTTCAGATAGATCAGTTTCGATGTAAAAATTGAGCTGAAGGTCACACGGGCACCTCTTTCCAAGAATGGATGTTATGTTATCATTTGCAGCCAAGTTCCTTTTCTCATGCTGTTATCTATGCTTTTAGACATGTTTGAACACTCAAAGGCCTTTGCAGAAAACAATAAAAGGAAAAAAAAAAAAAAAAAAAAAGGAACACTTACCCATGCCCTTGTATTAGCTGGGTTCTAATGAGAAACCGATACATGACACTAATTAATTGGAATTTCTCTTGGGACTCTCAAGTCATGATGACCTAGCGCGCCCCCCCCCCCCCAAAGACTCATAGGACTCAGGACAGGAGGATACAAATTAAACCCCATGTAAAATGGTCTTTAAGCTAACAAATGTCAATCAATATTCCACTGATTTGTCTTGACAGATAGATATTCACAGTGACCTACAAGCCAGAGTGTAACTTAGAATTGTCCTTACCACTCCCCTCCCCAGAGGATGCCAGCTTCCAGTTCTCACAGTCATCTCTTCCACGCAAGTTCAGATTGAAGGAGGAGTCTGACTCCCAAGGTTCCTGAGCGTTAAGACTAAGGCGGAGGGCTTGAGGATGCAGTCCCATTGGTAGAGTGCTTGTCTAACAGACATGAAAACTGGACGCAATGAAGCTCACTTGTGCTCCCAGCATCAAGAGGGGAAGGCAGCAGGAACAGAAACTTAAATAATCTTTAGCTAGTGAGTTTGAAGCCAGCCCGGATTATATGAGACCCTGTGGAAAAAATTGAGGGAGACCAGCAAGCATTTGGGAACAAGGTTTCTTACCCCACCCCTCTGCCTGTTTCCATAAGTTTCTTTAGAGCTTCCTGGCCCTCACTCTGTGAAAATGTAGCCTCCAAAAACCCAACTCTTTAGGTCAATTGGCTTATGTACATCTCTGTTTGGTTAGCTGGCTTTCCCAGCTTTCCCAGAACCTTGATCCTATTTGACTTTGGACAACTGTGAATTCCCCAGGTTGCAGTTTGCTCAACAGCTTCCTCAAAGGCTTCTGAGAATCAAAGGAGGTGACATCTAGTCCAAAGTAAGCAGCTGTAATTGGCAAGTGTTGTATTATTTTCCTCCCAAATGAAAGATCAGGAAAAAAAAAAGGTCAGTTAGGAGCCACCCTATTGTCGTCTTCCCTGAAGGATGATGTGCTGTTCCTTCCCTGAGGACAAGGGACTGAGCATGGCATGCCAGGCCAGGCCAGGCCCAACTTGCAGTCACACAGCTGCCCAGCAAACTGAACCACACCCCCAAGGCCTCGTCAAATATTGATGACATGTATAATGTCTTTCGAACACAATCCGATGCTCGTGAAAGACCTTCCCTGACCCTGTGGAGAGGGGAAGGCTTTTTATAGTCCTTAATCAGCTCTGCATCTGGGAAACTCTGCCACCAGCTCAGGGCAAACCAATCTATTTGGAGAGCTTTCCTACATCTCCTTCTCCAGCATCTTCCTTAAAAGAGAGAAAAGGACAATAGAGTGAACGTGGCTGATGGATAAAGGCACTGAGACTGAAGGCACTAACCAGAAAACTTGAGTGAGATAAACTCCAGGGAGTATAGCTGAGTGACAGGATGCTTACTCAGCATGCTTGAGGCTAAAGACTCAGTCCCAGCACCATAGAAGCCAGCTGGTGTGCTTCTGCTGACACTAGTCATGAAATAAAGGATACGGTGTCCCCACTGGGTATGTACCAGGATCATACCCGGGACAGGCTTTCATAACTGTGTCCATTTTCATCCAAGTTTTCATCCTGGAAATTAGAAGTAATTAAAAATAACACCTTCTGATTCAACATGCCAAGTCAAGACTGGAGTCCTCTTAGCCCCTGCCAGGCAGTCTCTGACTACCGCTCCCTTCCTGCCCCTCAGCAGCCACCTTCCTTTCTTTGCCCTCCTGGAGGAAAAGACTCAGAAAGTCTGAGCTGCTGGGGGAAGGGAGAAGATGGGAGAATGAAATAGGAGAGAAAAAAATACTTTGTCTCACACGGAAAACAATTTACGGCCATGCAGGCACCGTGTAATTATCCACGTGTGCATCTACATTAGAGAGAGCCATAGACTTAGTAAGTCTTCATTGAGCTATGCCCCCAGCCCTCTAAGACATCACACTCCTCTCTCAGTTTGAACTTAGATGGGAAGAGATGTCTATGGACTAGTATTCTCCTCGGGGTGGGGACAGTTCTAAGTGACAATCTGGCTTCATTTGAGGAAAGGATTACAAGAGGTGAACATCAACTATCAGAGAGAGAAGAGATAAATGTATCCACGAAAAAGCTGAGGAATGCCAGTACCTTTCACAGGTAAAATTAGAAAAGGTAGTGAATGGTATCCTTTAGATTAACTGTGGGAGCCGAATTCATTCACTGTGGGTCAGCCTACTGCATGCCTAGTACTGGGGACTGAGCCTGGAACTACACAGACATCGAGGTATAGCAAGCTTAGGATGACAAGCCCAAGAGGACAAAAGAAGTGAGAATGGACCAGCTTCCTGTGTGGCTGGGGCCTCTGGGAAAAGTCAGCGTCTCCCCTCAGGCTAAAGCTGGGGCTGGGGCACAGGACTCTCAGATTCCTTTCTGAAGGAGGTCAAGAGATGTGAATAGACTGGCCAGGCTGAGAGACATGATGAAATTGTGACTTTGCTCAACCCTGTACCTAACCTCATGGCAAGGGTGCCAGTGAGTGGGCCTGAGATGTGGGCCACAGACTTGTCATGGTGATTTCTGATTTCTCTGGCCAAAGACAGTCATAAGAAGTAGCTCAAGACCACAGAGCAGCAGGTGAGGTCTACCAGTGCCTTCTTCTTTTACAGGAAGCCTTCCTCAAACCCACTGGTCTCCTGAGATCTCTTCAGGCCATTTTTTCCCATCTCTGACTGCCAATGATGTGATCTCCGAAAAGATCTGGTGGGGGGGGGGGGGTGAAGAGAGCCATGCACTCTGTGTCATATCTCCCTGACTACAAGGCAGAGCAAAACAGGGTCCCTGATCTAGCATTAAATGGTGGCTGGTGACCACAATGGGCCACAATGAGCCTTAAAGATACAATTCCAAAATCAAGGGATTCCAAAAAAGGATGAACCAGGCTCCTTGTAAATGGAGTCCGAGGGCCAGAGCAGGCTTTAGTGACTCAAGGAGGTCACGGAGGAAAGAGGTCGGAGGTTTGGCATCCGTGACCTGGCCTTGATTCCTACCTAGCTCTATCACTAAGTTGGATAATTATAGCAAGTTGCTTAACCTCCTAAAGTCTGTTTCCTAAACAACAAAAAACAAAACAAAAAAAAGGAGACAAATATGTCTGTCTACCCCAGAAAGTGACAAGAATTCATCCTGGTGGGACACTCACAGGAGTCTGACACGTTCTCAGCCCTCCATGAGCATAAACTGTGCACAGGCTGTGTGCTTGAAGGCCCAAAATCTAGGTGGATGCCATGGCCATTTGTCCCCTCCCAGGGGAGGAGAGGATAGGAGGTCATTTGTTTGGAGTGATTGGCAGGTCGCCTGCTCCCAGAGGGTGCTGTCTCCAGCAGCATCGGAGAGGATTAGCACTATTTTAAGTCACCCACCTCAGGAGCCTGGTTACTGTGGGCCACCCTGAACAGCAGGCACAGGTCAGGCAGAGGAAGCTGTACACTTCCCATCATACTCAGTGCCTCTAGGGACAGACCTGTGTCTCCTTGTGTCTGGACAGCAACAGGCCCCATAGTCTAGAGAGAAACCTGTTTCCTAGCTAGGCCTCTACATTCCTTCTGGTTGGAATGCTTTGGCAGCAAACTCCCTGGGGGCTGGAGCTCAACTCCTTGCAGACTTCTGACAAACACGACCAGGGAGAACAATTAATTCCTGCTCTCTCCTTGGAAAGCCACTCCTAGGAAATGTTTTTAAACGGTTACTTTCCCTTGGTGAGACCCTGTCGTGCTGATGGGAGGGAGTTTGTTGTGCCGAGCGCGTTTGAGGTGTGTGAAGTTGGCAAGATTACATTGTGCCTGTGCTGTACGAAGCACAGCATGGTGTTTACGTGCTCGAGTGGTGGATTCCTTAAGGTAGTCCTGAAGATGAGAGTAAATAAACAGATGTGAGCACAAAGGTAGAAGAGAGCTGACAGAAAAGTGGGGCTGTGGAGCCCAGAGCAGAAAAGCTTTAGTTTGGGAGCAGAGGCCCACTGGGAAGGGAAGAGCCACCCGAAGCTATGTAATCCCCTCCCCTCCCCCAAAGAGCGTGGCCTTAGTTAAGGTCAGGCTGAGGAGAGGATCCTCTTTGTATGTAACATACCTGCTGAGCTGCTGCTGGCCACTGGCTGGTCCGTGTAACCTTGCCCTCCTTATCAGAAGCCCTGCCTAGCCCTACAAGGAGGCTGGGGAAGGAGGTTCAAGGGCCCATCAAGAAAATGAGGTGCTCAGGTCAGCACTAGGCTGGAACAACCTCTCCAGTCTCTAGCTTTCCACACTAGATAGGACTTTCACTCTGAAATCTAAAAGCCAGTTTGAGTCATATCAGTGTCAATTTGCCCCCTTGCTTCCTTTGCTATATCCCCGTGTCAGATTTTTATCTTAAGCTTCTTCGCCCAGCACCCAGGGTCCTTCATCATCTGGCTCCTTCACCCCCAGCTTCACCCCAGTCTCAGGCTGGTCCCTTCACCCTTGCATCTTGCTGCATTGTTAACTCCCTGCCCACTCTCTCAGGTCAAGTTCAAGTGCTGTTTCCTTCATCAAAGCTTTCTAAATCTACCCACGGGCAGCCTCTCCCAGCCCACACCACCTACCTCCTGAAATGGCCTCTGACTTCTTCTACTTCCTTGCTGCCTGGTGTCACTTGTCACAGCCCACCTACACCAGGCTTTAACTGACATCAGCCTCTCTATTTTGCTCTCTCTCTATCTGTCTTCACTGAAGTCTCACCCACAAAATGTTCTCTCTTAGAGGGTGGGCTCATTGCTAGTAGGATCTCTTCCAAATGTGGGCCTCAAGTCCCTATCTCCCAGCATCCTCTGGGCCTTAGAATTCACACATGTAGTTAGTATCTCAGGGTCACTCTACAGCACACCCCCCCCCCCAAATGCTTGAGCCACTTTTGTATATGTAAATCCAAAAGTGGAATAAGGACCTCCCGATTTCTGCCAAGTGCCAATCAAAACCTAGACACTCAAATATTCAAAAGTACTTGAACATGGGAACGCTCAGAATCCATGCCTAGCCTTCACAGCTATGCCTGAGTGTGCCCAATCTCATCTGAGCTGTAGGCTTATAGAGAAAATTCTAGAACTTTGGTTTCTTTAAAAAACACAAAGATGTTATAAGAATATGTTTTCGTTTTAATCCCAAGTGTGAGGATATGGGGCTGCTTCAGACTGTCCATGGTAGCTGACTATGATTTGCCTCATGCTCTAGAGAGGTGTGGTTTGTGCTATCGTGTGTCATTTAGAATCCTGGATACTTTTCAGAGGGTGTACAAGTGCTAGGAACCTGGGACGGGGGTGGGAGTCAGGGGTTGTTGGTTGTTGCGGGGGGAAGGGGGTTGGTTGTAGTTTGTTAGTAGTCATGCTCAAAGAAGAAGCAAAAGGAAAGAAATTAGTCTCTCTCTCTCTCTCTCTCTCTCTCTCTCTCTCTCTCTCTCTCTCTCTCTCATCCTTCTTCTTTCCTCTCTAGTGAGAGGGGATGAAGCTGAGGGGATAAAGGGTGGGAAAAAGAAGAACCCACAAAGAAGCAAAGACCAGCTACAGAGGCTAAACTGTCAGACCTGCTCAGGCCTTGGATGGGAGGGCTCATCTCCAGCTGCCTGCCGTTCTTCCCTGCCTGGGCCTGACTTGCAGGCTTGCCCTTCTGCTCACCCATCTTTCCAGGTAGCCCCTTTAAAACACGGCTCAGAAAGACCCTCCACCCCGACGTCTACCCTTCTTACTGTTCTCCAGCCTCAGACCTAAGCTCCCTCTCTCCTCAGCGGTGACAATGGAGAACCACATCTCTTTTAGCAACTAGTCCCCATGCCGTCCCTTCCTTATAAGGAAGAATGCTGCCCCTAAGACACTCAAACCTCTCTCTAGAAACTGCATGCTTCCAGCTAGAAAGCCGAGAATCTTTCTTATCTTCCTGTCCTTCAGTGCCAGACTCATTCTGCTCGATTACCGTCAGAATTGTCCTCTCTGGTTCCATCACCCTCAGCCATTCCTCAGGTTCAGTCATTTTCTCCTTCTTGGTGTCCCCTGAGTGTGCGCCTTTGCCTGGGCTGGGACTGGTGAAGCACAGCTTGGTCAGTTCCTTTGTCTTGTCACCTGCCCAGAAGCAGGTCCTGACATGCCCAGCTCTGCCAATCATTAGAAGACCTCTCCCAGAGGGGCTAGTCAAAGAGCTGGGTTATTTCACGTCCTTGAAGTCTTCGTGTCTTTCAGTAATTCACACTGACAACTAAGCAACTATGAATGTCTTCCAAGCTATGGGGATGGGGTCTCTAGACCCAGAAAGTACAAAAAGCAATTTATGGGAGGAGAAAGGGAGGTGGAATCAACTGTAGATCTGAGTTCACCTTTCTAACTTCCTGTTCCTTGGCCCTGTCCCAAACCAGAAGAGGATCGCCAGGTCTTAAAGGGGTAAAGACAGAAGCAAAGATAGCTCTAGAGAGTAGATCTGAGGCTAAGCACTTAGGCCTCCAAGTCACCATCATTTCCCACAACATGCTCCCATTCCAGGACTGAGGAAGGGCTGAGAAGACCAAGTTTGAATGTATTCAGTGGATGAAACTTGCAGACACAGAGCAGAATGTAATCACCACAGATCCGGAGGCCATGGAAGCATTGTGGATCAAGCAACTATAGTGGTGATATTTCTTTATCTATCTGTTTGTTTAATTTTATAGTTTCCCTAGGCTGTGCTCAGGAGGACTGGAAACCAGGAAACAGCTTAGAACGATCTTGCCATTGAGAAGACCCGAAGCAGAAAGAACAGAGGTCACGCAACACCTGATCTTTTCTGGGCTGTGAACTCCTCCTGTCCCCTCTAGTTCCCCTGTTTATTTATTTCTTGAACCAATATTGACTGAACTACTGCATACAGAGCCCGTGCTAAACACGGGCACACAGGCTGCGGTCTCCCTTCCCTCTCCCTTCCTTTCTCCTGTCAGCCTCTCTCACCAGCCCCCTGCTTCCCCCACATCTCCCTCTATACTTCTTCCTCATTAGGAATTCAGTGAACTAAGGCCAAAAGCTCCAGAGCTTTCCTTGCAGATGAGAAGCAAGGTGCAGACAAGGTCCCCCAAGACCCACGCTCTCACAGTGAGCCCTTGGGGTGCCAAGCAACTAGCAATATGCCCTGGCCAGCCAAAAGCACACCCCCAGTTCTCCCTATGCGACTTATAACATGCACACATATCACTGTATAATAAATTAGGTGTGTGTGTTTGGTGGAGGCTGCACCACTCAGAAGGCAAAAGCAGGAGCACTGCAGGTTCAAGACCAGTCTGGAGAGAGGGGGAAGGGAGTATTTCTCCAAGATAAACAATGACCCCACCTCTGTAAACTAAGCTTCCAGTGTTACTCAAGGACCAATAAGGAGAAGGGAACCTTCGAACAACTTTCTGATGAGGAAGATGTAACCAGGAAACTGGAACACAGACCACAGAAGCCCCTGGGAAATCAGCTAGGAGGTGAGGTGGCCACCCAGGAGAGCCAAATGCCATCCTCTCCCACAGTTACTGGGAGAGAAAGAGCTAGAGGCAGGGATGGACACAAGTCCAGAGTCAGTAGGACCTGCTAAATGTGGGAGTAGTGGCCAGGCATGTCCCTGCAGGAGCCAGAGTAATGCTTGCAAGCTGTAAGGCAGGGAAGATAGATATCCACCCCCTGGTTTCCCACAAGTACTTCTTACTGGTCAAACCAAGCCAGATGGCACAGGCATAGCAGGGTGGGATAGTCCTTCCAGGGTACCAGGCAAGGGCTGGCACAGGAAGGAGCAGGTGTGCCCAACTGGTTTGGCTCTCACCATATGGCCGGGTCCTACTCCAAACCTGCCACTGTGCTTTGGTCCACAGGTTGAAGCACTTTCATCCTTGAGGGAGTATATCACCAGGACTGCATCCCCCTGCCCACTTTGAACACTTTGAATCTGGATGCTTATACTGGCTTGTTTCCATCATATGGTCCTCCCTCCCCTCACCCCTCCCTTCCTCCTTCCTCCTTGCCTCTACCCTTCCTGTACTTTCCCACTTCCCTTTTCCCCCTCCCTCCCTCCTCTCCCTCCCTCCCTCTTCCCTTCCTATCCTTCCTTCCTCCCTTCCTTTTCTACCTCCTTCCGGTTTCTCATTCTCCCTTTATGTCTCGCTTACTCCCTGTGCATCAGGGTTCCAGGCCAAGGTTTGGAAACTTGTTAGAGAAAGAGAAATCCTCCCTACCCTCAAAATGAATCCCTGTAATGGCAATCTCCCATAAAGTAGCCTGTACAGGACCTGTACACCCCCAGAAGTAGGTATTAGGTGGGTAGTAGCATTGAGGTGTGGCCAGTTATGCCTGAGTGATGGGGCACAAAAGCTACCCAGAGGAGCCCAGGCTGAAGTTAAATCTTGAAGATTATCACAAACCTAAGTGAGTGCATAGGTCATTCCTTGTGGAGAGACAATATGCACAAAGGCATGGGGACAAAGAAAAGGACTGCAACCAGGGGGGGCAGAGGGTAAGAAAGTGAGGGGGGGGAAGGGCACATGAAATAGAAAGGCATTGCTGGTTGTTGAAGGGTTTTCATGATATTTCTTGGGGGAGTTAGCAAAAGGTTTTACACAAGATATGAATGTGGCAAGGTTTGCAGACTCAGGCCTGAAATCCCAGCTACTCAGGAGGCTGAGGCAGGCAGATGAAAACCTCAAAGCCTGCTTGGGCTATAGAGTTCAAGGCTGGCCTGCCAATGAAACAAGACCCCGTCTCAAAACGAAAAAGAGGCACTGGAGATGTACCTCAGCGGTTGAGTACTTTCAGAGAGTGTAAGGTTCGGGGTTCCATTCTGAATATTGAAGAGAGACAGACAGACACAGACACAGGGAATATCCGGCCAGTCCAGCTTCTATAGCAAAATGCCATAGCCTGGGCAGTTAATAAACAAGAGCAATAAGCTCTCGAAGGTCTAGAGCCCAGAAGCCCAACACAGAGGCACTAGCAGATCCATGCCCTTCTGAAGGAAACAACTTCCCTATACACAGGTTGTCTTGAGTTCTTATGTGGGGAAAGGGGAAGCCAGCTCTCCTGGGCCTCTTTTCTTTTCCCTCTTATTTTCCTCCAGATTTAATTATTCACCAAGTCCCATGGCCCAAGCTAGCACCTTGGTGGTTAAGAATCTGGGGACTGGTCATAGTAGGAAGGTCATTAGAACTGAGCGTTATTAGCAAGGTCGCTCTGTCTAACACACTGAGAGGGAACCAGAGATCTACCTGAGGATGGCGGATAGGAGGATGGGCATGGTATCCACAGGAGAGAAAGTGGGATGATTGTCTCTCCTCCCTCCTGACAGTCAAGAACTCAGAGAAGAATTAAGGGGGATGAGAGATAAAGGGGGTGGGTGAGAGGAGGAGGGAGGGAAGGAAAGATGGAAAAAAGCAAACAAATCTGCTTGGGGAGAGTTAAGCTTTTTCCAATAAATCAGTTGTCAGGGGCTGGAGTTGCTAGGTTACAGGAAGGCAGAACAGCCTGCACTGGCTCGGATTGCTAAAAGGAGTTTTGGGGGAGGCCAGTGCAATCAGTCAAGTCTTCCCTCCTCCAGGCCCAGATCCCTGAGCCTCAGCCTAGGTAGGATGCTGAGAGGGGGGCGGGAGGGAGTACTGCTCTACCTCCAGGCCAAGCCAGCAGGTTCAAACCATGCAGTGTAGCACACTGCAACGGCAGGGAGAGGTTTGAGGCCTGAGCCTCAAAGGCGTGACGTACGAACATCCTTGGGATGGGGTACCAGAAGCCCAGGCAGCCCGTGAATCTAGAGACATGCAGGTGAACTGGGCATGCCTCTTGTCTGTCATTAACCAAGACTGCACAAGAGGCTACTGGGCATCCATCCATCCTCAGGCCAGCAGCACAGGACTCTTCTGCTATTTGGGGTAGAAAGTACAAAGCATTCACTCATCCACTCACTCACACATCCATTCAGTTGTTTGTTTTTCAAGACAGAGTTTCTCTGTGTAGCCCTAGCAGTCTGGAACCCACTTTAGAAATTCGCTTGCCTCTGCCTCCCAAGTGCTTGGATTAAAGGCACGCAACACTGTCACCTGGCTCATCACTCATTTTTCTAATGTGTGTTCAGCCCCATAGGTTTTTCTAGATCTCTAGTATTCTGGATTTGTCTTGTATAAACAAAGTTGCTTTGTTAAAAAACAAACAAATAAACAATTGATTGTATTGTAACTTACATTACAGGGGTAGAAGCATGTATGTGCAACATTGTATATCCCAGGGCAACTTTCAGAAAATCAGTGCTTACCTAATGTAGGTCCTGTGGCTAGGACTCAGGTGGGCCGGCTCGGCAGCAGGTACCTTTAGCTACCATACTGCCCAGGCTCCTGTTTTGTGTTGTGTTTTGTTTAATGTAGCTTTAAGGTAAATTCATATTAATGTTATGAGGAGAGCTGTGTGGTAAGAAGTCCAGGAATGGTTGCTCATTTTGCTTTCCTAGACCAAGAATGAGGGAATGCATGACTTTGCCATAAAAATTTAAATTTGACACCAGGTGGCCTTCGGTGCATGTTAAGGCTCAGAACTTTCTGGAACTAGTGGCCTCCATGTATACATGTCTTCAACTCTCTTCCTATAGACACACACACACACACACACACACACACACACACACACATACACACACACACACACATGCAAGTTCTGGGTGCGCTGTATACAAATAGATGTTACAAATAGAGCCACCTAAAAGTCGCCTGCATCAAGCCTCCTGCTTCAGCATGCGGTCATCCTTACAAGCTCTGTCATGTCCCTCTGGGTTTCTGGGGGTAAAGTGTGGGTTGCTGAAAGAGATGCAGAAGATGGCTGTCCAGGGTCAGCCTCTAAGAAGGATGGGAAAGAGATGGGGACACCAGTGGAGTATGAGAGGAAGCTGGGATGGTAAGGAGGGTGAGGCCCAGGCTTGAATGAGATCGTGCAGTGTAGTGGATCCAAGAGAACTTCCACGCCCTCAACAAGTCTAGCTTTTAGTGTCTACGAAGAAGTCTTGGAAGCAGAGTCTCCAAGAGATATTTGTATATCCATGTTCAGAGAAGCTTTATTCACCATAGCTAAAATATCAGGTCAATCCAGCATCTGTCGATGGGTAAGTGGATAAGCAGATAATGTCTAAATACACAATGGACTATTACGAAGCCTTAATAAGGGAGATGATTCTGATATCTGAAACAATAGGGGTGAGTCTTGAGTACCACAATAGTGAAGTAAGCTGGTCTCAAAAAGACTAGTGCTATACTTGTCCACTTATGTGACATACTTAAAGTAGCCAAAATCAACGGACAGAAGGTAGTCTGGTGGTTGCCAGGGACTAAGGAGGGAGCAGAGTGGAGACTTACTGTTTAAAGGGGAGAATTCTTTCATTTTCCAAGAGGAAAAGAATTCGATGGTGGTGGTAGACACATAATAATAGTGCACTTAATGCCACTAACCTGCCCACTAAGCATGACTACCACGCAGTCGGGATGTAGCGCAGCTAGCAGAGTGTCTACCTGGCGTTCATGAAGCATGGCCTGGACCTACAGCACTACCTAAAATCAGGCATGGTGGCACACGCCTGTAGTCCTAGTACTGAGAGGTGGAAGCAGGAGAATCATTGAAAGTCTAAGGCCAGCCTGGGATACATGAAACCTGGAGGCATGGGGGCTGGGGGGAGATGTTTAAGGTGATCAATTGTGTCTCACGTGTAATTTACATAAAATGCAAAGAAAAAGGCTTACCGTGGAAAGTCAAATGAGTCACAACAGCTACGATGCAAGATAGTGGTGGGATGAGTGTCTCTGGGCAAGGCCTAAGACAGAAGGGGAAGCTCTGGGTGGTTGCACACATTATGCATCTGTGAGTTGCCACTAATACATCAGGAAAGGAATAAAGTACTTTCCCTTGGAGCCATTTAACCAAGAGTGAGTCCAGATTTCAATTCTCTACTTCATGCTCCCTGAGTCTTCTGTCCTTTCTCTGTCTATTGTATGAGCCTGTTTGCCTGAAGGCTGTCCTGTGAATCTCTCTGTCCCTGTGTGTGACTATATCTTCTGTGTGTTCTGATTGTGTATGTGTCTGTTGTGTGCCTCTATCTTGTGACTGTGTGTGTCTGTCCCTCGCAAAGGGCTTTGTTCTGTCTTTATTGAATAACAGAAAGCACCATGTAGGGAAGAAATGAGAGGCTACAGAAGTCTAATGACAGCATTTTACAAGGGGCTAGGTCACTGATCTCAACTGACCCAGACAACAAATGGCACTACAAACACCACTGCTTATCAACCAAGAACCATAAATGGATGTTTTCAACCTTTCCAGTAGAATTTAGAAAATTGCTTTTAACGTCTGTGTGTTTGCTGCGTTGAGCAAAGGATGCACATGCATTGTTCTGAGTCAGGGGCATGAAAGAGTACATTACTTCAAGCATCAGCTTAGATTGTAAAAGTTGATTACGTGAGAAATCCACAGCAAGTAAGGTTGGTTCTTACATTGTTCCCGTGAAAGCAGGTTAAACAGAAAGCTGAACACACAGCAGGACAGGAGCCTGAAGTCTGCAGTGACCTTGAGGTATATTATTAACTCTGCTCAGAGGTTCCAGTCTCTTAGAATGTAGGAGGTATTTTCATCACAACAAATGGTTGAGGGGGAAACTAAGGCAGAGAGGACTCAGAAGAAGCCAGTCTCTGTCCTCTATCCCCACTGGGCCCCACACTGTGTAACCATGAAAGGCACAGGAGTGGCCCAAAGCTAGACCTCTTCAGATCTATAAGTCCCCTCCAGCCCAAAGAGACTCCTTGTTCCTTTCTTAGAGAATGTGACTGCCCAGTTGGTATCTTTGGGGCCTGATATGACTTAACCTCACTGTGGGTCTGATTCCTCATCAATAAGATGAGAGGATTCTCTAAGAGTTTTGCTGCAGTCATTGAACATATGAATAGTCTCAAGGTGCTCAGGACAGTATCTGACATGTGAATTACTCAGGAACGTTAACCGGGGTTTCTACCAGTATCACTACCATCTTCTCCTTATTTTATGCCCAAAGTGTGAAATAAATGGAGGAATGAAGCCGAAGGAGGCCAAATCCTTGCCTGAGGCCACCCAACTATGTGTTGGAGCCAAGGTTCTGACTCAGATCTGCTCTGCCTAAAGTTTGGTGTATCAAATTCATCTCCCTTAGCTCCTAGTAAGTTCTGTGCTATATGTGGGAAGCTCGGAAACGTGCACAGGTAGCAACATTCAAACTGTGCAGTTGGACTCTGTACGGCTGGGTTTCTGGTCTTTACTGCTAGCTGTGTAACCTGGGGCATGCGAGCTGTGCATCTGAGCCTCAGCTCCCTCCCTATGCCCCACCTGCTCACCCTCACCAGGTGAAATGGGTAGTGTCCAAATGGCAGTGAAGTCACTAGCAGGGAAATGGTAATTCTGTGTCTGGAGAAGACAATTAAACATCATTAGATTGGGGCTGGGGGTGTGGCTCAGTGGCCCGGCATGCATGAAAGCCTGGGTTCAATCCCAAGCACACCACCCCAACAGGCTTGATGGCACGCGTCTGTGCTCCCAGCACTTTGGACGTGAAAGCAGAGGGGTCAGAAACTCAAGGTTATTTTTGGTTACCTAGTGAGTGTCAGGCCAGCCTGGGCTTATATGAGATGCCCTTAGGGCTATACCTCAGCAGGACAATACATATTTAGCACTAAGACTTATGCTCAATCCCAGAACCAAAAAAGAAAAAGTAAACTGTTCTAAGCCTCCTTCCCAGCAGCTGCGACCCGAATGCTTTCTTCTAGCTCCACCCCTCCCCTGGGGACTCACCTGCTCCATCTGTTCCTAAAACCTCTCTGCCCGTTGCTCATCCCTTGAGCTTCTACTTTCATCCCCTGGAAGTTTCTGTCCCTCTATGTGACTACCCCTCAGTCCTCATCTGTAGTTGAGGCTACATCTATGCCTCCTAGGGAAGTAATACTATCTTATTGTAATATCCAATTGCAAGCAAAACATTGGCTTTGGACAGAGCCTGCCTCCAGTGTCTCTATTTTTATGCCCCAAGCAAATTGTGGTGGCCTTCCCACTCTGGACCCCTGAGACCTGAGGCCCTTGGGTTTTCTTCCCTGTGGCCAACCCCAAACCTGGAATTCCTTCCCACTCAGGTACAAGTGATAATCACTAATATCTCCCAAGAACATGGGTGTTGTGAGGGCTGGAATCTTCTGCTCATGCAGTAAAGACATCTACTCCATTTCACATCAGAATCTCCAAAGGGACTTGTGTCTAAGACAGGGTCTTTTCTGGACAAGCCCTGTCATGTGGCATCAGGACCCTCCCTCGCATCAGCCAGGCCTTGGCTGTGTCTTAGCACCATCTCCTTGCCTTGTGGACAATGTAGTCATACTTGCAATAGCAATGCCATCTCTCATCTTTGTATCTCCAGGACCTTTGGAAATGTTAATTAATACAAGACACCACCTACGACAGCAGACTTGCAGGCGACTCTTTCTCCTTCCAATTGCAGCTTCTTTCCTATCTACCACTCTCCACTAACAAGGAAAGTCATGGGTCCTAAGGCCCAAGCCAGCCCTTGTTCCAGCACAGAGATCACATGCCCCAGCCTGAAACGGTTTCAGCAGCTCTCCGAGCTGAGTTCAAATGACCGCCTCACATATATCATCCCATCTGTATTAGGCACCCACATTGACGCATGGGTTCCTGGCACCACCCCAATCCTAAGGGCATGACCTTTCTGCCTCAGTTGCTTCATCTATAAAATGACATAATAGTTCCCAACTCTGGGAGTTGTTGTGAGCCTTAAATGAGATCATATCTACCGAGTGTCTATTTAATTCCTGAGTCCCACCCTGCTCTTCCCTCCTATCGCCGCCATATTTCTACAAAGCTGTGCAGAGAAATAGGAGAAAGGTCATTTGTCAGTACCACCTGTTCCAAAACAAGACACATTTTGGTCACTAACTGGCCTAGATATGCTCCTTCTTTAAGTCCTCTCTAGAAGGACATTTCACTCTTTACATACAGAAAAGACAAGACAAGGTAAAAAAGGAAGATGCCCTGAAGGACTAGTCATAGAGTGGGGCTTGTTGGTCATGTGTTAGACACACCAAAATACAGTGTTTTGGCCAGAGATTGTTTACAGTCTACCTATTATAATTATTAACCTGACCACGGCTACAATGAGTAAGAAGGCCCAGCAAACACATCTCCTTCAGAAGTCTATGACAGGTAGCACACAGTTGGTATTCATTCATCTCAAGAGCATAATAACCTAGACACTTGCCCAGCCCCTATGGCCTCCTTTAACCTTCTCTGGGTGCCGCCACTGTACTAGAGCCAGACAGATGGGACAGACCAGTACTTGGGTATCCCTGACAGCCTCTGAGTACTTGGTCCATGCTAGGAGAGCAAAAACAGGGATAAAAATCTAATTAACAAATGAGAAACTACACTCAGAAGGCAAATGTAGAAAACAGAAAGGCAGGGAAAACTGGAGCTGCCTCTCGGTTCCTGGCGTACTCGTCCAGCATGTGAGAGATTGTGGGTTCAATCCCAAACAATCCTAGCTCCTGGTCGGTGAAGTTCAAGGTCATCCTCCATCACAGGTCTAGTTCGTGCCCTGCCTAGCGCTGCACCTGTCTCAAAAACAAAACAAAACAAAAAATTATGCTGGGGGTGAAGTCCTGGACAGGGCGCTTCTAAATGGAACAGTGGGTGCCAACTGATCCAGAAGTAACAGCCTGAGCCGGGCATAGACCAGCCCTGGAAAGGGGAGGGGAGCTGAGGGAAGACAAGCCTGGACCAGGAAACAGCTGAAGCTGAAGCAAGTAGAACAGTGAGTGAAGAGGAAACTGAGAGGCATGCTCGTTAGCTTTCTGTCCATTTACCAAAAGCCATACTCACCTGAAAGGAAGGAGCCTCAGCTGAGAAAATGCCTCCGTACAACCAGGCTGCATTTATTAATTAGTGGGAGAAGCAGGCTCAGTCTACTTTGGGTGGGGCCACCCTTGGGATGGTGGTCCGGGGTTCTAGAAGAAAGTATGAGCAAGCCATGGAGAGCAAGCCAGTAGGCAGCATCCCTCCACAGCATCTGCATCAGCTCCTGCCTCCAGATTCCTGCCCTGTTTTGCTTTTGTTTTTGTTTTTTCTTTTACTTTTTATTGACTCTTTATGAATTCCACTTCATCTACCCCAAGCCCACTGATCTCTCTGTCCCTTGATATTCGACCGCTGCCCTTGCACCCTCTCCCTCAAACACAAACAAACACAACGAAAACAAAATCTCACCGTAGAAGCTTTAATATATCACAATGTGTCCCACAGTCTACCCTCTTGCCCACACACCTTTACTTGCAAATGTTCATTGCAGTGGCTTCTGCTACTCTATCAGTTCTGGCTCCTCACTCAGACTCCTCTCAGGTATCATCACGTTGGCCTGTGTCATGGAGATCTGCAGTTTGGATCTGTAGGACAGGCCCCTTCATGCACTCCAGTTCATAGATGGGGTGGATGCTGGGACAGGCCAACTCAGAGCCCTGGGTCGGCTTGTGTGGGAGCTGAGTTGGTCAGTGCACCAGCTCTCGTGCACACACTATAAGGGTCAGTTCTACTGTGCTGCCCTGGTCAGCTCATCGTTCTTGCCATGCCAGCCTCTAGTGGCTCCATGTTCTTTGTCATGTGACCCCCCCGGGGGGGTCCCCTCTGTGTTCTCTCCTCCTCTCCCCATGTCTGTCTTCTGTGGCTCTCTTAGAAGGCTGTTTCCATTGGATTTAAAGGCTGTTTAAAATAACCTAGAACATTCTCTGCCTGAGTTAGCTTTTCCATCTCTGTGACAAAATGCCAGACAGAAGGAAACAACCTAAGAAAAGAAAGATTATCTTACCCATGGCTTCAGAGTTAAATCCATCAAGGGAAAAGGGGTGTGGTAAGCTATAGCTGTTTAAGTAGTGTCAGCCAGGAAGCAGAACAAAGGGAATACGAAGGACCTAGAGCCAGGCAGTGGTGGCACACGCCTTTAATCCCAGCACTTGGGAGGCAGAGGTAGGTAGATTTCTGAGTTCGAGGCCAGCCTGGTCTACAGAGTGAGTTCCAGGACAGCCAGAGCTATACAGAGAAACCCTGTCTCAAAAAACAAAAACAAAAACAAAAAACAACAAGATACAGCCAAAAAACCAAAACAAAGACAAACAAAACCTACCCCGGTGGTCTTCTTCCCCAAGAGAGACCTAATTTTCTAAGGTCTGCAGAAATTCCCATATAGCAGTCTCACGTCTAGATCCTTAACCTCTGTGTTCATGCAGACAGACCTTCTTTCCAAATTCTCAGCTCTGGGAGGTGTGCTTCTGTTTGGGGACTCTCATTCAACTCACTACCCACCCACTGTCCCACGCCTCCCTTCCATAGGCGTTGAGTGGATGCTAAATATTAGGAGTAAACATAGTGCTCTGATTTACTGTGTCACCTCCCTGTTGTAGTAGACAGTACCCAGAGACTCTGGTGCCTGCTCAGAGGGCTACTAGCCACAGTTCTCGACCCTCCTAATGCTGTGACCCTTTCATACAGTTCCTCACGTTGTGCTGACCCCCCCGCCATAAAATTATTTTTGTTACTACTTCATAACTGCAATGTTATAATTGTTATAAATCATAATGTAAATTTCTGATATGCAGGGCATATGATATGCAATGCCCCCCAAAGGGGTCACTACCCACCGGTTGAGAAATGCTGGTCTAGAGGCTATAGTTCCAGGCCTATCCAGGCCCCTAAAGAAGACAGAGAGGCATCTCCTGAAGTCCTACCTTCAGCTTGTAGCTCTCAGGGGATTCATGCTTATTCCCTCTTCACCAGGAGTCATTGGAAAGTTGCCAGTGCTGTCTGATTTATTTCCTCATCTCTTACAGATAACCTTTGCTTCTTTTTTGCTTACCTTTTCCCTTCAGTACAACAACCCTGGCTGTCCTGAAACTATCTTTGTAGACCAGGCTGGTTTCGAACTCACAGAGATCTGCCTGTCTCTGCCTCCCGAGTGCTGACATTAAAGGAGTGTGCCAACATTGCCTGGTTCCTTCTCTTAACAGGGGTCAAGAATATAGTTCAGTGCTCATCTAGAGTGCAAAAAGCCCTGCATTGATCTCTGCCTCAGAATAAACCAGATGTGGTGACCTAGGCCTATAATCCCAGCACTTGGGAGGAGGCAGCAGGAGGATCAGAAGTTCAATGTCATTGTCATTGTTAGCCAGCCTGGGCTATATGGGACAGTCAATCAACCAACCAATCAATCTACTGTGCTGTGTAATTTTAAGCATCTCATTAACTCTGATAACTTTCCTATGAGGTCAGTACTATTACTTTTGCGTTTTGCAAAGAGAAATTTAAGTTAAACGTCAAATAGCAGATCCAAGACTTCAAAGACAGGCTCCTGTTTACCTCAAGCCCCGTCCTGACAGCCCTTCCTATAAAGCCCCAACAGATCATTAAGTAACCTTTCACTTGGCCCAGGTTTGTATGCCAAAAGCCTGTGAGAGGAGAGTGTGGCTGCTGGTCTTGCTTCCTGGGAGTCAAAGGTGATTGATTGCAGTGGCGGGGGAGGGGTCAAATTGTGATGGTGTGGTCAGGCCCACCACACTCATGGAGACCTTTCTCTATTTAGGACTTACCCACTTCAGTCTGACAAAGTTTAGAGACTAGGACAGAGCAGAATCCCTCTGGCTATTTTTCTGTTAGCTCAGGGGACAGCAAGAATGAGGAAGTAACATTTAGAGTCATGGCAGGGAGCCTCATTTCTGGTAAGGTAGCCAGCCCTTTCTCTCCATGTTGTCTCATAGAGCACTGTTGTCTTACCCTTGGACAAAAGAGCACACTGCCCTTCATGGCTGTACTAGCTAGCTGCCTCACCTATTAAGAAGACGAGAAGCTGATGTTTATTTGAGCAGGTAGGTTTTCAGACCATCTCCTTTGCATTATTAATCCTCCAACCTATCCTCTCAGGAAGACACTCCTGCCCTCCTTTTATAGATAAGAAAATGGAGCTCAGGGGGCTGAGGTGGTTTAGCCAGTGCCTTTCAACTAGTGGGTGACAGCTGAGGGACAGTGTCTTATTACACAGTGGGGCAACCTAGCGGGGGGGGGGGGGGGTCAGGCAAGGACGTGGGGATCTGGGCCTCTCTCGTGCATTCTCTCTCTGCCCTGAGCCCTCCCAGTGCACTCAGGCTAGCCTCAGACTCTTCCCTACTCCATTCATATGGCCAAGTAACTTGTGCCATTGGCATGCCCCTACCAGAGACCAGTGTGCCATGTAGCTTCGCCGATGTCATCCTGGACATTGCCAGTGAGATTCCCACCAGCTCCTGTATCTCTCTGGTCTAGTCTGCTTTGTTTCTAACATAGGCTGGCTGTGGCTTGGATTTGTCATCGCCCTGGTGACACCTGCTCTCCCTCCTTCTCACACTCCTGTCCTGTGCCATCACTCGGGCAAAAGAAAACTAGTATTCTCTCCCAGGATAATGGCTGCCCCAGCATTGGGCTGTGGGCACATAATGCACACAGGAGGAAGAGTCAGGCATATATCTGTGAGTTCAAGGCCAGCCTGGGCTACACAGTGAGATCCTGCCTTGAGGAAGAGGAGGAGGAGGAAGAGAGGAAGAGGGAAGGGAGAAGAAGAGAGAAAAGGGCTATTAGGTCTTAATACCATTAATGTTTCTGTAGACTTCACCTTGTAAGAAAAGCATTTTTGCAGATGTTATAAAGGATAAAGAGAGAGATGGCAAGATTGTCTTAGATAAATCCTAAATATAATCATGAATATCTTTATCAATTAGAAAATTAGGGAGACTTTACACAAACACAAACAAGTACACACATATTCATGCACATGCACACACACACACACACACACACACACACACACACACAGAGCATAGCACAGATGAGTACACACAGAGAAGGCCATGTAGAACCAGAGGCAAAGGAGTGTTGTAACCATAAACTGAGGAATGCCCACAGCCAACATAAACCAAAAAGGCACAAAGCGGCTCTCTTCCTCCAGCCTTGATGGAACATGGCCCTGGCGACATCTTGCTTTTGATGTGATGATACTGGTTTTCAGACATTTGGCCTCCATAACTGTGAGGGAATAAAGTCTTGTTTTAAGCCACCAAGTCCCTGACAATTTGCTGCGGTGGCCGGAGGAAACCTGTACAGGCCCCACAGGGGTTCGACTTGCTCTCCCACTTTCTATCTGACATGCTCAGGTTTCTGCTCTCCTATCTTCCTCTCTCCTCTGGTTTCACAGCCCCTTTCCTTGAGAGCTGGAACCAACAGCCAACATTTACTGAGCACCCCCCCACCCCCATGCCAGGCACTGAGCCAATAGCTCCACCTGGGCTGTGTCACATTAGCCCACAATCACACAGCTAGAAAATATTAAAGCTGAAGTCTAAACGTGGCTCCTGCTAACTTCAAAGCCTGTGGCTGCAACCCTGCTGTCTCACTACCCAAGGAGGGGCCTTTTCTAGATACTGGGACATAAGTTTCTGCGTGTCTTTTCCCAGAAGTCTATGGCATCTCATACAATAAATGCATGTGTGTAAATGTGTGTTCTGGACCCTGTGCTGAAGACATTAGGTGTAATGTTTTATGTTTATCATCAAAGCAACCCCATGAGGCAGAAGCTATTTGTAGACAAGGGAACAACCTCTCCTGGAAGAAGCACCACTCAGCCCTGGCCTCCTGGGGTCCAGGACCAGAGTTATTTCCTCTGATCTCCCCAGCCTCTCATTCGCACCACTGCACTGGGCTATAATTTGCCTTGGACTGTGTTCAGACTTCTGAAAGGCCTCTGTGTTGTCCAAAGTTTGGAGGCCTTCCATTGAGTTCATGTGTGGAGCTTGTTAGCTTCCAGAAAGTTCAAAACACCCACAGCGCCACATAAATATTCCACTGCCTGTACACTCGCAAATGGCCTGACCATGTTTTCCAAAGCCCTTTTTCCTTTTCCAACATGCTCCCTCCTTCCCCTCCTGATTAGAAACGTTGTGACTGGGTCGCTACAAGATTACTGTATTGTGAAATTTGCAAAGGATTTATAAGCACAGAACACCACGGTGATCATTATCTAAAATTTAGAAAAAGGAAAATGTTAAGATTTCACCAAGATACACATCTAAATCTTTTACTTAGGAATGCATGTTAATGCAATTGGGGTGTGGGGGAGAGTCAGAGAGAGAGAGAGAGAGAGAGAGAGAGAGAGAGAGAGAGCACTCTGTATGTATAAATATAAAACCCAGGATACTGAAACTGATTCACTTAGTGTCTGTGGTCATTTGCATATTTTTATGTGAACTGTGGGAATTTGAAACAGCAATCCATGCAGCGGCCAATAGAAGACAAACTGCCTTTGGAAGTGAATCAAGACTCAAAAGGTTCCTGCATCATCCTGGCTGTTTTTAGGCTTTGCAAAGAAGCAAGAATCAATGAAAGAGAAAAAGACTTCTCCACAACTGTTGAAAGACAGGTTAATAGTAAGGAGGGCATTCCAGCAGGACCCCAGGACTCCGGATTCCAGTCCCAGCCCAAATACACACTTGCAGGGTGGTGCTGACCAGATGTTTATCTTCTCTGGGTTTCAGTTTCTCCCACCTACAGGTGATTTCCGAGGTGCCTTCAAGTTCCACGAGGACATTTTAAAATGAGAATAGTGGGCTGCTGATAGGGCTCAGCAGGCAAAGGCATTTGCTGCCAATCCTGATGACCTGAGTTCAGTCACCAGGGCCCATGGAGTGGGAGGAGAGACCTGACTCTAAAATATAGCCCTCTGATGTCCCCTTGAATGTCATGGTTCTCTCTCTCTCTCTCTCTCTCTCTCTCTCTCTCTCTCTCTCTCTCTCTCCACAAACACAATAAACAAATACAGAAACTTAAACATCTTTGAGAAAAAAAGCTCAGCCTTTTTAAAATTTTATAAAAATTTAGTGTTTGTGTAATATAGAGTGGGAGCTGCCCGTGTATTACAGCCTACACATGAGCCATGCTGAAGTCAGGGGATAACTTTCCAGAGTTGGTTCTCTGTGTACCGTGGGTTGTAGAGATCAAGCTCAGTTGTCAGGCCTGAGCCACAAACACTTTTGCCAGCCTTGCCATCTTGCTGGCCCTCAGTCGTGTTTTCCGTTTTCTATGTCTTTTTTCCCACAGTTATGTAACCCACTAAGAGATGGTGGCAAAGAGATCTACTTGCTGCCACACAGACCTTGGTCTGGAGGGCTGACTACACCATAACCCGAACTTCTGAGAAGCGCCGAGTCTCACACACAAATCTCAACTCCAGTAGCACCGTTCTCAAGATGCCAGCTGGAACAGCCCTGCGAGGGAAGAAGTTGATGGTGACCTCTGTCTGAATCTTTCACTGGGACACTCCCAGCAAGCCAGTCTGTCATTAAGTCTGCAAAGTAAACCCCACCCTAAGCAGAAGCCCAGCTAGGAGTCATCCACCGTCATCCCTGCCAAAAAGGGAAGGCTCTGGGGCTGCACAAGTTCACCAGTACCTGCATTCAAATGTGCAAGCTCACAGGGGACCCTCAAGGCTCTGCCCAGACTCCTGGGGCTCTGGGCAGCATTCAGAAGTATGTTTCACTGGCTGGTTCAGGTTTCTCTGAGAAAGAAACAGACACAAAGAACCAAGGGGCCTGTTAGGGGAACTACCCCCCCAACCCCCCCCCCCCAGGATTTACATATTCAGGAAATCTCACTAAGTTCAGAGGCCCAGAGGGTAGTTCTATTGGTATAGAGCTTGCCCCATCATGCATGAGGTTCAGTCCCCAGCACTTTCCCAGCACCTGGGAGATAGAGGCAGGAGAATCAGTAAAGTTATCCTCAGTGATTCAGACAGTTTGAGACCAACCTGGGCTACATGAGAGAGGCCAACCTAGGCTACATGAGATCCTATCATAAGAAAAAAAAAAGTCCATAATTCAGATTGTCAGTATGCATGTCTAGCCTTCAATGTCTCTCGTGAAAGCATAGTTTCTGTCTTATCATTTTGATCTTTCGAATCCACATGAAGCTTTACAGTTATAAACTTGCATGTGTCCTGAATCCCTGTCTTTCTAGCAAATTCTTTTAAAGTGGAAGCTCCAGCTTTTGGGTCTCCAAACCTAACTAGGTGTTCCGTGCATAACCGAGCGAAGACAGGCAGAATGGTGTACCTTTAGCATGCTTAATGTGCCCCCAAAGCCCCTCTAAAGCAGTTCTCAGCTATTTCTGTGGCCCACAGAACAATGATTCCTCCTCCAGGTCTGAGTAGGGCTGGACATGGTGGCCTGCTGTCCTAGCACTTGGGAGGATGAGAGCAGGCAGAAAAATCTTGGATTTGAGGATACCCTAGGCAATACAATGGGATTCCATCTCAAGATCCCTCCCCTGACTGCCCTTCCTTGCCTCCAAACACACACACACACACACACACACACACACACACACACACACACACACACACACACTCACACACACACTCACACACACAAATAGAAAACAATGAAGCAGAGTGGTATCAGGTTCCTTCACAGCCCACACAGGCTGTGAACCCATTTTGAACTTCCTGAATGAGATAACAAGAGCTGACATTTATTGGGCACGTACTGGATATAAGCACTAAGTACTTTATCATGTGATATAATATTCAAGACAACTCTAAAACAGAGACCCCATTCCCATTTTATAGATTAAAACAAAACAACGAAAACAAACAAACCCTTCAAAGTAATGAGCTAAGAAATGGTAGGTTAAAATCAGGTCTGGCTGACTTGAATCTATCTATCCATCCATCCATCCATCCATCCATCCATCCATCCATCCATCTATCTAGATATCTATCTAGATAGCTTATTGTTTTTCAAGTCAGAGTTTCTCTGTGTAGCCCTGGCTGTCGTAGAACTCGTTCTGTAGACCAGGCTGGCCTTGAACTCAAAGATCCTCCTGCTTCTGCCTCCCTAGTGCTGGGATTAAAGGTGTGCACCACTACTGCCTGGTGATTCCCATGTTATAATGTGTAGGATATATGGCTTTCCGAATTAATGTGTCAATTCCTTGAAAGCAGAGATTCTGTCTTTTCTGTTTTTTGTACAGCTTGGAGTAAACCTTAACAGTAGTGAGTTTTTAGCATCTGTTCACCAACCCATGATGAGGCATCCCTATCTAGAGTATTCAGACTCCAGAGATTAGATTTACTGAGAAGGGTTGAGAGGCTCTGGCTAAGAGGATTCCAGAAAGCCCTAGCCAGAAAGGTAGACTTTCCCCTCTGAAAATGCTCCAAGGAACAGTAAAGCATCCAAACAGTGCAGGCACAGGAGTGGCCACAGGACCAAACCTAATCCAATGTCCTTTTCACTGGTGGTCATGAAGAAGCCAGTGCTGCTCTTTCTTTGGGACAAACGCTCCTTTGCTGTGCTGGCGGACATCCAGCTTGGAAGAGCTCACAGTCTCCTAGTAATATCAGTGCATACTTGTTCTTGTCCTCTGGGCAGTCCCCTTCCTCTTCCAACAGTGATATGTGAAGGAATGTCGCCCTGCATTCCTAACCACTCACGTCTCGTGCTTTAGTCATAGGTCAGTCTCTTGGAGCTGTGGATGTATTTCCCATAGGAAAACCTGCTAATTATAGAGGTTGGTATCTGAGGCTGAGTCTTAAAGGCTTCATTAGTAATTTTGCTTATTTGTTTGTCTGTCTGTTTACTTAAGTTCTGGAAATGAAACTCAGCACCTCGTTCATGCTAGACAAGAACTCTACTACTGAGATAACATCTCGTTTTTTGGTTTTGTTTTTTTTTTCTTTTTGTTTTGTTTTGTTTGTTTGTTTTTTCTAAACAGGGTTTCTTTGTTTAGGTTTGGCTGTCCTGGAACTCTCTGTAGACCAGGCTGGCCTTGCACTCAGAGATCCACCTGCCTTTGCCTCGTGAGTGCTGGGATTAAAGGTGTGTGCCATCTTTATCTTATCTTTCTGATTTTATCTTGGGCCAGTGAAATGGCTCAGCAGGTAAAAGCATCTGCCACCAAGCCTGCCAACCTGAGTTCAGTCCCTGGGATCCAAATGTTGGAAGGAGAAAACTGACCCCTACACGTTGTTCTCTGAAGGCTATACATGTACACACACACACACACACACACACACACACACACAGACACACACAGACACACACACTTACACAAACACTAAAACAAACAAACAAATAAATGTTTTAAAAAAATAACAGTATCTCACAGTCTGCCTCAAGTGTTGGAATTACAGACATGCATCGCCACACTCACTTTTATTTAGTCTCTTATTAATCATTCCAAGTTGGTCAAACACAGGAATCAGAGGGCCCTGAGCTGGAACTGACTTGAATACCTCCTCACTGAGGACTAGCTTTTATGGTACCAGAAAGTTCCAAGGGAGGGAAGCAACCAACAGGCCTTCCTGGATTAGTAAAGTGGCCCTTGTGGGTTCGCCTTCAAGATCCATGACTACACTAGCTCCGGGAAGTTGGCTAGGTTTCCAGTACCAGGCATGGTTTCTCTCTTGTTCAACATGTCTTAAGTCCAATTAGAGAGTTGTTGGTTACTGCCAAAGTAACCATGCACCCTTAGGATTAATGTGCCATGCAGGCCAGCAGAATCCCTAACTACAGTCTAAACCTTTGTCCTCATACCCACAGGCAAGTACAGTCTTCATCCCTTACCACAGAAACTTCTCTCAGCAACAGATGGAGACCATTACAGAAAACCACAGCCAATCAAAATGCAGAGGTGTGGAGCCCAGACCCAATGCATACATCTATAAAACACATACTACAGCTGAGGTCCAGGGAACACTGCAGAAGAGGGGTCAGAGAGATGGTAAGGGCCAGAAGGTCATGGAGTCTGCTGTGAGGTGTGTCTCCTAGTAATATCAGAAGCTACATCCATAAAGTCTCACCAGCATGACTGGGCAAACGGGAGCTGACAACAACAATAGACGTGTCAAAGTGGAAAGGGGAAAGAGCAAGGCCTCCACCTACAGAAAGAACCACAGGCAACTGAGGAATGCTGAGAACAGGAGAAATGGTCTTCCCCAGGGGAGAGTGCACCATTGATTACCCAACAACCAAATCGTCAGCCAAACATACATATCAATAGCATACAAACTGAGCAGGTTATATTTAGAAGCGTGTGTGTGTGTGTGTGTGTGTGTGTGCGTACCTGCGTGCACACACAACAATAATCAGGAAAAAAAAAAGAGACCATGAACCATGAACTTGAAAAGGAGTAAAGAAGGGTTTTGAAGGGAGAGTTTGAAGAGAGGAGAGGGGATGGGAGATGATGTAATTTTCTTCTAATCTCAAAAGTAAAAGAAGTGATAGCTTTTTAAACAGTCCAAGTCTGATTACCTGTGAGTGGTCTCCTTCACATAGAAACACGCGGCCTTCCGAATTCTAACTCAGCCTGTAGTGATGGGCGCTCCTCTAGCCTGGAGACCTGGGCTTCCTGGGAATGAGAAAGTCGGCAGCAATCAGCAATCGTGGCAACTGAACTGATGCTCACTGACTGGATTGCAGAAGAGACAAGAACTGGAGGGGAGGAGGTCACAAAACTCCTGGGCACACCTAATGAAACAGAGTTCCTCAGTCTCTGTGGGTCTGCAGCTCTCTCACACACACACACAAACACACACACACACACACACACACACACACACACACACACACGGGTGTAAGTCACATTCCTCGAATCCTCAGGCAACCCGACTTTATGATGTGTTTGTGTGCTTGTGTGTGTGTGTGTGTGTGTGTGTGTGTGTGTGTGTGAGCTTGCATTTGCATGTGCACAAGCAACAGTAGCACCCGTGTGAGGGTCAGAGGCCAGGTTGTGGGAGTTGGTTCTCTCCTATCACCATGTGGTTCCCAGGGATCAAACTTGGGTCATCAGTCTTGGAAGAATGTGCCTTCACCTGCTGACCCATCTCTCAGACCCCCTCAAGGCAACTTTGAAGTTCAAAAAGATTTCTAACATACTTAGATTAAATTCCTGAAGCAAAGATATGGATTCTCATCTAGTGCCTAGTGCCATACCATACCCTTTTCTCTGTCAAACCTTCATAAGTAACTCCTTATTCAAAATAATATATAAATAAGTGACCAAATAAATAAATAAAAGCTACTATGGTTGTTAGGTTTTATCTTTATTTTCGTTTTTTAATACTAATTTTAGGCCAAGAGCTTTTTCTGTGTTCATTTCCTAGGTTCTCTTGGTAATGTGATGTGTGTATTTAGACTCACTTAGAACCTGAGGAAAGTAACTGGGAGACATGATTAAGAAACGCGTCCTAAGGCCAGGCAGTGGTGGCACACACCTTTAATCCCAGCTCTCGGGAGGCAGAGTCAGGTGGATTTCTGAGCTCAAGGCCAGCCTGGGCTACAAAGTGAGTTCCAGGACAGCCAGGGCTACACGGAGAAACCCTGTCTCGAAAAACCAAAAAAAAAAAAACAAACAAACAAACAAAAAAAAACTCGTCCTAGATCAAACTGCCAGTAAAAGAAATAGTCTGAATTAAAAACCTAGTCTGCTGAAAATCCCAGGTTGCAACTTATTAATTGCTATATTTATTTTTCACTTGGAGCAGGGGTGGGGTGGAGGTAGGGAGTAGATCTAAAATGGAGACCACAAAGCAACACACCTTAGAAATAGAAAAGATATATCTTATTGTGAACATGATAATCTTAAAAACCATACAAGTTTTTCCATACTCTGGATTACCGGACAGTACAATTATAATTGAGTCTTGTCACAATATCTAATGCTCTCCCCTTTGAGGGAGTTTCAGAGGGCTTGCTATACATACAGCCCTGGCTAGGTGTGTACTTGCTATGTAGTCCAGGCTAACCTTCAATTCCCAGGGGTCCTTCTCCCTCAGCCTCCCTTACACCCAAGGAATGGGATTGTAAGCACTAACCATCACACTGTGCCGGTTTCTTTCTTTCTTGTGTATTTATCTATATATTTTCTCCCAGTAGTGGGGATTGAACCTCGGACTTCAAGTGTGTGGCGTGCCATGGAGCTGTATCCCCAGCTCCTTCTTTCCCTCCTTTTGTATTTGTTCGCAGTTGGTTTCTACATGCCACAGCAAAGTAAGGAAGGTTCGGCAGCGAACAGAGACAAGTCATGGGAGACTGGCTTCCTCATAAAGTCGTGCCTCACAGCAGCTCCTACGAACCTTCCCCTGGCTCACCCCACCCCCAACTGGGAGCAGAAGCTACAGATTCCATTTTTCTGGATCCAGTTTCACCCCGTGTTGACTCATCCTTTGGAGAACGAGCTGCTTGGCCACCAAACTGCCTTAGTGGCCAGTGGGAATTGTTATAAAATAAGGCTCCCCCTTCCCCGTAGCTACTCTTCTTCCCTGTTGAGACAGAGGATGTCTATTAATGCCTTCTGGAATCTCTTCCTCTTTCCAATCCACAGAAACTTTAAGACACAAAACAGAGAGCTGGGTGGTGGTGGCCCAGGCCTTTAATCCCAGAAGTCAGAGGCAGGTGGATCTCTGTGAGTTTGAGGCCAACCTGGTCTACAGAGCAAGTTCCAGGATAGCCAGGGCTGCACAAAGAAACCCTGTCTCATAAAACCAAAAAAAAGGGGGGGGGGCGGGGGAGAGAAAAGAAAAGAAGAGAAGAGAAAGAAAGAAAGATAGAAAAGAACTGAAACAAGACAGAAGAGAGCTTCCGTCAATCCTCCCCCGTGAACAACACTCCAGACCTAGTTAGGGAAAAGGAAACGTGTGTGTGTGTGTGTGTGTGTGTGTGTGTGTGTTCCACCATTAGGAAAAAAATGAAAGTGGGTTTGTGGGGAAAGCCCACTGTTGGGGCACTTGCCTGGCATACACAAAGCCCTGGGTTCCTTCTCCAACACGAGAAAGAGAGAGAGAGAGAGAGAGAGAGAGAGAGAGAGAGA
>CM052705.1:18682144-18763080 GCA_028551405.1 Uromys caudimaculatus
GTCAGAAAGAGAAATAAGGGGGAGGGTGGAGAGATGGTTCAGTGGTTGGGAGCACTGGCTGGCCTTCCAGAGGACTATGGTTCAATTCCCAGCACCCACATGGCAGCTCACAACTGTCTGTAACTCCAGTTTCAGGGAACCTGACACCTTCCTGCAGACATACACATACATAAAATAAAAATAAAGTTATTTTAAAAATAAAAATATAAGGGGAAATTTGAGCTGGCTAGTATAGCTAAGCAAACACAATACCCCTGAACAACAGCCACAGCATCTCCAACTCATATGCATTTAACATTAGATAGTGTATCATCTGAATTTGATACACTTTTACTTATGCTTCAAACTGGATAGTGCCTAGATAAAAGGCCAAGCACCAAGGAAGACTGGGAGTTGTGCCCCACTCCTGTAATTGCAACACTCAGGAGACTGAAACAGGATGGCACGTGTCGGAGGCCAACCTGAGCTATAGAGTGACTTCCAGGACAGCCTGGGTTACATACTAAAACTCCATCTCAAAGTGGGAGAAAGAAAGAAACAGAAAACAAGGGGGGCAGGCTAGAGAGATGACTTATTGGTTAAGAGTTCTAGCTGCTCTTCCAAAGGATCCAAGTTCAATTCCCGGCACCTATATGGCAGCTCACAACTGTCTAACTCCACTTTCAGAATCCCAATCTTCACACAGGCATATATGCAGGCAAAACACCAATGCACAATTTTTTTAAAAAGGAAAATGAAAAAAACAAAACAAACAAACAAAAAAAAAAAACAAAAACCCAAACATGCAGAAAGCCCTAGAAGCCATGATCCTAGGAAGAGCTAGAGGAAGCTCCCTCCATCCAGAGCATCATCACTGTAGAATGGGGGAGGGGTGGTCAGCAAGAATGACAAAAGCCTAATAAATAGTTCCTTCTCCCCGGCAAATCCTGCATGACAGGTATGTTGTGTTCTATGTCATTTACTCTGGTGAGGTCATTTTAGTCTCAGACGATTGCACATTCTGGACAATCACATGACTAATACCTTTTGGCTGTCAGCAGGAGGTCTGCGTAGCAAGAGAAGCCTAGCTCAGCTCCTCAGGTGCTAGCAAGCTGCCTCTCTCCCTCCCTTGTTCATTTCATTAGACGCTCACTTGGCTCGGGTAACACACAGAGGAGAAGAAAGGAGAAAGGTAAAGTGTGGTAACCATCCCCTGGCAGTGCTCTGACCTAATGCGTTGGCTTGCAGTTGGCAGAGGAAGCAGAAGATCCAGTCTGACCACAGAAATGATGAACAGTTACACAATGAGGTTCTGAGCTGGAACATCTTTTGTATATTGCTGGTTTCTACCGCGACGGGCAATTCACTCAATTATGAGCAAACACCTTAGAGAGTAGCGGGGAAGTCTTAGAAGCAATGAGCACTTTGGAAAGGACTGCCTTTCTTTTTGTTTTTTTTTTTTTTGTTTTTTTTAAATCCTTTCAGACAAAATTGCAGGGATGTTGTGTCTTAAATTTTTTTCTAACCTAAGCAATTGTCTAGTTGTTTAACATGAAGTGGGAGTCTAATCGAGTTTTTTGGGCAACAACAACTGAAAATTGAGACAGGAAGGCTAGAAGAATAGACTAGTAATGGTGGAATTGTCCCTCAAAACAGCCTCTTTTAACTGGCCATGGTGGCAAGAAGCAGAGGCAGGCAGGGCCTCACTTCAAGGCCAGTCTGGATTACATAGGGAGTTCCAGGTCAGCCAGGCTATACAGTGACAAACTGCTTTGAAAAACATAACAAAACAAAACTAAACTAAACTAAACTAAACTAAAGTCCATTTCTTCAGGTTAGGCCTGGTCTTTACTGGTCCCTGGCTCTTTGCTTCCTCCCCAGCTATGGGTTTGGCTCTCTGTCCTGAAAGGTGCCTGGTTCTCTTTTGTGCCTTTCTTCCTTGTTCATTCTTTAACTTCTTTATGTGTGTAGGGGGGTGGGGTGGGGGCTTTTTGAGACAGGGTTTCTCTGTGTAGCCCTTTCTGTCCTTGAACTCACTCTGTAGACCAGGCTGGTCTCAAAATCAGAGATCCGCCTGCCTCGGCCTCCCAAGTGCTGGGATTAAAGGCGTGCGCCACCACTGCCTGTCTCTTTAGCATCTTTCTTGCCCAACATGGAGTGGCAGAGGTTATGCAACCCAGGGTTTCTCACAGAGCTGCTTCAGCGGAACGATCAAAGCAGCCCAGCTGTGCCTGGGAGACATCACGGAAGCTCACCTGAGCTGAGGTCTGAGTAATGGCGGGGAGGGATCCCAGGCAAGACCAGCTGCTACAGGGCCAAGCAGAGGGGCAGCCCAGCTTCTGGGAGTGTCCCACACCTTCCCAGGACAGAAAGGATATGGTTGGATGTTGAGGAGAAACCCAGTAGTGTAAATTAAAGGGATGGAAAGTGGAAAATAGGAAATAAGAGAAAGAAGCTGGAGGTGAGAAGCTTCTTGCTCTCCATCTAAGAGGGTGCTCAGGAGGCGGAAGCAGGAGGATCTCTGAGTTCAAGGCTGACCTGTTTTACAGATCGAGTTCCAGGACAGACAGGGATACATAGAGAACCCCTGTCTCAATAAACCAAGCCAAAACATGCAATGAGATGACTCAGCAGGTCAGAACTTGCCTTTAAGCATGACAGTCTGAGCTTGATCCCCAAAACAGCTTGGTAGAAGGAAATAACCAACTTCTGAAAGCGGTCCTCTGACCACCTATGCACTGTGACAAATGAACACACACACACACACACACACACACACATACATACATACCCCACATCCACACACAAATGAATAAATAAACATCATTTTGAAAACATGTGGAGTAGAGTGTTTGCCTTGTATACTTGAAGCCCTAGGTTCAATCATCAGTATCCTGTAAAGACAGACATGGTGGTACATGCCTGTGACTCCCGTATTCAGGAGGTGGAGGCATGAACATCAGAAGTTCAAGACTGCCTTTAGGTGTATAGTGAATGTGAAGCCAGCCTGGGCTGCTTGAGACTCTGGAGAAACTAATTGGAAAGATAACGGGGACAGTGAGAGGGGCCAGATAAGAGATGATGTTGGGGGGACAGTACGATCAAAGCACATGGCATGTGTGCATGCAATTTTCATAATGAAACCCATTCCTTACAATTTAGTATAACTGGTCTGTCTTATTATTACTTGTTACTGTTCATTTCTTAGTAATATTTCTTAGACTTCAGGTCATTAGGTCTGACACAAGGGCCTTGAGTGGATAAGTCTTCTAACTGACCCCAAAGAGTTCTGCCAACCAAACACAAATTACAGTTAAAAATAAATGTAATAGTGTTATTTTTACAGTTAAAAATTTTACAATTAAAAAAAAACCAATTAGTGACTTGGTAACGGAGCAAATAAATGATGGAATTTCTTTTTTATTTTTATTTTTTGTCACTGGCAGAAAATGTCACTAGCTCCTCTGAACATCTGCAATAATTAATCTCAGTCACCTTTGCTACTTTACATGTGTTCATCATACAAACACCTTTATATCATATAAACATCATATAAACACCTTTTGTGGTGGTTTGTATATACTTGGCTCAGGGAGTGGCACTATGAGGAGGTGTGGCCCTGTTGGAGTAGGTGTGTCACTCTGGGTGTGGGCTTTAACACCCTCACCCTAGCTGCCTGGAAGTCAATCTTCCACTAGCAGCCTTCAGATGAAGATGTAGAACTCTCAGCTTTGCCTGCATCGTGCCTGCCTGGATGCTGCCATGTTCCCACCTTGATAATAATGGACTGAACCTCTGAACCTGTAAGCCAGCCCCAATTAAATGTTATCCTTATAAGAGTTGCCTTGGTCATGGTGTCTGCTCACAGCTGTAAAACCCTAACTACGATACCATTATATCATATAAATATCATACAGGCAGCTTTACACATGCTTATGGAAGATGTCATTGATTTGTTAATGCTAAAGAGTACAGGGCATTTCATGGAACATTTTGGGTTTGATTTCTACCTCCTGAATTCATAATTGTGGATGGACACACAGCCCACATTACATTCTTGCTCTGCCTGTGCTGGAATGGAGCCCCAGGTTGGGAAGCTAGCCAATCAAAGGGATATGTTGCATTTTCAGTCAATGCCCAAAGACTACTTTAACCTTTCTCACCGAAACTAGAGTTAAAATGCTAGATTTTTCTTTGGGTAGTCACACTTCTCTGAGTACCCTTAAAATGTAAAGCCAGGGACTAGGGAGATATCTCAGTCAGGAAAGTACTTGTGGGTTAAGCATGAGGACCTTAGTTTGATCTCCTGAAAGCCAATTTTTTTTTTTTTAAAGCAATCCATGGTTGTTCATGTCTGTAATTCCAGTGCCTAGAAGAAAGAGACAGGGAGATTCCTGGGGCTCACTGGTGACCAGTCTAGCTGAACTGGTAACTTCCAGGTTCAGTAAGATACCATATCTCCATAATTAGAATAGAAAGCAATTGGAGAAGATACGAGATATTGATCTCTGGCCTCACACACAGGTATCACAAGTGTACTTACACTTCCACACATATATACCCACATTTGCATGTATGCACACATACACATACGTATCTATGCAAATGAACATTAATTTAAAACGAAAATCCTAAGAAGGAAGTATCTATGTGTCTTCTTGGGGTAAATGAGCAGAGCAGAGGAAGGAACTCGGAGAGAAGCGTGGGGGCGAGTGGAGGGGGATGGACATTTTGCACCCAGGTTCTGTACAAGCTTCCACAGTAGAGTGTCCAGTACTCACACTTTCCAGTGGGTGCCAAAGAGGCCACCCACAGACTCCTCACTTGGGTCCACAGAAGACTTGACTACCTGGTAACAGTACTCCTTAGGCCAACCCTGGGACCCTCAGCCAGGCAGGAGCAATGCAAACCTCCAGGGCACAAGAACCTGGAAGATAAGGAGGGCCCCCAAAGTCGTCCCAGAATGTCACATCTGGACCCTTGCTGGACCTTCACTCCTGACTATAAATTAGGTCAGACAACCCTACCTCATACTGGCAGGTGAACGGCCTTCTCCTTCTCAAGGAGGCAGCTGTATGTAGCCTGGGAACTGAGTTCAAATCACTAGTAGTCCCCTTGGCTTTGTACCCAGCACAGGATACAACCTGCACTGCCATACATGTGACTGTGGCCTTACCTAGGGCCATCATACTGGGGCAAGGCAGGTAGCCTAAATTCCAAAGGTGGCACATCAGAGCAGAGAGTACCAAACTTCATTCCTCACAGCCCCTAGGTTTCCTGAAGTACCCTTGACCTTCAACCTATTGGACATGTGGACCCCAGGAAGCCCCTTCCACACTGAGGTAGCAAAGGGAAGGGTTTGGAGTTTTGTTTTAGGGGAAAAGAGTATACAGATCGATAACAACTTGTTTTAAATTGCTAATCTAGACTGGTCACCTCCTAGTATCCAGAAGCCATGGTAGGAGGGTCAGGATGGGGGTGGGTGGGCTACTGACTTCAGCAATGGCTGCTTCCTGTCTACTATCTCAGAGAGAGTCAACACAGCTCTCCTTGACCTGGGCCCACCCCAGGCAACTGAACTCTCTAGGTTTATGTAGACTTATCTAGGGTCTTGGATGGAGATCCTCCTGGTGTATCGTAAGATGGGCTTTATTAGACCTTTCTCATGACCAAGCAGATATACACTGTAGATATTTTAACATCCATGTTAGAGAACTTTGCTCACTACACACTCCATAGTAATCTACAGTCTGAGAAACAACCGTTACATTCCTGCAGTTTCATCACTAAATTTAGAAGTGAATGTTTTCAGAATATGAAATTAAACCATAAAGGTCAGAGGACAATGAATAATGCGTCGTTTGTGGTTAATTATACTGGTTCTAAAAAAAAGAAAGAAAAAAAAAAGAGCTATCTTTCCTCAATATCAAAACTGTGTGTGGTAATTTCACTTTGAAATGTCACAGGGTTGCCTGATTTAAAAAGGAAAGTACAAAAGAACACAAGAATATTTATGTAATACTGAAAGAAAATATTTCTTAAAAGAATATGACATTTAATTCTTTGTGGCTTCTCTTGTCCTCTGGCTGGTTATAAATAACACAACTCTCTGAGCTATGAAAATTAGAGGTTCATGATAATTTTTGTCTTTTTTTTTTTTTTTTTTTTTTTTTTGTCTTTTCAAAGAAAAGAGCCAAACTATTTAGATGACTGTTTCCCAACAGCTATTGGATCCAGTGAACCACAATAATCATAAAGTAGGTAGAATTACATTCCATCTTTTTCCAGGATGAGATCACCCATACTTTTTTTTTTTTTTCTTTTCTTTTTTCGAGACAGGGTTTCTCTGTATAGCCCTGACTGTCCTGGAACTCACTCTGTAGACCAGGCTGGCCTCGAACTCAGAAATCCGCCTGCTCTGCCTCCCAAGTGCTGGGATTAAAGGCGTGCGCCACCACTGCCCAGCAATCACCCATACTTTTAACTTCAAACAAGATGTTGTTTTTATCTACCCATGATAGTCCAGACTTCAAAAGTAAAATATTTCTGAAATACTTGAATGAAAGTCTTTTGTCCACCTAATTTTTACTTCTGCTGTGATTAAATAGGGGAGCTTAATTGGAAGTGAATTCATCCTAATACTTTGTTCGAACAAACAAATAAAGCATTGTTGCTGATAGCCACAATGGAAGCAGTATTCCACAACTGTCCGGCCACTACTGACTTTTTTTTTTTTTTTAAAGATTTATTTATTTATATGAGTACACTGTAGCTCCAGACACACCAGAAGAGAGCATCAGACCCCATTACAGATGGTTGTGAGCCACCATGTGGTTGCTGGGAATTGAACTCACGACTTCTGGAAGAGCAGCCAGTGCTCTTAACTGCTGAGCCATCTCTGCAGCCCCCACTACTGACTTGTGATGGGTGGGTGCGTGAGGACTCACCTTACAAAAAGAGGGCAAGCTTGCTTTTGCTTTCTGCATGATTTTGTCCTCCATGCCCTGGGAGAGCTGAGAAGGAGCTTTCATTCGACAAGGGAAACCACTACTCTGGGATTCAGATCCATGCTTCTGCTTGATACAGCAACGGCATTGAACACTTACTATCAGACTCTACTGGGTCAGGAGATGAAGCTAAAGCATATGGCCTTTAACAGACCTTAGTAGTATGTGCTTATAATTCTAGCATTCTGAAGCCAAGGCAGGAAAATCACGAGTTCAAGGTCAACCAGAACTACGTAATGAGACACTATGAGGAAGACAGAGAGCAGGAGGCAAGGATAGAGAAGGAAGGAAGGCTGAAGAGTAACAGAACATCCTTAGCACAGCATTTGATGGGTCATGGAGGCAAAAGGCTCAAGATAATTCTCAGCCACCTAATGAGTTCAAGACTACTTGAGATCCTGAGACAGACAGACAGACAGACAGACAGGCAGGCAGGCAGGCAGGCAGAAGGGGAAAGGAGAGGGAGGGAGGAGATTGAGACTGATTTCTTGATAGTCAAGGAGACTAGTCAACAGAATTCAGATGTATGAGTGTCCCTCCATCTGTGCCCTGTGCTACTCTAGGGACATCACAAGATACGACTGATTTAGTCTGCCCCACAAGGTTTTAAGTTTAGTGCAGAGATTTAGTTTCTTCGTGACTTAGTTAGGGTTTATACTGCTGTGATAAAACACCATGATCAAAAAGCAAGTTGGGGATGAAAGGGTTTATTTGACTTACACTTCCACGTTTAGGTAGTCCCTCACTGATGGAAGCCAGAAGAACTCAAACAGGGCAGGGTCCGGGAGGCAGGAGCTGATGCAGAAGCCATGGAAGGATGCTGCCTACTGCCTTGCTCCTCATGGCTTGCTCAGCCTGCTTTCTTATAGAACCCAGGACCGTTAGGCCAAGGATGGCACCACCCACAGTGGGCTGGGCCCTCCCCCATCAATCACTAATTTTCTCAATTGAGGTTCACTCCTCTCAGGTGACTTTAGCTTGTGTCAATTTGACATAAGACTGTCCAGTACACTTCATTGGATATATTTCTGAAGAGACAAAGGCATGTTTTGGTGTATGATCAGAGACTACATGGTCAGTTTCTCTAAGGTCTAGAACTGTTCTTGTGGGGGCTCTTGGTTCGTCACTGTGTCATCTCAGATACAGTGCATCAGCGAGACTGTGTGGAATAGAGGCCTTGTACTGCATAGATGACAATATGAGTCTTGGTCTTTTTCAGGCACGTTTCTATTTTCCTGATACTATCAACCTACTTACTTAAAGTTCCACATTTGAGCCAGGTGGTGGCTCACACCTTTAACCCCAGCACTAGGAAGGCTGAGGCAGGCAGATCTCTAGAAACTCAATGCCAGCATGGTCTACACAGTGAATCCCAGACCAGCCAGAGCTCCACAATGAGACCCTGTCTCAAAACAAAACAAACAAAAACAATTGTCCATAGTTACATTTTTTTACTAGAAAAGGCGAAGTCACAGGTTTGCCTTCAATCCATCCTCATTTGAAGAATGGCTTTATCATCTGACATGTCACTTGCCGCAGATTCAAGTTCTGAAAGATGCTGTGATTCTTTTGAAACGGACTCGGCAAGACTGAGATGCATTCCCCTGGAGAGGCCTTAACATGGTTTCAACTCCCAGCTTCTTCAGCTTTCCACCCTGTGTGGGGGTCACATCACTGAAAGAGAGGGGCTGTAAAGCATTGGCAACAACAGAAGGTTTTCCAAATGCACAGTGACCAAAATAGGTGTTTATGGCGATACTCTCTTGTGGGTCATCACATGACCTCACTGCAGACTTGGTTCTAAACATTCAACACATGTACTTTAAACACATGAACACATGGCATCAGTCTACGCAGCACCAGTGCATGCTGCCTGAATCACCTCAGCTCAGGTTCCAGACTATTATAAGTTAGGAATTACAGTGATTTGACTGTAGAGGCAATGAGAAGTGGCTTAATATAGAAAATAAAAACAATATTTCCCTACCATCATTCTTCAGTATTCTAAGTATTAAATTATATCATAATAAATTACATATAGTAAATTATATAAAATTATTGCATTATATTATCATAGTATGTTTGATTTTCAAAATTTCTGTTTAGTTTGCTAACTTGTGTTTTACTTTTTAATAATTACTAACTTAATTTGGCTTGGTATTAAGATAAAATTTACCACAATTTCTATAGGGGTCTACAGATATTTGTAGCATTCTTTTTTTGTTTTGGGGGGTTTTTCGAGACAGGGTTTCTCTGTAGCCCTGGCTGTCCTGGAACTCACTTTGTAGACCAGGCTGGCCTCGAACTCAGAACTCCACTTGTCTCTGCCTCCTAAGTGCTGGGATTAAAGGCATGCGCCACCACTGCCCAGCTATTTGTAGCATTCTGTGCCATGTCCTGATACTAAGTAGCATTCTCACTGGTGGCTATTATAAAATCAAAATAACAGTCAACTCTGAGAAGCACTGATGTTGCTCTGTGTTCACCAACAGCAAATATTCAGTCAAGATTTAATTATCTGTGTAAATATAAATGAGAAGGGCTGGCAAGGTGGCTCATGGGCACAGGTGCTTGCTGATAAACCTGACCAACTGAGTTCAATCCCCAGGGCCCACCTGGTGGAAGGAAAGAACTGACTCCTACCACTTCATCTCTGATGTCTACAAGTGCACTGTGGCACATATGTGAAATGCCTGCCCCCATAAACAAAAATACATATTTTAATATTTATGTAATATATTGTATAAATACATAATTATTTATATTACATAAATAATTTTACATAAGTAAATATATATATTTATTTTTATATAACTAAATATAAATATATAATGCATTATTTATTATATAAAGTCATAAAACAAGAATGTCAATATCATTATGCAAAAACTAGTATGCAAATTTGCTTTAATCTTCAGTAAGTGGTAACATTTTGTATATACCAAAGAATTGTTTTGGAACAAATTCATTTGTAATCTACAATCATTAAATGTTTGATTTGCACAGCTATTTTAAGATACCTATGTGCTGGTTAGTTTTTGTCAACTTGACACAACCTAGAATCATTTGAGGAACTGCCTCCATTACATTGGCGTGTGGGTGTGTCTGTGGAACATTTTTCTTGATTAATTATTGGCTTGGGAGGACCCGCCCACTGTGGATAGTGCCACTTCTGGGTGGGTGGTTCTGGATTGTATAAGAAAGCAGGCTGAGCAAATCAAGAAGAGCAAGCCAGTGAGCAGCACCCCTTTATGTCCTATGTCCTTTGCTTCCAGGTTCCTGCCTTGAGCTCTGGCCTCGGCTTCCTTCCCTCTGTGATGGACTGGAACCTCTAAGTCAAATGTGTTCTTTCCTGTCCCAAGCTGCATTTGGTGAGTATTTTATCATAGTAACAGAAACTGGATTAGAACAGCCCGTATATCCCGAGGCATGTAAGTTTTTAGGGTGAAAAAAAATTCATGAGCAAAAAAAGGTGAAGAAATCCCGCTCTGGCCAGTGGTTTGTAGGCAAAGATGGTGAGCCCCGCGGCGGGCTTTCTTCTGATTCAGCCAAGCTCAGGGTTGCTGATTCAAGAGCCATTTGCTTCTCCATAGCTCTTCTGTGGGTCACTTCTAAATCAGTGGGAACAGCCTTTAGAACCATTGTTACTATTTGGAAACGTCCTGTTTTGTTTGAAGAGGTTTCAAAAAGATCCCCAAATAAAATGAAAAAATCTAGATTGGTAAATTGCAACTTGAGACAAGGAGAGCTAAAGGCTTTCTAAACCTCACAGTACTCTCTGTACCATCCCTGTCCACTGCTCATAGGACAATCACTGCGGCAACAAGTGACTACAGGAGGCTCTGTCACCTGCCATCCCGCTCCCCGCCCAGTTCACCTTTTGGTCAATGACATCTATCTGTTATCTACACATTCTGAGTTTCTGTCAGTATACCTGAAGGTGATTTATAGGGATAAATAAATATAATTAAATCATCTATAGTTACCCCCACTCCCACCAACAAAAAAATAAAGCTTCGAAAGTCATCCCCCCCCGCCCCCAGTTCTTTCAGAAAGTCTTGTTCCCCACTCCCAACCCCCACCCATGAAGGAAATGATGCAAATCAACCGTTGTGTGGTCTGGAAGATCCGGTTTCCCTGCGTGCACACACTGGAGTGCAATTCAGGTTATTCTACTCGCTGCTGGACATCTGCCTTTGTCGGGTGACTGTAGAACGCTGCCCGTTGCAGGGCCAGGCTGTTACATGCCACCGAGAAATGTGTTGCTAGAGCTGTCCTGGGGACACCAATAGCCAGGGCTAAGGTAATTCCAGTCCAGGGACATTTTCTTGTGAGCCTTGTTTTTGTGAGTATTCAATAAGACAGAAGCTCCAGTCTGGCACCTCAAACCTGTATGTCCCCTTGGCTGGGCCCCGCCCACCCTGTCAGCACACAACACTTACACCCCCCAGCTTCTTCAGAGTTTCCTACCCAATTTGCTTCTCACTGTGAGACCATCTGTCCTCACAGACAGGCAAAGGTACTCAGCATGAGCCTGGACCGGAATAGACAACTTATAAATTCATTATCTGGGAGAATCTCCGGAGAGAAGGCTCAGTGATTAAGAGCACTGGCTCTTCTTTCAGAGAACCTGGGTTCAATTCCCAGCACCCACATGGCAGCTCACAGCTGTCTGTAACTTCTGTTCTAGGAGACCTGACACCCTCACAGAGACATACATGTAGGCCAAACACCAATGTGTATACACACACACACACACACACACACACACACACAGATTTTAAAACTGTGCTATCTGTTAAGGGGTAAATGTATTCAATCAGCTTAATGATCATGCCACCCCCTCGTGAGCAACCAGCTCAGGACTACAGCAGGGCTTGTCAGACTACAGCCATCAATCGAAACCCCCCAAGGGACCTGGCTTCATACTGAGAGCAAAGAATACTTTTATGTTTTTATGGCACTATAAGCAAGTGATAATAGTAAACAGAGAGTGTGGTCCTATGTTGGATTCCCAGCACCACAATGGATAGATGGATGGATGAGAAAAAGACATAGTAAACACCCAACAGAGGCTACATGCAGCCTAAAATACCTACTGTGCTTATTATCTGGCCCTTTACAGCAGAAGCTGTCTCGAGGCCTGGAGTATTCCATCTCTCTCCTCTGCTAGGTCAGCATGGGCTCTCAGCGGTGGTGAATTCAGCTATAATCACTCCTGATCTATCACTTCCCCCTACTCAAAGTCTTGCAGATGCTATCATGGTTACTTAGGCTCAAGAAGAGACTGAGCTTTTCTGAGTCAACTGAATATATAAGTTGTGTAAATTCTAGTCTACCCTTTGACGTGTGATATGGGCCCCATGCAAGGTACAAGTCACTGGAACGTTTCATCCAGAGGTAGACACATATAAACCCAAGGTTCAAAAAGACTATTACACAACAAGAACTTAAACCCGTTCCAAAAAAACAGCTAACACACTTTCAAGTAACTGTATGAGGGCCCTTGGTTCTTCTGGACGGAGTGAGACCTCAGGTATGTATGCCCCATGCTGAGTCCCCAGGCCGTGTGATTTATCAAAGAATGGACTTAACTCAGAGATCTGAGTGCTCAAGCCTTCCTGAGCACTGGGGCTGAGGTTACAGGTATGCTCAATGTTTAGTGATTTCCTTGTGATTCATCTGTTTGCTTTCTTAGTGTTCTCTCTCTCTCTCTCTCTCTCTCTCTCTCTCTCTCTCTCTCTCTCCCTTCCTTCCTCCCTCCTCTCTGATCTAACTCTCAGAAGGTAACCTTACTTCCTATTTCCAGGCATTTTTTGGGAAGATATTTTATTGTTACCTCTACTGCCAATAAGGGTTTTGTTCTTTTTTAAGGGTTTTGTTTTTGGTTTTGGTTTTTTTCATTTGAAAAGGTCTTCAGTGTAAGTGTTTTTCCTCTGCTTTTAAACTTGGCTACGTGGATTCAAGCACTTAGATTGGTTTTGCCTGATTTCACATGGCAGTGAAGCATAGGCCTGGGTGAGTGCTCACAGACATGGGTGAGAGCCTCTGTCTAACTCAGCATTTTACTCAGCATGCCTTTAAAATCTCTGATAGAAATCCAAAGGAGCCCGGCAGTGGTGGCACACGCCTTTAATCCCAGCACTTGGGAGGCAGAGCCAGGTGGATTTCTGAGTTCGAGGCCAGCCTGGTCTACAGAGTGAGTTCCAGGACAGCCAGGGCTACACAGAGAAACCCTGTCTCAGAAAAGAAAAAAAGAAAAAAAAAAAAAAAAAAAAGAAATCCGAAGGAGATAGAAAAAAACATTCTGCCCTTACGCAAGGAAATAGTTGGGTGCCTCTAAGGTTTCAAGTCAGAAATGTCTCTCCCTTCTTTCTTTTTTCTTTTCTTTTGCTCTCTGCTTCCCTCTCTCCTCCCCATACATTAGGGGAGTCTGAACAGGGAAAACATAAGAAAAGATTTCTGGGTCAGCTGGGCATGGTGGCACACACCTTTAATCCCACCATGGGGTAGGGGAGGGAAGAGACAGGCAGATTTCTGAGTTTAAGGCCAGCCTGGTCTACAGAGTGAGTTTCAGAACAGCCAGAGCTACACAGAGAAACCCTGTCTCAAAAACAAAAATAAAAATGAATATAGATAAGATTATATATACACGTATACGTGTGTGCGTGTGTGTGTGTGTGTGTGTGTGTGTGTGTGTGTGTGCGCGCGTGTGTGTGCGTGCGTGCCCTATTGGGTTTATTTTCTAGTTTGGAAAGACAGACTATTTGTCCAAAATAGACTGGAGATGTTGTTCAATTGGTAAAGACCTTATGTAGCATACATGAGGCCCTGAGTTTGATCCCCAGCTCTTCCTAAACCAGGCTAGGACTCTGCTGTGCAGAGTATACAACTAAAGGATGAGCTAGAGAGTAATTAGATGAGGTTATCAGCCTCTCTGAAGGGCAGCATTTTAGATGATGAAACTTGAATGACAGAAGAGGAGCCAACCCCCCCCCCCCAAAAAAGAGGCGGGATCACAGAAGGATGAGGATGGAGAACAGGTCAGGGGCAGCAAAGGTCAGGACAGAGCTCAGCAGTAGGAGCAGTCGAGGGAAGGACAGGGAGGAGAAGGGGCCCAAGAAGAACAATCTTCCACTAAGAGGCTATAAAATGAGTGTGTGGCCAATACCGCCCACGATTTCCTCATTTAGAGACCACGGCCTTTGTGATTGCTTTATGCTGCCTTGTCTTATTTGCTCTGTTTTTAAAATGTGTGATAAGGAAGGAGGGCTGTACCCTAATGGCTGTTTCAGCCTTCATGACATTGGCCCCGGCCAAGTTCACTGTGTATCTTTTCCAAATTTACTAGGCTATGACTCAAGCCAACCGTGACAAATGGCATTCGAAAAGGCAAAAGGGCAGAGATGTTTAACCGGGCCTCAGTGTCTCAGAGGTCACAGGTGTTGAAAAGCAGAGGGTAAGAAGGCAGGACCCAAGGGAGTGACTCCGGCCGGACAGCTCTAGTACACTGAATAAACTTTCCCCTCTGGAAGGACGGAAGCATCAGTATTCCGAATTTCTACACGATCCTTCTGATCCTTCCGGTTTGGTGCATGTACAAATGAATAGAAAGATAGACCTGGCTTTAAAATGTGTGTTGGGTCCAGGCATACAGCTCTGCACTTAGAAGGCTGAGGCAGGAGCACTGCCAGGAATTCAGGGTCAAGGCTACAAGACTGAGTGAGAGAGAGAGAGAGAGAGGGAGAGAGAGAGGGAGAGAGAGAGAGAGAGAGATGGAAGGGGTGGAGTGGAGGAAAAAGAGGGAGCTAAGCAGAGAACTCTGGGTATAAAATCTTTGCTGAGCAATATGAGAATGTGAGTTCAATGTAAAAAAGCAAGGCGTGGTGGTACAAACTTATAATCTTAGCCTGAAGAGTCAAGGATGCTCACTGGGGTTCACTGACTAGCCATTCTGACCAAATCAGTGAGCCCCAGGTCTCAGTGAGAAACCTGTCTCAATATACAAGGTGGATGGCTCCCGAGGAACAACACTCAAAGTTAGCCTCTGGCTCTCACACACACATATGCACACACAGCGCACAGTCACGCACACACATACGCTCATAACACATTCTTGTTCTCAAGTATGTTGGTCTGAGGTCAAGAGTTTATAATTCCATTGCTCTCAGCTCACTTAAGAAAGAGCTGGCTCTGAAAAGATGATTAGCATTAATCAGAATTATAATGGGCTGACTAACAAGTACAATATCATTTATTCATTATTTATATCTGTTGGTCAGCACAGGCTCTTCCTGGTAGGATTCGTGGTTGTGGGAGGTCCTGGGGATTGAATCCAGGACTTAGTACAGGGCAGATAAGCACTCTACCACAGAGCTACATCTCAATCTTTAATTTTATTTTTTAATTTCTAGACAGAATCACTAAGTGAACTGGCCTCAAACTCAACAATCCTCCTGCATCAGCCTCCAGAACTGGATTACAAGCAGGCACTACTGTACTCAATGTAATTAAGAAACCAAATTAAGGTCAGAAAGGAGGCATATCCCTGTATTCCTAATACCTCAGAGGCTGATGTAGGAGGATAGCCAGTTAAAGGCCAACCTGGGATACATAGCCAGAACCTATCTCCAAGAAGGGGGGGGGGGGGTAGAGGTGCTAAGGAGAAAAAGAGGAACCAATTTCCCATTGAGAAGTTAACATTTTAGTATTCTTCTATATTCATAGATTGGTGCCTAGCCCAATTGTCATCAGAGAGGCTTTATCCAGCAGCTAATGGAAACAGATGCAGAGACCCACAGCCAAATATTAGGTGAAGCTTAAGGAATCCTGTGGAAGAGTGGGCGGAAAGATTGTAGAAGCCAGAGGAGTCAAGGACACCACAAGAAAAACCATAGAGTTCCCCTGGACTCATAAGGGCTCACAGATACTGAATCACCAACCAAGGAACCTGCACTGAACTGACCTAGGCCCTCTGCATATGTGTTACAGTTGAGTAGCTTGGTCTTTGTGTAGGACTCCTAACAGTGGGAGCAGGCTGTCTCTAACTCTTTTGTTGGCTTTGAGACCCTTTCCTTCATACTGGGTGCCTTGTCCAGTCTTAATACGAAGGAGGTACCTACTCTTATTGCAACTTGATAAGCCATGTTTAGTTGATACCCATGGGAGGCCTGCTCTTTTCTGAAGAGAAACAAAGAAGTGGATGGGGGAGTGGAGTGGAGCAGAGGGGAGGTAGCAGGGAGGGATAGAGAGGAAAGGGGAAATCTCGGTAGGGCTATCACCATCATCATCATCGTCGTCGTCATCAAGCTGAACAAAGTCAGTGTTACAGAGCATTTTCATTAAGCAATAGAAGGCTGATGCATCCTTTGTTCATCATAGAAACCATTGGCAGACATTTCCTGGGGAGATAGAAAGAAGCATTTATTCACCCTCAAATAGACCAAAGACAAGATTCCATCCAAATCCAGAACTCTAGAGTTTATTGGGGTTGTTTAATAGATACACAGGTTACTTAAAGGTAACCATGCAGGAGGAAGCTTCTTGGGCAGCTTACAATCAGTTACAGCACTGAAGAGACCTCCACAGAGGAAGCTACACTACTGAAGGGTCCAACCTGCAGTCAGCTTCTACCTATATAATGTCAGGAAAGATGGACCCTTGTGAGGAACACATGAAGACTACAAGTCTTGCTGAACCCATAAGCCTTGTGGGATCCCACCCCACCCAGTCCCTCCATGAGGGACTATTAACAGGTTGGATCTCATGAGGGCCTCAAGCAAGTGATCACACATGCTCTGACTCAAGAAGGCAATGACCATGTCCAAGAGAGGACCAATCTCATGACAGGAGAGTATGGTTCCAGTTGGGCAAATGACATTCAATTCAGCTGGACAGGGAAAGCTAATGCCAGAGAAACCGTGGCAAGGTGTTCTTCTCAGTCTTTCCTCTAAGCCTGCACCCCAGTTCCCAGAGGATAGTCTAGGTCATTCGTAGTTAATTTTTCTGGAGGAATCCTTTAAGCCACACCTGTAATCCTAGCACTGGAGAGGCCAATGCAGTACGACTGCCAAGAGTTCTAGGCTAACCTAGGCTACATAGCAAGCCTGAGCCTTAGTGTGGGACCCTGTCTCAAAATCAAACAGTCACAGGTAAATGTACATACATCATTATTTCTGAAACAGAGCATCTGGCTTTGCTTTAGGAATATACAGTTCTTCCTGTTCTCTGAAGGACTATAATGAGCATTTAGGTTCAGAAAACAATGGTTAGTTGTTAAGCTGTACAGTCTTGAAGCAGTTGCTAAACTTCTTTAAGCCTCAGTTTGCCTGTAAGACAGAAACACAATGGGTTCTCTTCTAGGATTATTTCAGGGATAAATAATGTATGAGCTATTAGTATAACACTCGCTGCTGTCACTGTTACCTCCTTTGCTGACATTTTTCACGTCCTTATTCAGCGACCACAATTCTGTTCTCTCAGATTTGAGCTTCTCAAAATCAAGCATGACCAAGTTCATTGGTTACAGTATCAAGAGATTGCACTCTTGGCAGACTCTTAGTAGCGTCTCCCAAATTGCTTTTTATTAATATGTCAGTGCTATGATTCTTAAGGCTGGAAAAACTGGCATATGAACCCTAAGCAATTTTCCAACCACGCTTCTAGCAGTAGCCACAGAGTTTGACTTAAAGTTCACCTTTGACCTCAAAGTTTGACATATTTTCACCCTGCCTTGGAAGATGAGTTGCCTCCTATTTCGGAGCTAATAGTTGTGTGTGTGTGTGTGTGTGTGTGTGTGTGTGTGTGTTCCCGTGGAAATCAAAGATCAACTTCAAATGTTGTTCTTCAGATTCCATTAACCTGTTACTTGATTTTCCTTGTTGTTTTGTTTTGTTTTAGTTTGTTTTTGTTTCTAGTTTTTTGTTTGTTTGTTTTGAGACAGGGTCTCACTCTATAGCTCTGCCTGGTCTAGAACTTGATACGTAGACTGCACTAGCCTTGAACTCATGGAGAGCTGCCTGCTTCTGCTTCGAAAATGCTAAGACTTTATAAAGGCATGTACCACTATGCCTGTTCTGCCTTTTTTTTGGAAACAAGAGTTTCTCATTGGCCTAGAACTCATCAGACAAGTAAGGCTACCCGGCCATCTAGGCCTGGAGGTACTTCTGTCCCAGAGGCGGGATTACAGTAGCATCACAGGCCAGCATGCTTAGGCTCTTTCTGTGGGTTCTGAGGATAGAATTCAAGCTCTCATGCTTGAGAGGCAAGCACTGCACTGGCTGAGCTGCTCTCTAACCCCAACTGGAAGTTCCTTATTGACTTCAACAACATACCAACTTATTTAGAATCATCCATCCAAACATTTTAATTATACACCACGTTATATTCACACTATCCTAAAAAAATTAACATTAGAGTCCCGTCTTTGGCTGAAGAACAGCATTCAGGAAGAGGCGGGGAGGTAACTGTGCTAGCACCGCTGGAGGGGAGGGCCACACATCGTGTCCAACCTTGCTGGACTTTGAAGGGAGAACTGAGAGCAGAACCCTCCCACTGCCTCTTCATCAGAACACTTCAAAGCCGTTTATGAACAGTCATTAAGCCTCAAAGCATTGCTGTGACATGGATAATTACTCCAACCAGAGAGGGGAGAAGATAAGTGGAGCAGATTCCCAGGCTAGGCTGAGTTGGCAGCAAAACCACCTGGGGAAACTTTTGTCCCTGCAGTGCACTGTTTCTGCACCTGTTTTCCCCAAATGTCAGCATAAGATTGGAAACTGAGCTGTTGGGGGTTGGGGAGATGGCTCAGTTAATAAAGTGCTTGCCTTGCAAGCACAAGGATGTGGGTTCAATCCCTTCAACCCCTGGAACTCAGTCCCTAGGATCCATGCCTAAAAGCTGGCTGGGCATGTAATTGTAATCCAGGCAGTGAGGGAATGGAGGTAAGTAGATCACTGGAGCTCCAGGCCTGGATAGAGTAGCTTACTTGGAGAACTACAGGTCAATAAAAGACCCTGTCAAGGAAGGAAGGAAGGAAGGCAGGAAGGCAGGAAGGCAGGAAGGCAGGAAGGAAGGAAGGAAGGAAGGAAGGGAAGGAGGGAGGAAGGGAGGAAGGAAGGAAGGAAGGAAAGAAGGAAGGAAAGAAGGAAGGAAAGAAGGAAGGAAGGAAGGAAGGAAGGAAGGAAGGAAGGAAGGAAGGAAGGAAGGAAAGAGGGAAGGACAAAAAATAGGGGTTGGTAAGATGGTTCAGAGGCTAGAAAAGGTACTTGCCCCCAAACATAAAGACCTGGATTAAAATTCAGGAGGAAAGAAAAGAAAAAAAATTCTGGAAAGTTATCTTCTGACTTCCATACCATGTTCCATGGCACTTACACAGACGCGCGCGCGTGCACACACACACACACACACACACACACACACACACACACACACACACACACACACACGATAGATAGATAGATGGGTTGGTGGGTGGGTGAGTGGATGGATGGATGGATGGATAGATAGACAGGCAGACAGACAGATAACCTAATTTAAAAAAAATTAAGTAGAAAAAGGCTGAGGACGGTCCTTTAGCCTTTATGCATGTACCCAAACGCACATACTTGCACAGAAAAGCAAAACAAACAAACAAAAGACCCTGACTTGCTGAAAAGTTGATCTATTTTTACAAAAACAAAAACTGGCTAGTCTGTCTCACCAGGAGAGGAGAAAGGAAAGTATGGCAGGTATATTGGGGGACTAGCCAGGGTTTCGCTCCTCTGAGATCCTTTATGTATGTCTGCTTCCCAGTGGACTCCTGTCTCTCCCTCACCCCCACCTGGTGACTGGGTAACTGAGCCCCTACACTCTGATACTGGCCAGACTAGAACAGCAGGGGTTCCTGTTGGTTGGCCTAGCCTGGCCTGAAGAACACTGCTGAGAATCACCCCTACCAGACAGAAAGCGTGTGCTCAGCTCTACCTCATTCTACTCCAGTTCAGTTTCTGCTAAACTTAGCTCGGCTCCCAGCTGGCAGGACTGTGAACTATTTTTAGCTGGGTTCAGAGATCAGGGCAATAAATAGAGATAGGTACCTGAGATTTAGCTCTAGTTAAACACACACACACACACATGCATGCATACACATGCACACACACAGCTATTCATACTGTTTTATTCCTCTTACTACAATTGACATTGCCTTCATTTTAGATAAAAACAAAACAAAAAAACTATGCCAAGAGTTCACCTATTGAAAACATAGCAACATAGCAAAAAGAAGAAAACTGAAATGTCCTGAATACTGTTTGTTGAGGTATTGTGCAGTAGTCACGCACACTATTCATAAGAACTTTATGTAAGCATGTAAGTCTATGCTTACTTAACCACCGCTCATATCAACACAAAACCTTCCAGAATTGAACCAAGTTCTCCCTTGTCCCTTCCTACACAATACGCCCTAGAAGTAAACCCATGTCTGACTTTTAACACTTTTCATTAGTTTTATGGGTTTAGTTTCATTTCAGGACTGTTGGTTTTGGTGCTTTGAAACGGGGTCTCTTATGGGTCATTTCCAACCGTTAACTCACTATTTGGCTGAGGGTAACCTTGAACTCTGATTCCTCTACCTCTGCCTTCCAAGTGCTGAGATTGCAGGTGTGCCTCAAGATGCCTGGTTTAGTCTGACCTGTTTTTAAATTCCATACAAATGAAACCGTGCCACTCACCATTTTTACACTTATGTGACATTCGTCTCTGCTGTCACATGTAGTAGGTAGGGTATGGTTTTACTGTGCAGAAGTCTACTGTACAAACTTGCTGTGGGTTTTGTGGTTTTTTTTTTTTTTTTTTTTGAGACAGGATTTCTCTGTGTAGCCCTGGCTGTCCTGGAACTCACTCTGTAGACCAGGCTGGTCTTGAACTCAGAAATCCACCTGCCACTGCCTCCCAAGTGCTGGGATTAAAGGCGTGCACCACCACTGCCTGGCTTGCTGAGGTTTTGTTATGGGCTCACTGTGTGACACTTATCTTGTTTCCAATTTGGCAGTTATCACAAGTAAAATTGAAAGTGAACCTTTTAGCCTGTCTTTGAGAGGTCACATGCACTCAGTTTCACTTGAATACATTCTAGGGCTAGGACTGCTAGGCCATAGGATGGGCTCAAATCTAGTTTTCAGAATCGTACCAATATTCTGAAGTAGTCATATGATTTCACACTCTCACTATCACTGTGCAGAGTTCTAGTGGTCTGTACCTTCACCAACACGTGATGTATCTGTCTTTTAACACTAGCCAAGCCGTGGTTTTCAGTGCGTTTCCTGCTCTGTCTTCTGTACCTTCTTAGATGGATATCTGGAATCTTCTATGAAATCCCTGCTCCTATTTTTAAATTGGGCTATTTACCTTTTCTCATTGGTTTTTAGGAATTGAATTGTTGGGTGTACATATGCACATATCTGTGGATACACACACACGCACATATACAAATACACTCACATACACACACACACACACACACACACACACACACACACACACACACACACACACATCTTTAGGGAAGAATGCCCTTGTGGTTATCCAGTACCAAGTGGCCAGACCTGAAGTCATATACATACAAGCAACATTTTATTTTATTTTTTATTTTTATTTATTTTTTTTCAAGACAGGGTTTCTCTGTGTAGCCCTGGCTGTCCTGGAACTCACTCTGTAGACCAGGCTGGCCCCGAACTCAGAAATCCACCTGGCTCTGCCTCCCAAGTGCTGGGATTAAAGGCGTGCGCCACCACTGCCCGGCCAGATTTATGTTTTAATTTAAAAAGATAAAGAAAAACCAGGCAGTGGTGGCTACGCCTTTAATCCCAGCACTTGGGAGGCAGAGGTGGTGGATCTCTGTGAGTTTGAGACTAGCCTGGTCTTCACAGGACAGTCAGGGCTATATAGAGAGACTCTGTCCCCAAAAGCCAAAACAAACAAACAAATAGGATGAAAAGTTATTATTTTTTATTAAACTTGTGCTATCAGTCTTTTCTTTCATAATTAATGTTTTCATTGTTTAGGAGTGTTCGATGGCACTAAAGTTATGGATATATCCTCTGATTTATTACTCACAAGATGTACTTTTTGTTACATAGGACTGTACATAAAAATTACTCCAAGGTAATTTTCATAGGCTGTAAAGTAGAGATCAAAGCTCTTTTCCTAAGATTAGATAATGTAAGAATATTATTGACTGAACCCAAGAGTGGTGGCTCATGCTTGTAATCCTAGCACTTGGGAGGTCAGGCAGGAGAATCACTGTGAGTTTGAGAACTGCCTGAGCTATAGAGTGAGAACCTCTCTCAAAAGACAGAAGGAAAGAAGGAAGGAAGGAAGGAAGGAAGGAAGGAAGGAAGGAAGGAAGGAAGGAAGGAAGGAAGGAGGGAAGGGAAGGGAAGGAGGGAGGAAGGGAGAGAAGGAGGGAGAGAGGAACGGAGGAACACTGGGCATTCCTGTGAGTGGTTATCTAGATGAAGCTAATTAGGGTGGGAAGACCTGCCCTAAGACAGGAATGCTACCCTTCCACGGGCTGAGGCTCTGGGGTGAATAAAAAGGAGAAAGGAAGGTGAGCAGCCGTATTCATTTCCCTCTGCATCCTGATCGCTGATGCAATGTGAACAGTGGCTTCCAGCTCCTGCCGTCGTGACTTCTCTATGGCGGACTGTAACCTGAACTGTGAGCAAAAATAAGCCTTCCTCCCTAATCACTTTTATTAGACGTTCTTTGCAGCAGTAGGAAAAGCAGCACGCCATCCAAAATATGGAAACTGAAACACATAGATAGATTTAAGTATGAATAGCCAATGTCCAGTTATCTTCCTTAAGTAACCAAGGAAAGTGAACAGGAAGTTCATAAATCATAAATACAATAAGGCTCATTAAAATAAACAATTAACAGGTCGTCATCCTATCACCAGATACCTGTTAAACTAGCAAAAATAAATAGAAATGTTAAAATGCCAATAATGGCTAGATGGTGGAGAGATCCACCGTTTCATGGTGATGAAGCATAAAATTATAGGTTTGGCGAGAGTAGAGGACCGGGGTCAGGCCAGATCAGGGAGAACAAGATGCAGAAAAGGCAAAAGACACACCTTGGATTGGGCAAGGCATGGTACGCCCAGCTGGGTATTTAGATGCTAACCCCTTAGACGAAGTGCAGCGGCTGGATATGAGCTGCTAAATGGTGCAATCGTGCTATTCCAGGGAAGTGTGAGGACCGGGGAGGAAAAGCAGGTTGGAACGGCGCTAGTGCTCACGAAGATGGATTGACACTACCCTTCTGCCGGCAGAGATGCCTGGTGAGGAAAACCGCCTGTGTCCCCAGCACAGAGGATATACCCTATAACTACGTATGAAATGAACCCACACACACATCATTTCTTGGGTCAGATAGCATCCAGTTCCACTCTCCTGCCCTCACATTCCAGGTTGTTCAGCACTACTTTCTTAATTAGCCCATCCTATACAGCACCACCTGCTGTGGGGGTTCAGGCGCCCCACTACTGTATAAACGTCACTCGGGGCAGTGAAGAGCCCTTCCCGGCTCCTTACCAGAATGCGTCTTTTTAACAAGTTTTGCTGTGTTTCCTTTTGTTTGGTTTTTGAAATCTACATCAGTGAGAAGTCGGGGAGGAGGTGAAGGGACTTCCAGGGGCAACGTCTCAAAATACAACATTGATTATTGTGGAGAAAATTCCCTAAGTAATTCTTTGTTTTGAAACAGAATCTCACTTTGCAGTTGAGTCTGGCTTTGAACCCACCTCATAGGCCTCGCTATGCTTGACCGACCTGGGGGTTATAGATGTGGACCACCAGAGCTGGCTCCCTAAAGTGATTCCACAGCAAACACAGCAGCCACTTTAACCGCAAGTCACTGATCTAAATGGCCCAATGCTTCACAACCCAGGTCAAATCCTCTCTGGCATTGGTGCTCTGAAGACTTGTGTGACATCCCTGACATCTTTTTCACTGGAATTCTAAAAAAGGCTTAGGAACTGACCCACGCCTCTCAAAGCATAAGAGAAGGACAGATGAAGGCTTCTTGGGTTTGGTTGGTTGGTTTGTTTGTTTGTTGAGTTTTGGTTTTTGAAGAAAGGGTTTCTTTGTGTAGTCCTGGCTATCCTGGAACTAATTCTGTAGACCAGGCTAGTCTTGAACTCAGAAATTTGCCTGCCTCTACATCCTGAGAGCTGGGATTAAAGGCATGTGCCACTACTGTCTGGCTAGATGAAGGTCTTTTATGTGTGAGTATTGATCTGACCAGGGAACTATATGCAAAGACAGAAGATTCCCTGTCCTTCCCCTAGTAGGGGGCTTGGGATCCTTCTCGTGGTTCACTTCCTAGAGGACTCCCTCCACTGTCTGAATTGCCTGCATTTCCTTCTGCTGTGAGTCTCAGCTGACCAGCCCACCTAGCTGCACCCACGGCCCCAGGTCCCTATCCATTTCTCTCCTCACTACAGCTTCCAGAGCGGCTCCCTAACTAGCCGTAGGCAGTCTGAGGCCCTCAGCCTTCAGTTGCACATCTAGGAAAGAAAAACTACTTATTGTAAGCCTTCTCAGCCTGTGGCCCTGGGAAGTATCTCTGCGGGTTGAGGCTCTCACCAAGCCTATGTTCAGTTGCCAGGACTCCATAAAACTGGGTGTGGTAGTGCACGCCTGTAATCCTAGTATTCCAAAGGTAGAAGGGTAAGAGCCTAGAAGTTCAACATGATCCTTGGCTGTATAGCAAGTTTAAGGGCAGCATGAACTACATGAAGCCTTGCCTAAAACAAAACAAAACAAAACCTGGCAAAACACAAAACAAACAAACAAAAAAAACCCAAACAACAATAACAAAACCAGCAGCATGTGGTATCTCCAGCCTATGGCATCTGACAAAAGAACAATGTCTATGGTTTGGGCACTGGGACACAGAGCATCTCTATGAGAGCACTAGAGTTTGGGTTGCTCATAACATTCCCTAGGTGGTTTATGTAAGCTTTCAGTGGAAGAGCAAGGACCAGAGCAATGGGTTGTGAGTGAGCAAGTGGGGTGTCGCCCTCTGGGCTGCTGGGGTTGTTAAAGCGAACCACGGGACACCAGGAAAGTGTTGTTCTGGTTGCCCTGGGTGGGCAGGGAATGCCATCTTCTAAGATCCCAAAGTAGGAAGCAGAGAGGCAGAAAAGAGGAGTTTCTTGCATAGCCTGGCGCCTCTCAAGTAAAAATCTGTGAGAGACAAAGAAGAATAGGAACAGCAAGGTCCAGATTGCAGGTTCCAGCTTCAGGATTATGGCAACAAAATTTAACCTTTATAGATACCAACTTCTAATAAAAAATAATTGTGGGTTTGTTTGTTTGTTTGTTTGTTTGTTTGTTTTTTAAGTTCTTAAGACAGTCTGTTCACTTGCTGTTTTCCTTTTGTCCTCTCATATCCATCCTTTGGTTCAGAAGCCAACTTCTTCCTAGCAACCAAACCCTTAGACACCGTGACTCTGCTGAGTCCATCCTGCAGGTAGGCTCAGAGATATCAGAGCATCCCTGCCTTTTTGGTCTACAAGGCTATGCTTTGGGCTAGGATCATATGGAGTTGGAAGAGAATAGCTTTCATACTTATTACTCAGGGCAGTAGAAACCCCTGAGATGGAGATGGAGAGATGGCTCAGCAGTTAAGAGCACTGACTGTTCTTCCAGAGATCCTGAGTTCAATTCCCAGCAACCGCGTGGTGGCTCATGACCATCTGTAATGGGATCAAATACCCTCTTCTGGTGTGTCTGAAGATAGATGGCTACAGGGTACATACTCATATTAATTAATTAATTAATTAATCTTTTTTAAAAAGAAAAGAAAAAGAAACCCCTGAGAGATGTTTTTTGCCATGCCAAATTAGAGTCCAGGGGAATGTTCTCCACTGATGCTTCAAAGACTTGTGGTTGAAGTCCACATTGCCATAGACCCTTTCCTATGACTGCATTAAGTATCAAGTTGGTTTTGCAGACCAACCTGGAAATTCACCATGGTCTCTTGTGAAAAAATATATTTTGTGTTCCAAACAATTGACCTTTTGGAGTTGAGTCAGTTCCTAAGGTGGAGATACTTTGTACACTGTTATATTGTATTGATGGGCTTCATTTGTGTGTCTTAGAATCAAATAATTCTCAGAAGTAGACGGTGCTATGGAGACTACTTTAGTAATAGGAACCTTTCGTAGATAGTAACACCAAGAGTCAGAAAGACAGACTTGGTTGTTCAGCTACTCTGGTCTTCCACTTTTAAGCCAATTCCTTTCCTCCAATCCTTTTCCCATGTGATCAGTGACTTTCCCAAAGTATCTCCTTTAGTGCAAAATTAAACTCGGTTTCTTAATCCTCAGTTGGTTCATTATACATTTCATTATATGTTCATGATAAGCTTTCTGTAAATAACAAAGACCGCAGGGTATTTTGATTAATAACTTAAGTGTTGGGGGTGAAATGGCTCACTTAGTAAAAGTGCTTGCTGTTCCAATCCCTGGAACCCAGGTAAAGGTAGAAAGAGATAACCAAGTCCACAATGTTGTTCTTTACATGTGTACATGCACACAGACTCACACACACAACAATCATGCAGCCTTTTAAAAAGAACATATGTAATGAAATGGTTGTACTTTAAGTTGCAAATGATAATTCATAAATACTATATTTAATCAGTATTTTCTTTCTAAGGGGATCTATTGATGATGAGTGTAACCCTAGTGAATATTTCTCAGTCACAGATAAATATATGGTTTTATATTAAATATAAAAATAAATGGTTTTAGTTTTAGGAGATCTATTGATTTCACAATATTAGAGAAAACTCATATTGGGCTAGAGATATAGTTCAAAGGCAGAGCACTTTCTTAATATGTGTGTGGCCCTATGTTCAATCCCCAGAACCAAAAGGAGAGAGTGGTAGGGAGAGAGTGGAGAACAAGAAAGGAAGAAAGGAAGAGAGAGAGAGAGAGATCAGCATTTATTCTATTTACCAGTATCAATTGAAAGAGAAACTTAGGAAACCAAGCAGTTAAACTTCCAACGGAGAACATGAATGGAAGGATTTTGGTTGCAAGAGACCAACTTGTATTAATGACAAAACGTTTCAAGTATTTCATTTGAAACAAAGTTTTGTTTTGTATACTTTTCCTCATCAGCAAGATGCTGTTGGTGTGAACTCCTGGTGTGCTGTTTGAAGGAGGCCTTTTCCTACACTAAAAGAGAAACATTTTTACATATATAGATGACAGCTTTTGTTGTAACAAACTAAGGCTGACCTAAATACATACTGCCCCTGTAATCTCCTTGTAAGAGAAAAGGGCCACAGACTCAACAGTTCAGTCACTAAATAATCACTATTGATGGTGACTGTTTATCTAACTTTAATTGCTTTCTACTTAACAGTTCTCCTAGCTAACTATGGCTAGTTAACTCCTTCCGTTACTAGGGATTTATTTTCTATTCAGTTTATCTTGAAGGATAATTAAAGATAAATTGTTTCACTGAAAGTCCCTCTCTCGTGGTGGTGGTGGGTGGGTGAGGGGAATATCTGTGTGTCCCTTTTGGAGGCCAGGATAAAGGAAAAGTCTTTGCCCAAGGTCAGGGAAGAGGCATTTGGTTCTATTTGCTTTAATTATTTTGGACTAGTGGAGAGTACTGTGTGTATAATAAAAGTACATGTGTACGTATAAATATAAAAGATGGCGAGTGTCCTAAATGACTGAGAACATGTCTTATGGCCTAGTTCCCTTCTCTTTCTTTCTGTCTTTCTTTCTTCCTTTCTTTCTGTCTTTCTGTCTGTCTTGTTTGCTTTTGACAGGATCTCATTATATAGCTCTGGCTGGCCTAGAACTCACAGAGATCTGCCCACCTCTGCCTTCCCAGTGCTGGGACTAAAGGCATGAGCCACCACACCTAGCTTTAATTACTTTTCTATAGCTTCAATAAAGACACCTTGGCCAAGACAACTTTGAAAGTGTTTAATTTGGGGTTTACAGTTTCAGAGGGTTAGAGTCCATGATCATTATGGTGGATAATATAGCAGCAGGCAGGCATGGCACTGAAGCAGTAGCTGAGAGTTGACATCTTTTTTTCTTCTTTTTTTTTTTTGTTTTTTGTTTTGTGTTTTTTGTTTGTTTGTTTGGTTTTTAAATTTTTGTTTGTTTGTTTTTGTTTTTGTTTTGTTTTGTTGGTTCTTTTTTTTTAAACAGGCTTTCTCTGTTTAGCCCTGGCTGTCCCAGAACTTGCTCTGTAGACCAGGCTGGCCTCAAACTCAGAGATCTTCCTGCCTCTGACTTCCAAGTGCAAGGATTAAAGGTGTTGGCTGGCACAGCCCTGCTATTTCTTTTGGAGGGACATTCCATAGAAAAGTTTGTCGGACCACTAGTAATAAAAATTCACTGAGCCCTGTGTAATGACACATACATTTAATCCTAGCACTAGGGAAAAAATAGGCAGGCAGATTGCTGAGTTTGATGCCAGCCTGGTCTACATAGTGAGTTCCAAGCCAGCAAGGGGCTGCATAGTGAGACCCTGTCTCAAAACCAAAAATACCAAAAATGATGCCTCTCCCTGAAAAAAAAAAAAATCCCAACATTTTTTACTATGACCCATTTGTTTCTCAGCCTTCCAAGACACTGGAAAATCTGACGGGAATAGAAACCCTGAACTTCTCTCCTGTTTCCTCTAGCCCATAATTCTGTTAGACTGAATTGTGCCCCATTTACAGCACCTCTTTCTAGTGTTCACTTTCTCTCTTTGCAATCCCATTGGAGGGGGGTACCCCCTGCCCTTTTTAGCATGTCTACATATAATTGAACCCCGGTTGTAGATAAGATTTAAATTTCTTTTCTATGGGATTTATGGATCCCATAAAAACATAAGACATCTTTGTTAAGCATTCCCAAGTATTCTGAATTCTTAAACTCATGGAAGAGAATTGGAGAAGTGGTATCACAATACCTACTTCCATTTGTAACTGATGTTTCAGTTTCTTAGTTTTTAGAAAGCAGAGAGTCAATTTTGTGGCCCATCTTTATCAAATCGACAGGATCTTACAGCATGCATTTTGCAAATAAGGTTTCTGGTTTAATTTAATCTTTCCCATGCCCAGTCTCCTTTTTTTTCCTATTTTCCTCTGTACTTTTAAAAAATATTTTTATGTATATGAGTGCTTTGTCTACATGTATGTTTGTGCACTATCTATGTATAGTGCCCACAGAGAGGGCATCAGATAGATACTTTGGAACTTGTTAGGTCTCAAACCTGGGACAAATGACAGAGGTACTTATTTAACATGTCAAAGTAGATGCTGGCCACCAGGTTCTCTCAGATACCTGTTACAGGGTATGGCTGGCATACTTACCCCCTACCCTAAGCTTCTTCAGCCCAGGGTTGGGCTGCCCTTCCCTATATAATCCAGTCATTTTGGTTACCTGGTTGTTTGTTTGTTTGTTTTGTTGTTGTTGTTTAACCTTTTGCCCTCTTGGCTGCTGCATGTGACTCCCCTCTCTCTTCCCCTCTCTTCCCCTCCCCCTCCCTTCCCCTCCCCCTCAGAGTCACATTCACTCTGAATTTTCCCAGATGTCTGTCCTTTTAACCATACTCTCTCTTTTATCTATACTAAACTTTCTTCTCCATAAGAATCTCCAAAGAAGCAATCATGTCCTTTCCTTTTCTATTTTATTTTTAGCAGAATCAAAGTAAACATGTGAGTGCTGGGAATAGAACCCATGTCCTCTGAAAAAACAGGTAGTGCTCCTAACCACTGAACCATCTCTTCAGCCCCTGTATTTGTTTTTAATTTACCCCAACTGCAAGCATTTATTTAATTTAACTTAAATACTTTCTTCTGGAATAAAGTTGGGCATAAAGTGATATGTACTTGAATAAAATATAGTGAAAAGGAGCTATCCCTTTACCTCTAAAAGTCCCCAAAGCAAACTTTGAGTTTTCATGGATTACTTCAGAGTCTGCGTAGTCTACAGTAGTTATCAATACACAGGCTAAATTCTAAAATAGAGAAATAACCAAGGGAAGGGAGTAAGGAAATTTTAGCATTCATCTGGATGTGTAAGCATTTGATTAGACAATATCTTTCCAAAACAAAGCACACATGCACGTGTGTGCACACACATACACCTTAGTTTCTAGTCTCCAAGCTTGTGACAAAGCATATGCATGTTTGAGAAAGTATATTGCAATTTAGTACACATTCTAGTACTAGATGCCTGGGTTGGAATCCCAGCTCTGATGTTTGTTTGGAGTGAGACTTATCAATCCATTCAGTGTCTCAAATAATCTTATCCACAAAGTAGACGTCACAATGCTACCTGACACCTAGGGCTTGCTATAAAGATTAAATGAGATAATATTGTGTATTACATCTAAAATAGTGCCAGGATACATGATCCCAGTAAGTGTTAGCTATTAGTGGTATATAAACAAGGGATCCAGCATCATCAAGTCTGAATTCTGGAAAAGCACAAGTTTGGGAATAGGTAAAGGCTTTGACCTGATCTCTTCAAATCTTTGCCTAGATCTTTTTCATGGCTGTTCTTCCTACTGTCCTTTGATGGCAGTATTAGGCATTGGAAGGAAAGGTGAGCAATGAACCTTTCCAAGTCCCTGAGTTTCTATTTCTCCCTGACTTGTATGAACCAGATACTTGGTGGGTGCTGCAGACTCAAAGATCAATGTGGTGTATTTGGTTGGTTTCTTGAGATGAGAACTTTTGTAGTACAAGCTAAACACACACACACACACACACACACACACACACACACACACACACGTCAATTATGTTGCTGAAGATGACCTTGGGTTTCTGTATCTTCTGCCTCTATCTCCCAATTGTAGAGATTACAGGCATTTCATGCCAGCAAAAGTGATTTTATCCTCTAGGAACCAAGTGCAAGAGAGAAATGTTTAAAATCACAAGCTAAGAGGATTAAGCAATATAAGAAATCAATGCAGAAAAGAACTATAGAATAGTGGTATCCTGAGTGTACGGAGATGTCAGGAGCGTGTAAAATCTTACTGCTGTTGACTGAGGCCCACTTTGACTCTTGTTTCATCTAGGGCCACCTGGAGAATCAGCCACACTAGTGACAAGATAAAAAGCCCCTGATCTCAAATGTCAGTCTTTTTCAGCAGAAAGGTAGCTTTCTACCTCCAACAAACCTGGGTTTCCAACATGGGCAACTGCAGCCCACGTTTCCGGGTTAGCGGAAATACGAGCAATTGTTTGGAAAACCAGTGAATGAAGCCAAGAAAAGAAAAGCAAGGCGGGAAGATCGCAATCGTTAACTCTGCAGAACCACCAGGCCCCAGGGAGCAGGGAAAAGGAAGGTCATTCGTGACTACGCGGGCTCTGCGTTCACTTTGCACAGCAAGGCTAGCTCCTCCCTGCGCCTGCGTAGTGGCGACTGTTCGGCGCAGTGAACCGGGAGAAGGAGGGAGTCGTATCTGCGAGTTAGCGGCCGCGGAGGGGAGGGCGAGGAGCTGGAGAGGCAGGAGGGGGACGTGGCGCGCGTGCGCGCGGCTCGGCGCGGCTGGGCGGCCCGCAAGGGCGGAGGGGAGGGAGTGACGCTAAGGGCGGGGCTCTCCGCGGCGCTGGCGAACTTTGCTGAGCTGGGCGGTGCCGAGGAGGAGAAGGAGGTGGAGGAGGCGGTGGCGGCTAGGGTCTGACGCGGCCTGGTTCGTGGGGGCCAGCTTGTTTATTTATTTATTTCTAGTGGGTGCCGCCGGCGTGTGCGTGCGCTCTCGCTGCTCGGCGGGGAGGGGGTGGGGGGAGGGCCCGCGCCCGGGGGGAGTTGGAGCCGGGGTCGAAACGCCGCGTGACTCGTAGGTGAGAACGCCGAGCCGCCGCCGCCGCCGCCGCTGCCGCCGAGAAGCCCTTGTTCCCGCTGCGGGGAGGAGAGTCTGGTGCCGACAAGATGGCGGACGGGGAGCTGAACGTGGACAGCCTCATCACCCGCCTGCTGGAGGGTGAGTGCGGCGCCGGGTCGCCTCCCCGCCCGGCCGCGGGGCCCTTCCCGCTCGAGCCGAGCTCGGGGAGGAGGGTGGGCGGGCCGAGTGCCCCAGAAAGTCGGGAGCGCGGGCTGGCGGGCAGGCAGACGGGAGGCCGGCCTGAGGCCCGAGGCCGATGGCCGGTACAGCCTTCCCGAGAGGCAGCCGGGCTCTGCTTGGCCGCTGTGCTGGCCTCCGCTGACCGTTTCAAAGGGGGCGAGGATGCCTGCCGCTGGGCTTTGTGTGTCCGTGTAATGTGTATTTCTCGGTTCTCTTTGTGCGTTGCCCTTGGCAGCCTCAGATTGTGGTTCCGGTAGTGAATTTTACAAAAAAACCTTCCCAGTAAGGCTCTCGGATCGTTTGCATTTTACTGGATGCTCTGGAAAGAATTGAGAGGATAGGATGACTAGTTTTCCATTTATTATCTGGCGTACAAAAAATAGTAAAAATCTTGGATCAGGTTAAAGACGTCCGTTAGAAATACGAAACGCCCGGATACATGTACGGAAGGGATTGATTTGGGGGCTTGTTTTTTTTTCTTAACGTGTTTGAGCCGAGTTTAATTTCTGCACAAACTTAGTAAATGTCTGTTGTAAAGAATCTCTTGGGCTTAAAAGGTATTTTACAAGTGTTCACAGCATTTAAAGTTCCGGGTTCTTATGTTTTTATTGATTAGTTTTGTGTTAGTGGGAACATACGGAGAAAAGAGGAGATGGAGAGACCAGAAGTTAAATGTATTGGTCCGTTGTGGGATACTCTTCAAAGTTAAAGGCGGGTCTTGATCAAAAGAACCTTTTTTTTTTTTTTTTTGAACTCTAAAATTTACGGCGTCACTAATTGTTTGGGGAGTGTGTAAAAAGAATTGTCTTTTTGAGTGATTAAGAGTCCTCTTTGTCAGCCTCCTAATGAATGCGTGTTACTACAGCGAAGCAGTTTGTGGTTGTGTTTGGAATTTTACCAATGAGCGTGGAGAGGAGCGACTTTTCTTTAAAGTAGGAAATTTCTATTCTTTGCTTTAAAAAAAAAAAAACAAACAAACAAAACTGTGTATTTGTTCCAGATGTAAAGGCTTTCCAGCAGCCTTAAGGCTGAGAAAGAGGCAGAACTTTTACCGGGAACTCTTTTTTATTTACCTTTTCCTTTAGTATCAAGTTATTCCTGGGAGGCCCCCTGGTGCTTGCTGTGTTCACTACTCGGGATTTTGTGTCTTTAATTGATAGCAACATCTTGCTGGGTCTGTGAGAAATTTGTTTAGGAAAAAAAAATTATGCTTGTAGTACATGGCTGGCTCTATTAGGGAAATATAGTTAAGTTTTTATATCTTGTTACTCTTAGGAGAAGGGGAATTGAAGCCCACCGCTGTTTTCATATAATTTAAATTTTAAATTAAATTTGGATCAGATTTTTATCCCAGTTTATTAATATTTTTAATTTTTCATAAATACTTTATAGCAGATGCATGTATTTGAAGCCGATCTAGAAGCTTTTAAATCAAATGTACTTCTATATGGTTACAGATACTTAAATGTAACTAGTAGAGTGGGAGTTGTAGAGAAAAAGGGAGAAAGTAGCTTCAGCTCTATCATTATTAAATATTTGGTTTCTAGCGGCAGTCACCACCACCCACCACTTCCCCCTTTTTGGGTAAGAATTCTTGTCAAGATACATTGTTCTTTTTTCTAATACAGCAAGTGTTTATTGACTGCACTGCCAGGCACCAGCAATCAAAGATAAGGCAACTCTCCTCACTCAAGGAGCTCAGTATAAACAAGCGACTTTTCAGCGTTTGCTAGCCTTCCTGCTCTTCCTGTGTTGAACGTGCAATTTATTAGTAGTTTTGTTACATTCTTGTTCCTTGATCCAGTTGAAGACTGTTTTTGTTGTTACTCTAAAATATTACCAGTCTCTCCCTTCCTCCCCAAATCTAAACCCATTCGAATAATTTTCAAAAACTTGGATTTTCTAGTAATTTCAGTCTTTTTTTTTTTTTTTTAAAGGTTTTTTTGAGACAGTTTCTCTATGTAGCCCTGGCTGACCTGGAACTTGCTCTGTAGACCAGGCTGCCTCAAACTCTGCCTCCCCCAGTACTTGGAATTAGAGGCATGCACCGCCTCTGCTGGGCAGTTTACCTTAGTTTGGATGAGCTAGAAAGCCTAGTAAAAGGTTTTACTTAGAGTAGTTGTTCTCTAGATATTTGAAGTGGAAATGGGAGTCTCCTTGGGCCTTAGGTCACATTCCAAATGCTGAGTTTATTTTGAAAGAAGTCAAAGGGGGTAAGTAAGTAGAATCCTGATGCTTTGGAAAAGAGAATCAAATGGTGCCCTTGGAGGCCTGAAGATGCCCTAGAACTGGAATTATGATGTCCTTCATGAGCCACCCTGTGGGTGCTGAGATTTGAACCCAGGTCTTCTGCAAGAACAGCCAGTGCTCTTAACTGTTGAACCATTGCTCCAGCCCAAACCTTCCTTTTAAAGACAACTTTGAGATGCAATTCACATACCACATGGTTTGCCTATTGCTGTGTCATTAGTCAGTGAGTTTCAGTGTGTCCACGGAGTTATAGAGCTAGCACCACCGTCAGCTTTAGAACATGCCCCCCCCCACTCCCCACAAGCCTTGTTTCTTTTTTCTTCATCTGTCTTCCTCTAGTCTAGGCTGTAAATGGGACATTAATTTGCCTTCTTTCTCCATAGATTTGCCTGTTTATGCACATATTATGTAAATGAAAGTGTATATGACGTGGTCCTTTGTGATTAATTTTCTTTTTCTCCCTTTTAGTTTTTGTTTTTGTATTTTGTTTTGGTTTTTCGAGAGAAGGTTTCTCTGTATAGCCCTGGCTGTCCTGGAACTCACTCTGTAGACCAGGCTGGCCTCAAATTCAGAAATCCCCCTGCCTCTACCTCCCAAGTGTTGGGATTAAAGGCGTGAGCCACCACTGCCTGGCTCCCTTTTAGTTTTTGAGACAAGGTGTTACTGTGTAGCCTTAGCTGGCCCCAAACTCACAGAGATGCTGCTGGGATTAAAGGCTCTGTGACTCTTGGGCCTCTTTTAATGTCTTCAAGTTTCATCTGTGTTGTAAAATGTTTTAGTGCTTCATGGCTGAATAATACTCCATTGTGTCTGTGTAACAGTTTTCAGATATACCCACTGGTTGATGGCTATTTGAGTTGTTTTCTCTTTTGACCTTTGTGGACAATCAACTTGTTTCTTGAGTGGATTTAGGCTTTTGAGTTCCCTAGGCTATATCACTGGGAGTGGAATTGTTACATTGTAACTCTGTATTTAGACTTTTGGAAAACTTGCAGAGGCTTTAAAGCTTCTTTACTGGTTACATTGCTTCAAGTTCAGGCCTAGCAGTTTAAAAGACAGGTTGAAGTCCGTGCTAGCTGCTCTGTCTGCCTCTTCCTTCACAGGGAACAGCATCGTACTATGTGCGGACATGAGGTAGGACCCATTAGAAGTAAGAGCAGGCTGGAGAGTAGATCCTTGGAGGTAGACTTTCTTCTCTTGAGTGTTCTGGGTGAGAGGTGAGTCAAGCCATACATAGATAGTGGTGGTGGTCTTTTTTTCAAACTAAGTCAGACCGATCCTTGTTGGTCCAACAAGTAAAAGAAACTGACTTGAGAAAAAATGCCAGAGATGTTTTCTGTGAAGTTTCCAAATAAGAATTCATTAAAATTTAGAGATGTATTTGAATTACTATCTGTGAAGAGAACAGTAAGCTAACTCTAGTATGGTTTTGGTTTTGTTACCACCATCCCCCTTTGATTACTAAGGGACATTATGTTGAAGATGCTCTATGGGTGAGATGCTTCTCCAGCTCTTTTAATTAATTAATTTATAAACAAATTTTGCTAAGAGAGTAGCCATTCTTGCCTTGAGCTTGCCCTGTGTCCCAAGCAGGCCTTGAACTTGGACTTTTCTGACCTGGACTCCCACATAGCTGGGATTCCAAGTGTGTGCCCTCATGCTCTTTATCTTTATCATCTGACTCTTCCATTTTCGGTAGCCATAGTGGCAAATTCATACCAGTAAATAGAAATGTCAAGGTATTTTTATATGATTAAACTCCCATTGAGTATTTCTGAAACAAAAGTTTCAGAATGAATTTCAGTGTCAGTAGGCAAGAAATGGTTTACTGGGGTATGTTTGGTAGACTCTCGACTATCCTGGGGTTTTTTTTAGCTTTGTTAGGATACAAATTTATAACCTCTGGCAACCACTTCTTCTGTAACTATAAATAACCATTTCAGGGCTTATTTTCTCTAAGAAAAAAATAGGATCCATGAAGGTTGGAAAGAGAAGTCGAGGTCACTCATCTTTCTGTATATCACTTTATTCTGAAAACTGAGTTGCCATACTTCCAAAGTTGTAAATTTTTAGTTGGTAAAGTGTAATTTTTACAGCTGTTTTCTGAAGTACATTCTTTTTTTGGGTTTTTTTTTTTTTTTTTTCGAGACAGGGTTTCTCTGTGTAGCCCTGGCTGTCCTGGAACTCACTCTGTAGACCAGGCTGGCCTCGAACTCAGAAATCCGCCTGCCTCTGCCTCCCAAGTGCTGGGATTAAAGGCATGCACCACCACAGCCCTGCTGAAGTACATTCTATAGCAGAATCTCCATTTGATTAATGAGATGGGAAAACTGAGACAATCTTTATTCTACTATGGGAGGTACAAGACCAGAAATGGAGAAACCCATTTTGAAGTGGAAGGAGTTATAAACAACACTAGCCAAGGCCCCTGGTTTGGTAGAGGATGACCTTTAATTCTTGGTAGGAACTTGTAATGCAAGAGGCAGGTGTTGTCCTTTCCTCACGTGTGTAGCACAGTGGTTTATAAAGTATTTCTAACCTCCCTGAATCACTGGCCAGAGAGGTTCTCAGTTTTCCTTGCCCTGTATAAGGAAGGACAAGCAGACGTTGTGTGCAGAGCAGGAACATGCTTTTGGTGGTTGGTCCGTGTTTGGACTGTAACAGGGAGGTTTTGACCCAGCTTATTTCACCATTAAGAGTTTTGTTCCAAGAGCATTAAAATATCCCAGTGTGACAGAAGCTACCACCAGAACACCTACAAAACACAAGAACTTTTATGGTTAATCTATTTGAAGCAGTAGTCATTGTAATTTAGCGTAAGTGATTATTTGTGAAAAAAATAACTTCATAAACTTAAAGTCTGCAGACAGCTAAATTCTTATCCCTCTTTGTTTCGTTGTGGTTGGTTATTGTATTTTGTTTGCTTGTTTTGAGACAGGGTCTCATGTAGCCTTGAATGGCTTTCCGTGTCCATGAAGCTGAGCTGGAACTTGCAGGGATCTGCCTGTCCCCGCCTTTGCCTCCTGGGTGTCAGGTTCATTCAGTCTGTTTTGATTCATGGCCTCGGCTGAAATATATGAAGAAAACCTGTATTTGTATTACATCTATGTTGGTATTTTAAAATTACATTTATTTTATATGCATGCATATGTGTTTGTAAAAGTTAGAGGACAGCATTTAGAAGCTGGTTCTTTGCTTCTGCCATGTTAGTTCTGGGGTGCCAACCCAGCTAATCAGGCTTAGGAACAAGTATCTTTGCCTGTACCTGTAGTTTTACAAAGTTAGGAGGTGGTTGGTGTCTCTGCCAGCCCTGGTGCACACATGTAACGGCCAACACTGGGAGGCAGAGGCAGGCACATCTCTGTGAGTTCAAGTTTACCCTGATCTCCACAGGGCTACGTAGTGAGATACTATCTCAAGTAAGTAAGTAAATAAATAGCCAACCATTTTAGATAATTGTGAATACTTTCTGGTATTATCAGGAATCAACAAGGGGCTTTTTATTGTAATACAAATTATAAATTTTTTCTACATTAACCTAGATTTATCTTGTACTGTAAATGTCTTACACGCATGACTTGGTGAGGTCGTTTGGAAAATGGTTCACTGAATTATATAGATCTAAACTCATCTAAATGTCAATAGATCTCATCAGAAGAGACCTTAAGACTGGGGTGAGGGAGGAGACAAGGTTTCCAATGTTTACTGAAATCTTGAGCTTCATCATTGCCTACAAGTACCATTTTCTTTGAAATGATTGTTTTTGTTTGAGAGTGTCTGTTAATTATGTAAGTCTGGTAACAACAGTTTTCGGTCATGTATTTTCCTTTGAGACAATTACTGTATTGTAGTATGCAGCAGACGTATGTTTGGATACTTTGCTTCTTGTATAGACAATTAAAGATATAATTTCAGAAGCTGGGCTTAATTGATCGTTCTTACTGTTTTTATCTCAGTATTTTACTGAATTGAATGGCAGTGAACACACTAGATTCCTGGTAGTTTGATACCTCTGGTCAGGTGTGTGTCAAAGTGCTAGAGCTTTAAGGACATTGCTTTTGTCCCTTCAATGTCAACACAGTATGAATTCATGCTTTGAACTGGATGCTGCTTTATTCTTGAGCAATTTCATCCCAGCCTGTTTATCAACATCTCTCACTCTTTGTACTACACTACCTGTTTTGTTTGCTTGTGTGTGTGTGTGTGGGGGGGTGTTTACTTACAGTCTGTCACAGATCCCTTTGAGAATTCATGAAAAACACTAAAAGTGTTATTTTTGTTTTTGTTGCTAAGACTTTTGTGTTCAATGTAGAAGAATTGCCTATACAGAATTTAGGAACTCTAGAGTAGCTGACATTAGTCGGTAATGGGGTGATGAGGGGCAGAAGTGAGATGGAAATGTCTAGGATTTCCTGAGGCATACCTATAAAGGGATAGAATTGGTTGCTTCTGTTTTCCCTGCCGTCCTGTCTGTTTAGAGTAAACTGGAGAAAGTACAGGTGACAGTGAAAGATAAGCTCTAGTGTGCATACAGGGTGCATGAAGACACACCACACATCCTTTTTAGTTGAAAAGACAGTCCTGTAGTGGAAAATTTGTACTAAAATGGTTAAGTACAGTTTGGGGTTTTTGTAGTCACTGGAATGGAATTCTTTTGGAGAGACTAACATTTTACTTAAGATTCAAAGTTAGCCTTTTCAGTATTGATCATCAAATTTGACTTAAGTGCTCATCTGCTAATGGTGATCTGTAATGAGATTTTATGTATTTAATCTTGGAAGATGTTCTTTCACACAGTTGAAAGCCAGCAAATGTTAACAGCGGTCTATAAGCATGTGATTTTAATTGAGCATACTCATTACTTAGAACACATTTATACAATTATTTTGACATTTGTCTTTTTTTTTTTTTCTTTTTTCGAGACAGGGTTTCTCTGTGTAGCCCTGGCTGTCCTGGAACTCACTCTGTAGACCAGGCTGGCCTCGAACTCAGAAATCCGCCTGCCTCTGCCTCCCAAGTGCTGGGATTAAAGGCGTGCGCCACCACTGCCCAGCGACATTTGTCTTTTAGCATGTTGTGTTGCATATTATCTTCACAGAGCTAGGTGAAAACTGCGTAGCTACATAGTAAATAGATTTTGATGTGGAAATTGCTTTTGTTCCTAAGGTCTAAAGGAGGCTATATCTTGAATTTGGAAACAATTTGCTGTAGATTTATGATAATAAAGTCCTAACTTATTTTAATTTTTGATAGCATGGGAAATGAAAAATGCTATTGTCAAAATGACGTACACTATGTTTGCAAACTGGTGGGGGTGCAGTTCTTGCAGTGTTAAGTTGAACTTGTTAAGTAGCATGAAGTGCTGGGTAGTGAGTCCCACATACATACCTGTAACTCAAGCACTCGGTAGTCTGAGGTAGGGAGGTCTTGAATTTGAAGTCCTGTAGATTACATGTCAAGACCCTATCTAAAATTATTCTGTACTTAGTGATAATGATTAAGAATAATTTTCATGTGTTGAAGAGATTGGCAGTTATGGACATGCGCTGCTCTTGCACACGATCTATATTTGGTTCCCAGCACTCAACTCCCTGTAACTCAAGTGCTAAGGGTTGCCATACCTCTGGTCTCCACAGTACCTGCACTCATATGCTCATACCTACACACAGGCACATTTATTCACGTAAAATAAAATAATTTTCATTCCGAAACTTTTATTAAGTTAAAATTACTGCCATAATTGAAAAACTAGCAATGGTTAAGTTCATGAGGACAAATGAAGTTGGTTACTGATACTACTGGTTTAATAACATGATAGATTAAGGTATTTTTCTACAGAATAGCTATCAAAGGCTTTAAAGACCCTTTACATTTTCAGAAGCTTTATACTTTGTCCAGCTAAAGTTTTCCCCTTCCCTGTTTTATTTTACCACCATTGGGTGTAACTGTTCCCGGGTTCTGCTATAAGTTATACTAAGTTGTTTTTCCTCAGCTTTTGTGTTGCTGTAGTCCAACACTGGCTATCCTAGAGGCTAACTTTGCAGGCTCTTCAAACAGCTCACAGTGTGAGTAACAACTGCTGCCTAGCCAGGCTATGAAAAACACTCAAAGTCAGCACTGTAAATGTTGATGTTGTCCTCAATGTCCTTAATTGACTGATAGTCTTTAAAATTATTGTCTCGGGTTTTTTTTTATTTTTTATTTTATTTTCCAGACAGGTTTTTTCTGAGTAGCCCTGGCTGTCCTGGAACTCACTCTGTAGACCAGGCTGGCCTCGAACTCAGAAATCCACCTGCCTCTGCCTCCCAAGTGCTGGGATTAAAGGCGTGCGCCACCAATGCCCGGCAGTTTTTTTTTTTTTTTTTTAAAAGAGTATTCTAACCAAACATAATTGACCAGCCATTGGTAAAATAGCTTACCTCACTTGGCTGACACCTGAAAATTTCCTTTTGAATTCTGAGTTTGAGGCCAGCCAGGGTTTCATGGTGTGACCCTAACTCAAAAAACAAAACTAAGCAACTAAACATATGAGGAATGCTACCAGAGCTACTAGTCATGCCCTTTAGGTAACAAACAGCAGAAAGGATAATGGCCGATCTGTCACCAAAACTATGAAAGCCCAAACAGAATGGCCTTTTTAAACAGCAAAAGAAAAAAAAATGCTTACCTAGAATTCCAATCTAGTAAGACCATCCTTCACCAGTAAAGGAAGAAATAAAGGCAAGTTAGAGCTGAGAAAATTGGTTGGTTAAAGGGTCTGGAAAGATGGCTCAATGGTTAAGAGCAGGGCTTCAAGTGAGTCCCAGCACCCACATGGCAGTTGCAAACATCTGAGACTGCAGTCCCATATTCATACATGCAGGCAAAACACTCATACACATAAACTGTTAAACAGAGGGAAACAGTAAGGAGCCTGGCATGGTAGCGGGGGAGGGGCGGGGAGGGGTGGGTTGGGGGTGGGCAAGAGCACTTGTTCTTGCAACGCACCAGAAAAGTGGAAGCCAGAAAATCAAAGGGACAGCCTGGGTTATGTGAGACCTTGTTTCAAAAACAAACAGTATATGAAAGACAACCAATGGAGGTACAAATAAAATGAATTGATATCCCCTACCCCAAGAAATGCAAAAAGAAGAAAAAAGGAAATAAAGAGCGGATAGGTTAGACTGGAAACAAGTAGCAGAGTGATAGATCCTGACCTGACTTGTCAGGAACCATAGTGAATGTAAGTAAAAGAAAAGAGAATCTAATCAACACAGACCCAAAAATCTTGAGCAAATGTATGTCACTGTGAAACCCATTAATGTGTGTTAATAATTATGATCTTAAAAACTCGGCAAAAGTATTTGCATGTTGAATCTGGCTATGTATAAAAGATAGCAAGTCAAAAACTAATGGGCTTGTTTTAGGAGTCCAGGCTCAGAATGTCAGTTAAGGTAAATCATGCTAGCAATGTAAAAAGGAAGAGTTAGTGGTTATCGTGATTTAAAAATATTTGGTAAAATTGAATACTCTTCCCAGCAGAAATCTTATTGAAGTAGAAACAAGCTTATTGTCAAGATAAGGCACATAAAGATAAGTTGTCAGACCTGCTGTGAGTTGCTAGATGCCATTTCCTCCGATTCCGGAACGTGATGGGAGAAACAACATTACTTCTGCTCCTGGATGTTCTGGCCAACTCAACAAGGAAGAGAGACAAACAAGGATTATATCTTAGTCATTTCTATGGCTGTGAAGAGACCAAGGCAGCTCTTGTAGAAAAGCATTTAGTTTAGCTTTATAACCCTGATCCACAGGCAGCAGGGGGTGGAGTTAGAGGAGGGAGGAGGAGGATGGAAGAAACTCAGGCCTGAGTTTTTGGAAACTCAAAGCCCACACCCAGCCCCTCCTACCCTCATGTCACACCTACTCTAACCAGGACCCACCTAATCCTTCCCAAATAGTTTACCAAGCGGTGACTAACCATGCAAACATATGAGCTAGTGGGGGCCATTCTCATTCAGACTATCCAGTCCCTGCTTCCAGAGGCTTGTCGCCATATCATAACGCAAAATAGCTTTAGTTGAACTTCAAAGGTCCCCACAGTCTTATCACAGCCTCGTCACTGTTGAAAAGTCCCCAAGTCTTCTCTCAAGACAGTCTCTTAACTGTAACCCCGTGTAAAATCAAAAGGCAAATTAAATACTTCTAATATACAGTGGCATAGAATATACGTCACCATTCCAAAAGGAAGACAAGAAAACATAGTGATAAAATACAGGACCAAAGCAAGACTGAAATGGAGCAGGATAGACTCCAAGTTCTGTATCTGTGTCTGATGTCAAAGCGCTCTTCAGATCTCCAATTCCTTTCAGTTTTGTTGACTGCAACACACTTCTCTCTTCTGGGCTAGTTCCACAATCTGAGAGCAACTCTCCTTGACAGGTATCCCATGACTCCGACATCTCCAACATCTTGGGTTCTCCAACACAGTCCAGGCTTCACTCACACCTTCGAGCAGTCTGTACTAGGAAGTCTTTGAAGTCTCCTCTGCCAGTGACATTAATCCAAATCTCTTTAATTAGCCTCAGACAGATGCTTAGGTCGTGGGCAAAAAGCAGCTACGTTCTTTGTCAAATTATCACAAGAATGGTCTCTGGGTCAGCTGTTAATAATATTCTTCCTGTCTGAAAACTCTTGAGCTGGGCCTGCATAGTTCTAATTAGCCTTCAGCACTGCTATCTTTCAGGCTCCGCCTAGGATGCTAAGCTCCACCCACAGCATTCAACTGGTTTCCTAATCCACATCCTCAGTCTACTTCTGCCAACAAGCAGCATGGTCAAGCTTGAACCACTCACTCCTGGTAATAACTTCTGGCTTAGCTACCAACAAGCAGCATGGTCAAGCTTGAACCACTCACTCCTGGTAATAACTTTTGGCTTAGCTATTCTTCTCTTTGCTGTGAAAGAGACTCCAATGACCAAGGTGACTTTCTGTTTTGTTTTTTGTTTTTGTTTCTCTAGACAGGGTTTCTCTTTGTAGCCTGGCTGTCCTGGGACTCTCTCTGTAGACCATGCTGGCCTGGAACTCGGAGCTATTCTCCTACCTGTGGTTCCCAAGTGCTGGGATTAAAGGCATGCACTATCATGCCTGACTTCAAGGCAACTTTTATAAAAGAAAGCATTTAATGGTGGGCTTGTTTACAGTTCCAGAGGTTTACTCCAAGATCATTATGGTGGGAAGCAGATAGGCATGGTGCTAGAGCAGTAGCTGAGAGGTGGGGTGGGCACAGGTGACAGAGCAGCTGAGCTTGGGCTTTTGGAACTTCAAAGCACACCCCTAGCCACACGCCTTCTCCAACAAGGACACACCTCCTAATCCTTTCCAGTCCATCAACTGGGAACTAAGCATGCAAATATATGAGCCTATAGAGGACATTCTCATTTAAACCATCATGGATTGGAAAAGAATTAAAACTTTTTTTATAACAAATGATCGGCCTAAAAAATTCAAAGAAAGTAAAAACTTATAATAATACACAAAGTCAGCATACAAAATTGATTCCTATATATATTCCAATTATATATAATATCACGTGAGAAAATAAAACATTTACACTAGTCTTCTCAAAGTCAGCTTGATGAAAAATATACAGTAAATACAAGAGGACATTGTTGAGGAAAACAACCAGAGCTAATAACATAGCCCAGCAGGTAAAGATGCACACACAAGAAATGAAATAAAAGAATAAATAGCAAATAAAAGGCAAGGAAAGGTCATGGGTTGGAAGACTTCAAATCAAGACAGCAGTTCTATTAGACTTCTCAGTTCATTTCTTATAAACCCCACAAGCCCCACAAATTTGGGGTCAAACATAAACACAAGCCAATTTTAAAACTTTGGAAAACAAACACCTAGATTACCCCAAGAATGTTAAAAGATCAGAATTGAAATGTTCCGAATCCCATATATTGAGGCTTTACAAAAAACTCTGAAAGCGCGATGATGTAAAAGGAGGCGCAGCACTGCCCGGCTGGTTTCTGTTTTTACAAAGCTGCAGTGCTGTCTGGTGGAGGAAGGATCACAGACGGCTCAGCAAAGGCGGGCTCTTGCTGCTCTTCCAGAGAGCCCACCCATGTGATGGCTCACCGCTGTAGGCCGCTCTGATCTCTGCAGGTCTAACATCTTCTGTGTCTCCCACCAGCACTGCATACATGGAGTGCACAGACATAACATGCAGGCGAAACACCTATACACAATAATAATATTAAAAACAAATTGATGTCTACTTCAAGCAATATAACAACCTAATTTATGATATATTATACAATTAATTAATTAACCAAATGTCAAAAAGAAAAAGAAAAAGAAATGTTATTAGTGAGGGTAGTGGTTTCTTGGTAAGATGCAAAAAGCACTAAGAAGTGAAGACAAGATTAACCTAGGTGAAATAGTTTTAAAATGTATGTTCATTAAAGAACTTCTTTTCGTTGAAACAGTATTAAGGGAAAAGGTCCATCACGTTTTAAAGGAATAAGCAAACAGAATATTTAAATGACCCACTAACTATAGGAAAAGGCACCCAAAAACCTTAGTCATCAGGGAAATGCACATTAAGGTTTCGGCGACTGCTGCTATGGATCCAGCAAAGCATTAAAATCTAAAATATGGATAATAGCTAGTGTTGGCAAAGTTACAGAGCAGCATGATGGTTTTATTATAAATTGATACAATCACTGTAAAACTGCTGGTGTCTTTTAAATAAAAGTCAGCCTTCTCTGTGACTTAAAGTTATTGATAACACTGATGGTGGCACCAAAGTGATAAGTCATTCAGTGGAGCACTGCAGATGACCACACAGTTACCTGGGTAGTAGGTGTCACAGAAAAGATTATGAACAAAAGAGTTTATTTCTGTTTTCTAAAATTCAAAAACAGGTCAGATTATTCTGTAGTAAAGGAATTGTGATCTTGGACATTGTTATTTAGGACACAAAAGAACGTTTGTGGCTTCGGGGAACAGCATATCCTGGGCTGGGAAGTGGCTTACTTGGGTGTGTGGTAGTTGTACTGGCTAGTTTTGTGTGTCAACTTGACACAAGCTGGAGTTATCACAGAGAAAGGAGTTTCAGTGATCAAAGGGGGAGGCTCCTTGTGAGTGGTACCATCTGTGGGCTGGTAGTCTTGGGCTCTGTGAGCAAGGCAGGAGAAGCAAGCCAGTAAGTAACATCCCTCCATGGCCTCTGCATCAGCTCTTGCTCCTTGACCTGCTTGAGTTCCAGTCCTGACTTCCTTTCATGATGAACAGCAGCATGGAAGTGTAAGCTCAATAAACCCTTTCCTTCCCAACTTGCATCTTGGTCATGATGTTTGTGCAGGAATAGAAACCCTGACTAAGACAGTAGTCAACCATTCATAGAGTTATATATTCAGGCTTAATTATCTGTATACAGTACCTTAGAATATTTTTTGTTTAGTGATAGTATATAGTAGATGTTTGCTATTATAGGGTCTTACTTAGCGTGGCTTTATTGCAGACTGAAGGATTTTACCAGGAAATTTTATAAATAAAGTAGAAAAAGTACTGGTTGTGACAGGTTCTGAATTGTTCCTGTTGCTTTTTGCTTCCTACAGTTGTGTGAAACCTGAGTGTTGTGATCCTAAGATGTCAAATCTCTTATTGTACAGTGAAATAACTTGGACTTTCTGGGATACCAGAAGGGCCAAATGACAAATAATAGTGTTCTGTGCCTACTGAAGTTTGCAGACCTGACTATACCTTTATAATGTGATGTGACCTTACATCTGGACCTATAATTCAAACACTGGAGTCCTATGAATATTGTGGGCTGTAACAGGAACAGCTGATTTCTCGATTTTATGCCACCTCCATCCCTCTAAGGTGACTGAGAAATGTGACGTGCTCTTAGACCTGGGAGGTCTTCGTGGCATTGTTCTGAACTGAAAGAATTGAGTTGCTCTGAGGACTACCTTGGTTTTCTAACGTTTGACCAATTCATTTTTGAGATTTGATCACGTGTGCCTTTGGAACCTTTAGTTTCTGATAGCATTTCATCAGTCCCTAAGATCTGCTTCAGTTGGAAATGCACCTTTACGTGCTAGTAGGTGGGAAGAAAGATTATTAAGTCTAAGAAGCTATTGGTTAGACACACAACTTCAGCTACCATCATTGCAAAATGGTTTTGTTTGATAAAATTTTTAGTTTTTTAGACTAACATGACAAAGTTAATGCATTTTAAATTTTGTAAATATGTTTATAAAAGTCATAGAATTACTTAGGGGTTCAAAAATTAGACCTACAACTGGGGAAATGGCTCTGCAGGTAAGAGTTCTTTGACCAAGCATGAATGAGGAACCCCAGAACTTGTGTTACAGGCCAAGTATAGCCACCCGTGTCTTAACCCCCATCCTGTGGGGGATGGCTGCCAGCCTAACTCCATGTTCAGTGAGGGACCCTGGGAATAGGACAGAGCGTGTTGATGCCGAAGGTCTAGTGCCCTTTTCTGTGTTCTGCTTGACTCACAGCTGTACATAAATTAAATATATAATTTACAGGTAACAGAAAAGAATGTCCACTTTAAACTGACATTTTAAATGACCCACACTCATCTTTTGACTTAATTATAATTGCCATTAAGTTTCAACTAATTTTGTTCATAAAGTACAAATCATAAATTGTGAGCCACATTGATGTTACTGAGGGTCTCGTTCAGGCTGAGGTGTTTTGTTTTTGTTTTTGTTTTCGAGACAGGGTTTCTCTGTGTAGCCCTGGCTGTCCTGGAACTCACTCTGTAGACCAGGCTGGCCTCGAACTCAGAAATCTGCCTGCCTCTGCCTCCCAAGTGCTGGGATTAAAGGCGTACGCCACCACTGCCCGGCTTCAGGCTGACTTTGAATTACAGTCCTTTCACCTCAGGCACATGCCATTGTGCCAACTTTAAATGTTTTTGTGATAACCAAAAGTGCTTTTGTTGGCTCCATTGCTACTATCTTTAACAACTAATACACAGTGGACTTCCAAGTACTTGCTGAATTGATGACTTCTGAACAATCATTTTTAGCTCTGCATTTACTTGGCCAGAGACCTTTAATCTTCTATGATGCATACTTTCCCCACTTAAACGAAAAGTTTCCCAATTTAAAACTAATGCCAAACTTAGGTATGGTGGCACACACCTTTAGTCCTAGCACTTGGAAGACAAAGGTAAATGGATCTCTGAGCTCAGGGTCAGAGTTACACAGTGAAGCAGTAAAATAAGTAAATACAAGCAAACAAAATCCAGATGCTAAAACCAGGTGTAGTGGTGCCTGTAATCCCAGCTCTTGGGAGGTAAGAAGAGGATCAGGAGTTTAAGGTCCCTGCTACATAGTGAGTTCAAACTCAGCCCAGTCTATATGAGATCTTGTCTTAAGCAAACAAGGGAGTATATGTTTGTGTGTGTGCGCACGTGCGCCTTCCTGTCTGTCCATCTGTCTGTCCTTTCTTCCTTGCTCGAACACATTCAATCAAGGGCATGTGTATGCATGTGGGGGGGGAGGGCTGACAGCCTCTTGGTATCATTCCTTAGTTACCTCCACTTTAATTTTATCTTTTGAGACAGTCTCTCAGTGACCTGGAATTCACCCTTGAATTCAAAGTAACAGTCAGCAAAACTACTTTTTAAAATACAAACCCAACATAGCTTAACGTGAATGCTTAGATTACAGGTGTGAAAAACTTAGATTTTTCTAAGCAGGTTAGGCTGGCTGGCCAGGGAGAGCCCCAGGGATCTGCCTTCTTGGTGCTGGGATTACTTCACCCTGCTTTTTAACATGGGTTCTGGGGATTTAAATTAGGTCTTTTAAGCTTTTAAGATAGTCTTATTAGCCTGCATATTTGCCAACGTACATTTTAAATGACCCACACTCATCTTAATTATAATTGTCATTAAGTTTCACAGAATGTACAATTACATGTAGGACTTAACTTTTGGTTTTTTGAGACAAGGTTTTTCTGTATACTTTTGGAGTCCGTTCTGTAGACCAGGCTGGCCTCAAACTCATAGAATAGAGATCCACCTGCCTCTGTCTCCTGAGTGGTGAGAAAGAGTGTGTGTCACCATTGCCCAGCCTGACTTTTTAAAGCCTGTTTCAATCTGACAAAGGAATTATAGCCCTTATTAGTAAGAGAGAGGAAGGGAGGGATCAAGGAATGGAGGGAAAGGGGGAGGGAGAGATGGGGGGACTTAATTTATAAATGGGAAATAGCGGGATGGCATGTCGTAGTGTTTATTTTAATCAGCAACTAGAAGTATGGTTGGTAAGCCTTGGTGCTGCTGATACTTGATAGAGCTTTTTGAGCCACTGGCTCCCTAGTGATGCTTGCTGTTCTTCCTGCTCAGTGCAAGGCTTGATTTAATGGGAGTAGGCTAGGCCTTCAGAGATGCTAGTCTTGAAGTCTGTAAAGTATCTTGGTCTACTGACTCATGCTGGCCACTGGGGAACAATATTTAATTGGTTCATAAAATAAACTGACTGTTAGCCATACAACCCAATCTTTTTTTTTTTTTTTTTGATCTTCAAAATATGGATGTAGCTCTTTTTAGGCATCTTTATTTTATGGATAATTTTGTAAAACTGATGAGCTTCCTCATTGTTTTATCAGTACGAGGATGTCGTCCGGGAAAGATTGTACAAATGACTGAAGCAGAAGTCAGAGGCTTGTGTATCAAGTCTCGTGAAATCTTCCTCAGCCAGCCTATTCTTTTGGAATTGGAAGCACCACTGAAGATTTGTGGTATGTAAATGGGTAAAGTTAAAAATTAGTTTCCTAAAGCATATTTTCTTCTGTATGTATATTGAGGGTGATTTAGAGAAAACATCTAAATTTGATAGGTTTATTAAATTGGAGTCCATTGGAATTCATAATAATGACAGGTTAGAAGCAACAGAAATATTTGGTACATTACAGAAGGTCAAAGGTTGCTATATGTAGTGTATAAAATGACCCCGGAAATAAAGAGAATAGTGTTAAGAAAAATGGGCGGATCCTAGGAGATTGCTAAAATCAGTGGAAGTTTAAAACACATCCCTAACTCACCAGATTACAAACAAAGAAATACCAGAGATTGATATCTGTGCCTTTAAGGATGTGGGGAAATTGGCATTCTAGAATGCTGCTTAGAAAAACAGTTAATAGGGCCAGGCAGAGGCAGGCAGATCTCTGAGTTCAAGGCCAGCCTGGACTACAGATCCTAGTTCTAGGATAGCCAAGGACTACACAGAGAAACCCTGTCTGGAAAAACAAAAGAAAAAACAGTTATGGAATCTTGCGAGTCAGTGTGGCAGTGTCCGTGGCCTTCTGGCTTTGTAGTGATTTTTAAGATAGTACTTATAATCTGTATTTGTTAAGTCTTACAGTTTTAGCCCAAGACAAAAAAAAGTTAGAAATTATTACATTAAAAGTAGCATTTTCTGTAGTTCTCGTCCAACAGGAAGTGGTATAAATACTACAGCCCGCTGGCTTTTCCTTTGGTAATGCCGATATTCTTTGTCATGGTTACAAGAAACACAGTCTTCAGTGTTTCTGAAGATACTTACATGCACTTAGGATAGCTTTTGCCATATGCAAAAATGCCCTTCTTTTTGTGTGTTTCTAAGCTTGTTTCTACCTTGAATCCATATGACTTGAAGATGTTTGGGATATATATAGATATATTTAGCTGCTCAGAAATGTCTGCGCCGGGCAGTGGTGGCGCACGCCTTTAATCCCAGCACTTGGAGGCAGAGGCAGGTGGATTTCTGAGTTCGAGGCCAGCCTGGGCTACAGAGTGAGTTCCAGGACAGCCAGGGCTACACAGAGAAACCCTGTCTCGAAAAAAAAAAAAAAAAAGAATGCTGTGAGAAATGTTTGTTTGCTAATGGAGGACTTACTGTCCTTTCCCAGGCTGCTGCCCTTTCCATACCAGGGCTCCACTGAGCTCAGTAGCATACTGTCAGGGCAAAGGCCCTGGGGCCCTGCCCCTGGTTTGGAGAAGGACCTCGTCCCTCTCTGGGGCTTGCTGGTCTGTTGTTAGGAACAAGGTGGGAAGGGACACACTCCATCAACACTCAGAGCTCCATAATGTGCCCCAGCTGGGGTTGCAGGTTAGTGAGTGTCTCCTAACCTCAGCTCATCAGGCTTCTAGGACAGTGTCAGAGAAATAGCTCTGGGCAAGGTGACAGGGTTTGGGCAAACTCACAGAGGACTGCAGTAAGGTTGGTCATTATGTAGGTTGAGTCAGGAGAAATGGGTGACCATGTTCTCCTTGGACAGGGTCTGCTTGTGGAAGGGCTCCCTAGAGTTCAGGCTGAGAGTTACCCCAGTGGTTGCCTACTTGTCCCAGCTTGGAGGACCTCCTCATTCCAGGACCTATTGTAGAATCATTGTGGTTAGACTGAGGGCACTGCAGATTTAGTGTACGTCTTTTGTTCTTTGTATTCTCTTTCTCTGTGAGGTTTATTAAATCATGTGTGGTGCCTTGTACAGTATCCATCAAATAAATGGTAGCAAAGTAAATGTTGATTAGTCCGCTTAAGGCAAAAGCAGTAGTTTGAAACTTGGTAGAAATGTTCAGTATCTTATGATTATAAATAAAGTAATAACGTTAAGTTGAAAATATAATAACCCAAAATACATTTGGAACACTGATGCTGTAGTTCACAGTCATGATCATGTGACCAGTGGGGAGTTACAGCTTGCTGCTGCCACTCAGCAACTCAAGCGAGGAAAAAGTCAATAGAGCTACAGTGCTTATAAAGTGAGAATCTTGTAAATTAAACCATTGTAAGTCAGTGATTGTCCATATTTCATACTAGTACCCCTTCAGTGTTACTTAATATAGCAATAATTTGAGGTAATAGTAGTATTTTAGTTTTTGATATTTGGTATAACAAGTATGACTTAAGTTCAGCTATCAGCTAATAAGAGTAACTGTGCTAGTTACCTATAATTTTATAAGAAATTGCCTGAAATTTTTGTGGAGTACAACAATATTAGTTTACCATCCCAGTTTCTATAGGGTAGACACAGCTTTGCTAGATCTTCAGGTTCTAAGTCTTAGAAGCTGCATAAAATTGCAATCAATTTTTCTAACCTGACTTCTTTTGGTTTTAGGAGATATTCATGGACAGTATACAGACTTACTGAGATTATTTGAATATGGAGGTTTTCCACCAGAAGCCAACTATCTTTTCTTAGGAGATTATGTGGACAGAGGAAAGCAGTCTTTGGAAACCATCTGTTTGCTATTGGCTTACAAAATCAAATACCCGGAGAACTTCTTTCTTCTAAGAGGAAACCATGAGTGTGCTAGCATCAATCGCATCTATGGATTCTACGATGAGTGTAAGCGGGACTTAAAACATAGGGGAGGGCTTTCCGTGTGCCTGCACAGGTCACACGGATTTCTTCCAATTTAGAGAAACTGGGTTGTTTTTGTTGTTTTTGTTGTTGTTGTTGTTGTTGTTTTTTAAATAGGATCTCAGACAAAGATGCAGAAAGAAGAGCCTAAAGCTAGGAAACACACTGTTTTCTTGGGATCTCCGTGGTCATGTTTCAGGCTGGCTGCAGCTTAGTTGGCTAAAGGAGGCCGTCTTTTAATTAGTTTATCTGGGAAATATCCAAGTGAAACAAATACAGGTCACTACAGACAGTAGTCTCTGTTTTTCTGCTGTTTGATAGGGTTTGCTTTTTATATTCATTATTACAATGTTTATTTATTTATTAATTTGTGTGTGTGCGTGCACGCACAATGCATGTATGGTATCATGACAACATTTGGAGATCAGAGGACAGCTTGTAGTTGGTCCTTTCCTTGTACCTAAAAGTTGAAAGTAGAGAAATGGCTCAGCATTTAAGAGCCCTTGCTGCTCTTCCAGAGGCCTTGGGTTTGAGTCCATACACCCACAACAGGAGACTCACAACTGCCTTTAACTCCAGTTCCGGGGACCCCATTCTCTTTATGGCCTGGGCAGTCATTTCATGCACATGGTTCATATGCAGAGTGCAAGCAGGTACACATGCATACACATAAATAGAATGCTAAATAAAAGTTAAGTTTCATTATTAGGATTTTAGTCTGTTTATACACCTAGAGAGGCTATTGGGTCCTTTGTTATACAGTGTTCTTGTTTTTTAATCAGTCTGATTTGCTGATGTGTAACAGTTTTCCCAGTGTCATTATCCTGCTTTTGGATTTGGTTTTTCAGTTTAATTAAATTAAATATGGGAGTAGGTGTATTTGGTCACTTATAGTTGAGTCATTTCTAGTAGTTTTCTGATTAAATTTATTTCTGACTGCTAAATTATCCATTAGAATCTTTTTTTTCCTTTTTTGTCTTTCTTTTATGATAGTCTTCATCAAACTCCTAGCTCAATTCCTGTGGTGATAGAACAGATGTTTGTGAATGTGTTGCGCATGTCAGTCACTTCTAACACTGGAATGTAGTGGTAGTCACATCACGTTACTTTAAAAACAAACAAGATGAGCCCCTCAGAATTTGTGTTATAATAGTAATCATTCTGTATTTGAGTTTTACATTTTTGTGACCTTATGCAGAGAAAGTAAGTTGAAGTGCATCTAGCCATCTTTCTATGAGGTATATTGGTATGTTCTTAGAAGATAAAGTGAGGCGTGAATGTCCTTAAGGATAGAAAGGACATCAAATGGAATGATGTGTGGGAAAACTGCTTGTAAACAGTCTATAAATTATACTTATTCATTAAAAGGTAGGCTTGGACATAAAATAGGAAATTAATAGTTGTGACTTTCATCCTTTCTCTAGCTTGGTAGTTGAGCTTAATACCAAATCAGGAAAATCAGGTAACTCTTAGTGGAAGCTGTCTTTGTTATAGCTGGGCTATGGGAAAATTATAGCCTTGTGTCTTTTCATTTGCTGCAGTGGCAAGGTGTAATTTGCTCTAAAGTGAATACCACTTAGGCACTTGGAAGTGTTCCTTTGCTGGCAGTAGGTTTATACTTTGTTACTCAGTGCATTAAGTTAACATTGACTAGCTCCAGGGGTACCATTTTCACTTATGTCTACTTACTTGGCTAGGAAATGTATTGAATGGGGAGAGATTAGCTAATATTCTATTAGATGATTTCATAAATATTGTACTATAGTGATTTTTCTAAGATAAGCTGTGTGCTTCATAAAACAGTGCAGTCTTTGAAGTGTTTGCAGCTCTACAGAAGGTGTAGAATGTTTTAGTCCCCTTTTAGAAATATATAAGCAAAAAAAATATTACACGAGACGATAAATGCTGACAGGTACTCAGATATGAGCTACATCTTCAGTGTGTGAAACGGAACATAGCTCATTCACTTAAGAAAAAAGGGCTAAATAATCGAGCACAGAGAAGAAAATTTAAGACATCATAGTCTGTCTTTCAGTTAACTAATGAGAACAGTTATTGATTCTTTAATTCTCTGTTTTCCCTTTTTATAGGCAAACGAAGATTTAATATTAAATTGTGGAAGACATTCACTGATTGTTTTAACTGTCTGCCTATAGCTGCTATTGTTGATGAGAAAATCTTCTGTTGTCATGGAGGTAGAGTAATAAATTTGCTATTTATAGAATCTGAGAGCTGCAATAACCGCAGTACTGTGGGAAAGCTGAGTGTGGCCTGAGAGGCACAGCAGCATCTCAGAATAACACATTCAACACTGTCCTTAGAGTTCCTCACATACAAGTGTTCCATACACACTGTAACCCAGAATTCAGAGGCTGAGGCAGAAGGACCTCAGAGCCATCCTGGGCCGTAGATTCTATCTCAAAAAGAAAAAAAGAGAAAAGAGAAAAGGAAAAGAGGAAAGAAAACTAGATGGTGTACAAAGTATTTTCACTTTGCCTCAGTCTAGGCTTGACCAGCTGATCAGATCATTTCCTGTGGTGCTGGGATCTAGCTCATGCCTCAACTTTTAATAAAAGGTACGCAGTCATCATTCAAAATGAGAGGCTAATTACATTTCTGTCTGTATTAAATACCCTTTATCTGATTCTAAACACAACATAATTGATATGACTTCTAGGTTTTGTGTACTCCATCACCCCGTTAGGAAATGAGGACATTAGAATATGGAGGTTAGAATTCAGATCAAAAAGTTTTCAACTCTCCAGCCTTAGCACCCAGCTTCACGTCAGTGTGCTTCAGGGTCTCTCACAAGGAACTATGTTTCTTATTTATCCTCTGAGGATCGTAAATTTAGTTTACTTCAGATGAAAGTTTTGTAAGTTCACATACATGAGAACCCACTGGAGAATATCCAATAAACTTTTCTATGATATTACACACACACACACACACACACACACACACACACACACACACACACACACACACATATACTTGCACACACTTATGGAATAATTTAAAACTATTAGGTTTTCATATAGGGAAGAAATTGAATGAACTATAGGAAAAGTGGTTTCTTGGTATCATACATGGACGTGTCTTATGAAAAGATGGGTGGTGGGGCCTGAGATATGAGCGGTTTATTCTGACAGCACGATTCACACTATTAATTGAAATGTTGTTTTCCATAGATACCAACCATTGAAGGAACCACAGTTCTTGGGCGTTGGTGTAGTTAAGATGGGAGTATGACAGTTTGGAATATGTGTATTTCTTGTGATGATACTTGAGTTACCTACTAGAGAAACAATACCTTATATTTATGTTCTACTTTAAAGATACATTCTTGTGCTTGTTTGTTTGTTTGTTTATCCTTCTGATTAGTAGTTTAATACACATTTTTTGCAGATAATGAGCAGGATACGGGGAAAAGTTCCTAGGGGACCAAGAGAGGTGTTTTAACTTGACAGTAAAAATGCTTTACGATTTGGTGGTCGTGAAGGAACAAAAGTAGTAGGAAGGCTGCGGCCGAGTGTCCTCAGGAAGGATAAGGGCAACTGGGAAGGAAATAGTGGAGTTGCTCCTCGGAGTCTCTTTCCTTGGTAGAAAGAAAGAAAAGACAACACAAGTATAATTCTGCTAGATATTATTAAGTCTTTCTCTTTTTATATATAGGACTGTCACCAGACCTACAATCTATGGAACAGATTCGGAGAATTATGAGACCCACTGATGTACCTGATACAGGTTAGTACATACAGAAGTTTAGTTAACTGTTTTACGTAAAATGTTGGTGTGCTTGAACCTAATTATATTTAATGAAAGTCATTCAGAAATCTAGTATCATCCCTGAAAACAGTTAACAAAGTGATCAGAGCAATCTTGAAAGAAAAGAAATTAAAGGAAAGTAATAGCCTTGCCAGTCTTATTTAAAAGCATCCATGTGTTCATGTCTTCATGATAAGTAAGTAAAATAATGCAATAGGCTGGTGCTCAGTAGAAGGGTAATGTAAGGAGCGGGCAAGCCGACTACATAGGAAACGATAGCCAGAAACGAGATGAAGGCTTGCATGTATTATACTTGAGTGTATCACACACCCATTTCCTGCATGCCGAAGCCATCAGAAAGTCCTACCCTAGGAAGCCAGGGAAGTTCATACTTATGGTTGCTTTAACAAAGAATGGTTTAGACTGGAGTGCCCAGGGACAGTCTAAGATGGCAGGAGAGATGGGCTGTAAATGTGGGCTGTATTCTGTGCTTTCTTCTATTTCATTGGGTTGTTTTCTGTTTTCTAAAGGTTTGCTTTGTGACTTACTGTGGTCCGACCCAGATAAGGATGTACAAGGCTGGGGAGAAAATGATCGTGGTGTTTCTTTTACTTTTGGAGCTGATGTAGTCAGCAAATTTCTGAATCGTCATGACTTAGACTTGATTTGTCGGGCTCATCAGGTATACAGCATAAAATATTTTATTGTGAATTTCACACATTTCATTTATTGGTAGGTAGATAACTTACCCTGATGTCTTTAGTTACTGTGACACTGAACAAGGTAACTTATAAAAGAATGAGTTTAATTTTGAGCTCACAGATCGAGGGCGAGAGTCTGTGACCATCATAGCATGGAGGGTGGTGGCAGGCAGGTAGGTAGGCACGGCTCTGAAGCAGTAGCTGAGAGCGTACATCTTCAGGCCACAGCCACGAGGCAGAGAGAGAACTGACAATGGCTTGGGCTTTGAAACCTCAAAATCCCCAGGGACACCTAATACCTCCTAACAGTTCTGCCTTCTGAGGACCAAGCATTCAAATATATGAACTGATACTAGGAAAGGTAGTGGGGGGAGGGGCTGGAGAGTTGGCTCAGTGATTTAATAGCACTAGCTTTTCTTCCAGAGGACCCAGGTTTGATTCTCAGCACCCATGTGTCAGCTCAAAACTGTCTGAAACTCCAGTCCCAGGAGATCAGACACCTTCCAGCCTCCAAAGGCACAGGCATGCAAGCAATGCACAGATGCACTTGCAGCAAAACACCCATACACGTAAAATAATTACAAACTTAAAAGGTAATATGATTTATATGGGAAGAGCATAGATGAGGATTCTAGATCTCTCACAAGTCAGTGATCCATGCTAAGCCAGCTCACTCTGCATGATTGTTTTAAAAGAGAACATTCTGTAGTGCAGCGAGCTAACTGCAGCCCTAGCAGTGCTTTGCTGAAGTTTCCAGGGGTGATGTGTTCTTTGTGTGGCCTCTCTGTGATATGCTAATACTCTGATGCTACCCAAATGTGTCAGTATTGCTTTGTAACGAAAACAAGCTGTGATAGGAGAATTTTCCTGAGAAGGTTGTGCAATGCAGTTATAAACTGGTTAATAATGCAGGTAATTAGTCTTTAAAAATCGTTATTGATACTGTAAAAAAGGTGTGCACTGTTCTCAAAACTGTTCATGATCTGTAAACCATAATTGGTTTTTAATACATTGGCTGAAAATATTTTTGTCTTCTTAATTTTGTTTTTAAAGTATGTATTTTATTTTCTATGTGTAAATGCTTTGCTTGCATGTATGTGTGGGTACTACAGGCATGCCTAGTGCCTTCAGAGGTCAGATGAGCAAGCCCTGGAACCTAGAGTTTCAGATGGTTGTGCGCTACCATGTGAGTGTTTGAGAACTGAATCCAAGTCCTTCTGAAAGAGCAACAAGTGCTCTTAACCACCGAGCTGCGTCTTCAGCTCTGTTGGCCTCTTTTCTTTGTTGGTTTGGTTTTGTAGGTTAAAAAAAGTTACATATGTGTATGTAGGAGTGTGTGCAAATGGAAAGATTCATTTTGTTTTGTTTTCTTACCATATTTGGGAATAAGGTCAGGGTCTCAGCACCTGATACAGAGAGGTTTTGTTGTTGTCTGGCCTTGGCTTCATTGACATGCATTAGCATATGCAGTTAAATGACCCACTTGTAAGTGTTTCTATTTGTTACTTCCTTTGACAGGTGGTGGAAGACGGATATGAATTTTTTGCTAAACGACAATTGGTGACTTTATTTTCTGCCCCAAATTACTGTGGCGAGTTTGACAATGCTGGTGGTATGATGAGTGTGGATGAAACTTTGATGTGCTCGTTCCAGGTAAGACAAGAAATGCAAATGTATGTCTGTCTGTCTGTCTTCCCTTCCCTTCTTCCCCTCTCCTTTTGCTTTGAGACAGAATCTCCCAATACAGCTGGGCTGACCCTGAACTTGCATTTGCAGTCTTCCTGCCTCCCTCATGAATATCAGGATGTTGGGCATATATTGCCCTGCCTGCCTGGCTGGTAGTTGTCTAACAATTTAGACCTTCATTAATACTATTGTCAAGAGTAATTTTTCTTTTTAATCTCTCTTTGAGCAGAGTGTGTTGAAAATGAGTTTAATTCATAATTTATTGCCATTCATGGTTAGAGATACAGTTCAATGGTAAAATACTTTATCACATGTAAGACCTTTGGTTCAATATCCAACACAGCAATGCAGGGGACCCCCACTCTACGGGGCGGGCGGGGGGAGACAGAAGTGATTATAATCCAGACTATTAAAACTTTTCTCTTTCGGTCATGAACTTTACAGCTTTGGGGCTGTATAACTGAACAGAGTTTCAGAAAACTTTAGATTGCAACATACTTGTTTCAGATGTTTAAACTGTTAACCCTGTGCTGTAACTGCATAGTGGGTAATTACTAAAGGAATATGAACGGCAAGCTGGGAAGGTGGCCCAGTGAGTGAGGTGCTTGCCATGGAAGGACGCAGACCTTAGCCTGGGTCTCCAGTACCCACATGGCAGTGGCATGTGCCTGTAATGTCAGGCTAAGGAAGTGGAGACAGGAGGATACCAGGGGTTTGTTGGCTAGCCACCATAGCCCATTACTGGACTTCAGGTTCATGGAAGTAACTGAGGAGGACACCCAACACCCTCACACAGACATAAATGTAGGCAAAACACCAATGCACATAAAGTTAAAAATAAATTATTTTTTAAAAAAAAAACTACATAAATTTTTCCATACTTTTTATTTCTAACAAGTAAAACCCTTATTTATGCCCACTATAATGAGTGAATAAAAGTAACAAATGTTTATGCATGATGCGGTTGCATATGTCGTTAATACCATTACTCAGGAAACAGAGACAGGCAGTTATCTTTGAGTTCAAGGCTAACCTGGACTACATAGCAAGTTTGAGGCCAACCAGATGACATAGTGAGGCCCTGTCTTTAAGAATGTTGCAGGGCATGGTGGAACAGTTTAAAACTTAAAATACTAATGATGGAAATGTAGATTACTGCAGCTGCCTTGAAACAGTTTGGCAGTTAATTAAAAGGTTAAACATTGTGTTATTAGATGATTGAGCACAATCATGTCCATAGAAAATCTTTTTTTTTTTTTTTTGAGACAGGGTTTCTCTGTAAACCTGGCTGTCCTGGAACTCACTCTGTAGAACAGGCTGGCCTTGAACTCAGAAATCCACCTGCCTCTGCCTCCCGAGTGCTGGGATTAAAGGCATGCGCCAACACTGCCCGGCTCACACAAAATCTTTTATAACATTATTTATAATAGCTAAAAGTAGAAACAACCTTAGAGCCCAGCTGAAGAATGGATAAATAAAATGTGCTATCCATCCATACAACAGAACATTTTAGCAATAAAAACGGCTACAGATGCTGACAGATAGCATAGCATGGAAGAGTTTTGAAATCTTAGGTGGAAGAACCTATTCACACAGATCATGTTATTTGCTAGCCATATTAATGATGCTAATAATTGGCATCAGTTATATAAAATGATGTAGACCTGGCAAGTCCATAAGGACATAATAAGATGGGTGGGTGATTGCTAACACTTCTGCGGAGATGGAGAACCAGAATGTGACATGACTAAGGTCAGAGAGTTTTGGGGGGTTGGACAAAAACTACTAAAATCAGATAATTGTACTAAATATATAGCATACTAAGTAAGTAAATAAACACACTAATAACGTGTATACTTTAAATGATTAAACTTGATGTTATGGAGTGGTCCTTGGTGGTGCATGCCTTTGATCCCAGCAGTCAGGAGCAGATGCAGACAGATCTCTGATTTCGAAGCTAGCCTGGATTACAGAGTGAGTTTCAAGGACACCCAGGGCTACACAGAAAAACCTTGTTTTTTTTGGGGGGGGGGGGTTATCCTATGGAAAATACCATAAAAAAACTTAAAGTAAGATCTACCTGTATATAAAAGATACAATGGCTTGTGCCTGTAACCTCAACACTCAAAATGATGAGGCAGAAGGATTGCCACGAGTTTGAGGTTGGCCTGACTACACCATCTATCTCAGAATACCAGGGGCAAGGTCAGAATTAAGGTGAGAATCTAGTGACTCAGACCAGTATTTTTTTCCTCTCTAATAAGGTGAACTAGTAGAGAAGTTTAACTTAAATTTAAGGGCTCTGCAGTTACTGAGGCTGTATATCTAAGCTGTGTTTCTAAAATCTTAGAGAATGTTAAGTAAGTGTTCTTCCTTGGGGGAAGGCGGTGCTGGAGACCAAGTCCAGGCACTTGCTATTGAGCACTCATAGAGCTGCTCTGCCAAACTTACACTTCAATCTAAGACATGTCTGTGCAGTATTGGGAGCTCTATTTTCACTGGACAATTGGTGGTATTTATTGAAAGAATAATATTGTTAATTATGTATCTATTTCAAGATATTGAAACCATCTGAAAAGAAAGCGAAGTACCAGTATGGCGGGCTGAATTCTGGACGTCCTGTCACTCCGCCTCGAACAGCTAATCCACCGAAGAAAAGGTGAAGAAGACAGGAATTCTGGAAAGAGAAACCATCAAATTTGTTAAGGACATACTTCATAATATATAAGTGTGCACTGTAAAACCATCCAGCCATCCGACACCCTTTATGATGTCACACCTTTAACTTAAGGAGACGGGTAAAGGATCTTAGATTTTTTTCTAACAGAAAGATGTGCTACACTGTATTGTAATAAATATACTCTGTTATAATATTCAACAAAGTTAAATCCAAATTCAGAAGTATCCATTAAAGTTCTATCTTCTCAGATCACAGTTTTTAAAGTTGAAAAGCATCCCAGTTAAACTAGCTGTTTTAGTTACCCAGATGAAAGCATGAAGACCCATCTGTGTAATGTGGTTTTAGTGTTGCTTGGTTGTTTCATTATTTTGGGCTTGTTTTGTTTTGTTTGTTTTTGCTAGAATAATGGCATCTACTTTTCCTGTTTTTCCCTAAACATTTTAAAAAGTGAAAATGGGAAGAGCTTTAAAGACATTCACCAACTATTATTTTCTTTCACTTATCTACTTAAGTAACTGTTGGATCTTACTAAGAAAACTTACGCCTCATTATAGTAAGAAGGAATTTTAGAGGTTGATGGGTTTTAAAAATATACAAACTATCTGATCCAATGATTTTAATCAAACAGTTTGACTGGGCAAACTTTGCAGCTGATAATGAGTATTTTGCTTTTTACAAAATTGCCACTGATTTGGATTTGTGCACTCTAATCTTTAATTTATTGATGCTCTATTGTGCAGTAGCATTTCATTTAAGATAAGGCTCATATAGTATTATCCAAAACTAGTTGGTAATGTGATTATGTGGTACCTTGGCTTTAGGTTTTAATTCGCACGAAACACCTTTTGGCATGCTTAACTTTCTGGTATTACCCTCACCTGCATCGGTTTTGTTTTTTGGGGTTTTTGTTGTTTGTTTGTTTGTTTGTTTTTAGATCCACAGAACATGAGAATCCTTTTTGACAAGCCTTGGAAAGCTGGCTCTCTTCTTTCCCTCTCTATGTGAAGGATGTATTTAAATGAACGATGGTCCGTGGGACATCAGTCAGCTCTGAGTATTGGGTGCTTCCCTGTCTAATAATTGCCATGTGAATGTTGTTTTTGACTGTAAGGCTGTCACTAAAGATTTTTACTCTGCGTTTTCATAATCAAAGGTCATGATGTGTATAGACATGCTTTGTAGTGAAGTATAGTAGCAATAATTTCTGTACATGATCAAGAGTTTATTGCAGCATTTCTTTCCCTGTTTTCTTTTTTTAAGGGTTAGCATTAACGAATGTCAAGGAGTAGCAAAGTCAGCAAAGATTTTAGAAGGAGGAATTAAGAACACACGCAGATTTGTGATTCTTTGGATGTGACACTTATTGGATGTGGTTCTAAAGTCTTTTATTGAACATTGTCAAATTTGTAAGCTTCATAGGGGTGGACATAATGTTTATATAATGCCCTTCTTATGTGTTGTCATAGATGTGAGACCTTACTGTCTGAAAATGTTAAATTGAGAACTTTGTTAACATTCTATGGATTGGCACATCATATTACTGCGAGAAACGTTTGGTTTTCAGCACAGTGCGAAAGTTCTTTAAAATGCATATGTCTTTTTTTCTAATTCCATTTTGTTTAAAGCACATTTTAAATGTAGTTTTCTCATTTAGTAAAAGTTGTCTAATTGATACAAAGTCTGAGTGATTTATTCTGTGTTGTGTTGTTTTACAGTGAGACTTGTAAGCACAAGTTGACATAGACTAAAAGTGATCCTGAGCTGTAACCGTGTTCCATTAGGTCACACATGCTTTTATTTAATACAGTTTGATAACTTTCATACTGGAGTATAAATTAAACAATTGCTAATAGAATTTTAGATGTTATCTCTGAGTAATCAATACTTAAGGTAGCTCAAGAAAATAAGCCTTAGTTTCAATATTAGTTAATCTATGCTAATCTGTATCTTAAACTGGTTTTTTATAAATGTTCATTCAAATTAAAACTAAGGGGGGGAAAAGTAAGCAAATTAGTATTGGTTGTTAAAGGATAGACATTTACCATGTTGAAAAATCATTCAGATCTCTTAAAACTACTTTACAGCTTCTCATATACAAGTACTCAGTACATCATGTGCTCCTAAGAATGATAACACAGATTATTAATTATACCAGTTTACTGACAAAGTCACAAAAACAAACAGAAAAATACAGGCTACCTTTAACCCCATGATTGGTGAGGCAGACAGGTGGATCTATGAATCAAAGCCTAGTCTACCTATTACAGTGTCTGTTTACTAGATGAAAAGCTATACAAGCAATCGCAGAGGATTTGGGTTCAATTCCCAGCACTCACAAGGCTGTTTATAGGGCCAGGCCAAGGGGATCTGCTGTTTATCCTCTCTGTGGGCACCAGGCACACACATAGCACACATGGTGGGTACATAGGTATACATGTAGGCGAAACCCTCATATACATAAAAATACAATGTTTAAAGGATTGTTTTAATTAAGTGTTGAGCAAATGAGGTTTTTTTTGTTTTGTTTTGAATTGGAGCAGTTGTCACAGTTTTTGCTGTTGGTTGTTTGTTTAGAGACAGAGTCAGGTCCAGGTTGACTTCCAGCTCTAGTCTCCTGCCTTAGCTCCATGAGTGCTGACACTGTAGGTGTGACCCATGCTGGGTTAAAACAGCCATGTTAGTTTATAACCCTCTGATAACTGGTAGCTTCTAAGAATCCCCCAGAAATTATCGTGGTAGAACTCATGAGCCTACTTAGCATACCAAATTAAGCAACTTGCTGCTTCAGAAAGTTTTGTGTTTTTTAAGATTTACTCATTTTATTTAATGCGTTTGAGTGTTTTTGCCTGTGTGTATGTGTATGTACCAATGGGTGCCTGGTGGCTGTAGAAACCAAAAGAAGGTGTTGATCTCCTGGAATTTGATTTATGGATGATTGTGAGCCATCATGGGTGTTGGGAATTCAGCCTGGATCCTCTGCAAGAGCAACAAGGGCTCTTAACTCCAGCCCATGCTAAAAAAAACCCTTACTGTGAGGTGTAGTGACACACACCTATAATCTCAGCATTCAAAAGTGTGAGGTAGGATTGCTATTTGAGTACAACCTGGACTATAGATCAAGACACTACCTCAAAAATATTAGTAACAGGAAAAAAAAATGTTCCTCATCTTAGCCAATTGTACTGACACCTGCAGCCCAGGTTCTTAGGAGTTGGAGGCAGAAGGATCAGGAATTCTAAGGCCAGCCTGAGCTACAAGGCTACAAGAGACCCTGTCTTCACCACACATGGGAGTGGGGGGATGCTGAGTATCATCGACTATTGAGCGCTCAATCCTAAAGTCATCTAGCATCCAACCCACACTCCAGTCTCAGAACATGGGGGTAGGGGTGGGGGGGAGCCTGGAGAAGGGTGCAACATGTCATTATACTCATGAACTATGGCTGCCTGCAGAGAATTGAGCCTGTCGGCATCCAGCCTGCACGGTTGATGGGCTCACAAAGCCCACCCACGCTGAGGAACTGTTGACAGTTAATGGTTGGTGGGGGAAAGGAAGCCATGTCTTTAGTGGTGTAGCCAATGCTGAGTTGCCCCTCACCCATGTTCATGCATGCAACCTTAATTAAAGTCAGTAGATCAGAAGAAATCAAAATAGGGCATAGGAAGAAGGGGGCCAGAAGGAGCGAAGAATAGGATGAAAATGATTTTTATAAATGTGTTCTAAATTGTCAACAAATAGTTTTGAAACTTCTCTCCCAGCATAAGAGCCTGAACCCTCTAACAGACCTGTTGACCCCACTGGAGTAAATTCAACTAGTCACCAAAGATCCAGGCTACAGTCCTATGTGCTGTTATTTGTTATTGTCTGGTTTGTTAGGAAAGTAAACTTTTAACTCTTTTTTTTTTTTTTTTTCTTCTTCTTCTTTTTTCTTTTCGAGACAGGGTTTCTCTGTGTAGCCCTGGCTGTCCTGGAACTCACTCTGTAGACTAGGCTGGCCTCGAACTCAGAAATCCGCCTGCCTCTGCCTCCCAAGTGCTGGGATTAAAGGCGTGCGCCACCACTGCCCAGCTGACTATTAACTCTTGAATTCCCCAAACTTTGACTTGTCAATTCTAACTTGGAGTCTTGTGTGCATTGGGTTGTTCCTTCAAGACTAAAGTTTGCCCTTAAACCTTTATTTAGGTGGCTTAGACAACCTCTGGGGCACAGATTTTTGTTTTTGCATTTAATGAATTACAGATTTTAAAAAAGGATTGCACCTTTACTGTTAGCACTTTGACCTTATGGAGAAATGTACAACACAATTCCAATTTCCCTTTATTCACATGTCTCAAAACAAGAATTGTCTCTGAAGAATTTGAGTCTGTACCCCTGAAATAAATGGTTCATTGTGAAAACTGTGGTCCTAATAGTGAAATAAGAAAAGAATGAAATAGATGGTTTGTTGAAGGAAGCTGACACCTTTTAGAAATGAGGTTTATTAGGAGAAAAGTCCTCGAGGTCATGATCTTGTCTAAAGAGCTAGAGAGAACATCAGAAAGAGGATAGATACTGTTGGGTGGTGGTCGCAGTTTTAATCCCAGCACTGGGGAGGCAGAGACAGGTGTTCAAGGCAGCAGCCTGGTCTACAGAGCCAAGTACTACATAAGGAAACCTTGTCTTGGGGGAAAAAAAAGAAAGAAGAAGGATACATAGTATATTAAAAATTACATAGGGGCCTTAAAGGGAAAGAGACTTACGTTTAAAACCTGAAGGGAGCTTCAGGATGAATAGGAGGGAGAAGGGAAGCCACTAATGAGAAGGGTTGTCAGGGTTGGGGGAGGACAGAAGGGCCTTCAGAAAAACCCAACCCCCTTTATACGTGCTTTCACAGGGCCACAGAAGGTTTCATAGCAGGTAATCTAGATCAAGATAGCCTATGTGGCAGTGCACAGATGGTAGCCAAGTAATGCTTACACCACATATTTGTTAGCCACTACACAGTTCTGTCCCCCTACCCCCAAAGCCACAGTGGGGGGTATGGCCTAATGGCTTCTGGCTGTGGGGTGTACATGATCCCAGTCTTAAAGGGGCAGGTTTGTGTACTGGCACTAAGAAGTCCAAGTGCTCAGTTAAGATTCTGCAGCTAGCTCATTACCGGCATGGTGGGAAATTTACATATTCAAAGTCAAACAGTCCCAGATTTCTTGATTTCTTCAGTCTGCATTCTTCGTATCTTAGAGTCATCCTTCACATGTTTTTGAGAAACAGGTATACTTACATAATGGAGTATTTTTACACATTCATCCAATCAATATTAGCATGTTAAACAAGACTTGGAAGCAGAAGAGATTGTTGCCTCCTTGGCAAAACAAGGATTGTGTCATGGTTCAAGAAAATATGGAGAAAAGCCAGCAAAAATATTTTCAGTGAGGAACAAAATGGTACTATGGAAGAAAATGAAAAAAAAGCAGATTTAATTTTATTTTTGTGTTAGATGACCAGGCTGAATACTTGGTTTCAATAAAAAACTGCACAAAAAAGAATTTTGCACAGCTTGTATCTCCCAGTAACGGGCGGGGGGGGGGGGTGAGTGGAGGAAAGAGATGGGTATCCATGAATGTGGTTACTATCCTTGGTACTTAAGGGTGCCAGAAAAAAAGAAAGAAAGAAAAAGAAAGAAAAAAAAGGAAATGGGCAAAAAGTCACCTCTGCCTGTAGGAACTACAATGGGCGAGGATGAGGTGCATGCAGAATCTAAACAGTATTGGTCATCTGTTCCTTGGATATAAATTTGGAATGTGGGGCTGGAGAGATGGCTCAGTGGGTAAAGAGCACTTACTGCTCTTGCAGAGGACCTAAATTTGGTTCCCAGCATCCATATCAGGCACCTCACAACCACCAGTTACTCCAGTTCCATGGCTCTAGTGCCCTCTTCTGACCTCTGATGGCGCCTGCACGTAGGTGTTGCACTTAAACTCATGCACACACACACCACACACACACAACCCTTTAGAATTGAAATGTTTGATGGGCGATGCCTATTTACATTCTTGTAATTGTTTCAGTCTACACAGTTATATGTTCTTGGTACATATTCTTTTTGAAATATATAAGATTTTCTTCATGTAAAATTGTATATGAATACAAAAGTAGCTTCATTTTCAAAACCTAATTACCTAAGTGAGGACCACTGAAGGTGCTGTAAGGAGTCACACCGCAGTCTGTTTCTACCTCTGTCAGCTCTGTAGACAGGATGTGAGGGTGAGACAAGGCTGCTTAAAGCACCATGCTGGGCTTCAAAAGACACCACTCCTGTGGTCATGTTCCAATTCCTGCACATAGCAAGCAAGTCAGGCTCACTGGGAAATGTAAATGACGAAGAGAGCATATTATAAGCTAGGTACATTGACATCACTAGGAAATTAAATAGTGAAGAGAGCTTATAATCTAGGTTCAATTTTTTTAAAAGTGGAAGTGTTTCAGACATATTTAAGAAAACAAAAAAGGGAAGGCTGGAGGAAGGTTCAGCGATTAAGCGCATCGACTGCTCTTCCAGAGGTCCTCAGTTCAATTCCCAGCACCCACAGGATGCTTACAACCATCAGTAATGAGATCTGATGTATATCTCTTCTGGTGTGTGTACAGAGTAGTCATATACATAAAATATTTTTTAAAAGGAAAACAAAAAAGTACAATGTTTAGTCTGAAAAAATTATGATTATGGATGCATTAAGTACAATGAGAACAAACTTCTATTTCAGACAGTGCAAGAAATGGACAGGTTATAGGCAGTCAAATTCTCAGAAGGTGAATACCAAAGGCATGGTTCAGAGATTGAAGAACAGGAAGGATAAGAGGGACAAGAGCAGGGAGGTGGTGGCTCACACCTTATCCCACTACTTAGGAGGCAGAGGCAGGCATATCTCTGAATTCAGAGTTCAAGGCCAGCCTGGTCTACAGTCCCAATACAACTAAAGCTACACAGAGAAAGAAAACACACACACACAGAGAAAGACAGAGTTTACTTTCATGTATGTGTACCACCTGTGTGTGCCTGGTGCCCACAGTCAAGAAGAGGATGTTGGATTCCCTGGGACTGGAATTACCAAGAGTTGTGAACTGCCATGTGAGTGCTGGGTATTCAACCTGGATCCTCTGGAAGAGCACCTGTTGTGCCCAGACTGCGAAAACCCCAAAGAGACCACCAGGAACCACAACTCTGATGCTAGCACGTGAGAGTCTTTATTCAAGCTCAAGCCTGGGTTACAAACCTTCCTGATGCAACAGGATAGGAGAGTGACCCCCAGGTCTAGGGGAAAGGGGGTTATAAAGGATAAAAACCTCAAGTGGGGGTTTCCAAGTCCTGGCGTTACATGGGAGGGTAGAGAAATGTTGGCCTTTAAGCTAATTGATTACAGCACCTTGTTAAACCACAAGGAGGGAGTATATTTACATCAAAAGGAGCATCTTGACATGGGGTTTTCTTAGCCCACTCTGTTCTCGGGAAGCAGCTTCACTCAGAAGCACCCAGGTCCAAGGAGCGTGTAGATAGGCAGGGAGGGGGAACGGCGGGCAGTCCCGGGCCTGCAGGGCAGCCCGGTCTCCTCGTCCTGTACGGGGCTCCTCAACTGTTCCACACAGACAGCGTTCGCAGGAAAGCGCGATCGCATCAAGGTCCAGAGAGCTAGAGCCGAATAACGGCAAAAGGCAGAGGCGCCCAGGTCAGCGCGGGGGCGGGGCGGAGGCGGGGCGGAGGCGGGGCGACAGCGCCGGCCCCGCCCTCGGCTGTTCCCGTGCTCTGATTGGCTCCGGCAGCCGCGCGCTCCGGGCCCGGCAGCTTAAGGCTGGTAGGCGGGTTTTGTGGCCTGCGGCTAGCAACCGCCTGAGGTAGATCGCTGAGGCGGAGGCTGCGGGCTGCTCGCTCTTCCCCGGCCTGCACAGGTACCTTCGTCCGCACCGAGCGGCCGGGCCTGATGGCGAGTCCCAAGAATCGGCGGCGAATGTGCCCTCCGCTCGCTCCCACAGTGAGGAGGCGGGGACGCCTCAGTCCCGTAGCCCTCAGCGCCGCATCCCCACGGTCTCGCGGCCTCGAGCGCCCGGCCAGCTCCAAGGGCCGGGACGCGGGCGGGCATCCCGGAGGCGGGGACGGGAGCTGGCGGCGGCGGGGGCCAGAGGAGGGATCCCCCGCAGGCTGCGGAGACCGGCATGGCGGCCCCGGCAGGTGGCGCGGGGTGGTGCACGGTGGGGACCGAGGCTCTGCCTCTTCACAGGGCTGAGGGGATGTGAGTCCTGCCGCTTTGTCCCGTGTCCCACGCCCCCAGCCGTGGTCTCAGCGCGACACCCTTAGCCAGTTTCTCCAAAAGTACGAAAGTTCTCATGCCTACTTGCCCCCAGTCGTCAGGGATTGGCTCTCAAGATTTTCATATAGAGAAACGATTTCTATTTTATGATCCTGTCGCCAGACGCAGAGAGAACTTTCTTCAGATGCTTACAGAATTCAGGTGTATTTACAAAGCAAACAAACAGAACCCCAAACATCACAAACCCCAGACATCGTCTTTAGGAATTTTGCTATGATTTTTCAAATGTTAGGTAGACTGCATTGCAAGTGAACGGAAGGATCTTTACCTTATGCTGTGAGGCTTTTCCTTGAGAGGTGCAAACCAATCTCTGCTCACCCTAGACAGGGAGTCAATGACAGATCAAAGTAGGGAGTCCACCGAAGTCCAGTTTGGTGAAGCTCAAGTTTGCTGGGGTTACTTACAGGGGTATGGGTGAGGGCTCACTGACAGAAGCCTGTATGACTCAAGCTGCATTACTGAAAAGCCCAGCGAGCACGGGGATGACTGGGAAAGCTGCCGGTGCAGACCCTCCGCCCAGCAGTCCTTACTGCTTTAGAACCTTAGAGAGGGCGCTGGTGAACCTTGTGAGTTGTTTATTTTTCTGAGCCTTGTTTTGTTTACTTCGTGAGTCTTAAGCAGCTTCCCTTTAAGACAGAATGTGTCTTGTTTGGAGAAAATTACAGAACTTCTCCTTTCACTCTCTATCTTGAGAAATGCCCCATCTTTTAATTTGTTCTATATTTCTTTCTCTGATAGCAGAACTCTTACTCTTTGATGCATCTAAACAAAGAGTTAAATTTAAAAGATACCACAAAGTAGAATTTGACACAGGCTGTAGTTTTTCTTCATAAGCAGTTAACTGTACAACTTTGATTCAGTATTAACTTCAGTGAATCTCTTTTTGGGACATTCCCTTTTCCTGTTTTCTCAAGTCTTAGATGAAATAATCTGATACATGAAGTTTGCATTTTCTCATTTACCTATAGTTTCAATATAAAAGCATTGTTTGAAAGTCATCATTAAGTAAAACTTAGCTCCTGGAAAATGTACCACAGTAATTCTGTATTCTGATATGTCCTACCTCTGAACCTAGCACTGCCCCACTCCATTTGAGAAGCTTAATGACTGTTTGGTTTTTTGTTGTTGTTGTTGTTGTTTTCCCCAGAAGAAAGACAGATGAAGGAATCAAAAGACAAGAAATAATTGTAGAACTAACTATAATTTCTTCTGTCTATTTTGGTTGTTGGTTGGTTATGTTTGTTTGATTTTGAGATAGTCTCTATATGTTGTCCAAGCTGGTCTCTCTCTCTCTCTCTCTCCCCTTCTTCCCTTTCTACACAATACCTACATACATACATACAGACACACACACACACACACACACACACACACACACACACACACACACACACACACACACACATCATTTGTATCCCTGCTGCCTTCCAAGGCCAGGAGAAAGCATTGAATCCCCTGGAACTGGACTTGGATGCTTATGAACCACTGTGTATGTGTTGAGAATCAAACCTGGGTTCTGTGGAAGAATGGCGAGTGCTCTTAATTGTTGAGCCATCTTTCTAGGCCCTCTGTCTAATTCTTTATGATCTAACCCTACACTTGTTAATTCTTTGGCCATTAGGCATATGTGACATTAAACATGTCTGTATACAATAGACAAGTTTGATTTTTACTTAATTTAAATATAAAATGGAAGGAGTGTAAGATAGTCTCTTATATAATTTTTTATTGGTTTTTGTTTTTTTGTTTTTTGTTTTTTTTTTTTTTGGTTTTTCGAGACAGGGTTTCTCTGTGTAGCCCTGGCTGGCCTCGAACTCAGAAATCCACCTGCCTCTGCCTCCCAAGTGCTGGGATTAAAGGTGTGCGCCACCACTGCCCGGCTGTTGTTGCTGTTTTTAAGACAGAGTTTTTCTGTATAGCAGCCCTGGCTGTCCTGGAACTCAGTTTGTAGACTAGACTGGCCTTGAATTCACAGAGAGCTGCCTGCCTCTGCTTCCCAAGTTCTGGGATCAAAGGCATGTGCCATTACTGCCTAGCACTACTTCATTTTCATAGGACTATATTTCAAACTATTTAGTAAATAGCATCAAAATTGAGATATGTATAAACTATTAAAAATGTACCAGACTTAAATGATTTAGTATATAAAATATTTCATTAATTTTTATATTGATTAGATGTTAAAATTACATGTTAGATTTATTGCATTTGATATATTAAAATTAACTTCCTTTTTTTTTAAGCACTGAGGATTGAGCCCAACTCTTGTATGTGCTAAACAAGTAGCTATAGTTCTAGTCCTCATGGGTTTTATTTTTTTTAGTACAGCTTTAAAAATATAAAACTCTGAGGGGCTGGAGAGATGGTTCAGTGGTGAAGAGCACTGGCTGCTTTTCCAGGAGATCCAGGTTCAATTCCCAGCACCCACATTGTGCTCACAACTGTCTGCCACTTCAGTTCCAGCACATCTGACATTCTCATACAGACATGTATGAGCAAAGTACCAATGCACATAAAATAAAAATAAATACAAAATATAAAACTATGGATGTGACTCTCAGATTGGACAGTGTTAATAGTAGTTTTTATATTGGGTATAGCCTCACCTCCAGCACGGAAGTTTTTAAGAGTCAGGAGAGAGAATCTGTACATAGCTCTTTGAATGCCAAGGGCAGTTTGGCTGCCTGGGTCACATGAGTCATAGATTCGAGGTTCTCATTAGGATCTTGGAGTTGTTCCTCACTTTGTCTATTCATATCTCAATTCCTTATCATTATTATAGAAACAATTTGACCAAAAATATTAATTGTAATAATATTCACTAGTCACCACCAAATCCTAAATAGTAATAATCATTCATATTGTTGAATAATGACAGATAAATTTCATTTCAGACTTACATAACACTATATATTATTATATGCTTATACTCAGCCATTCAGATAGGATGGTATCCTATCCATTCAGATAGGATAGATAGGATTTAAAAATTAGATTAATTTAGAGTTGGGTGTGGTGGTACATAGCTTTAAACCCAGATTCAGGAGGCAGAAGCATGCAGATCTCTTATGAGTTTGAGGCAACCTAGTCTACCTAATTAGTCCCAGGCCAGCCAAGAACTACATATTGAGACCCTGTCTCAACAACACCCCCCCCAAACATCAATTTGTAAAAATCCTACAAAGCACATGTACCATTTATTTGCTAAAACTTTTCAGAAAATACCAATAACTGCTTATTGAATATGGAAACTTGGTGACCAAGGAAAACTTACCAGGAATAAAGGAAGACCACACATACAAAAAAAAGAATAAACAAGTTTCAGATTTGATTTTGAGTTCCAGAATAAGCAAAGCAAAATGGAACAAGAGGGAGCACACCATTTACCCAGAGGAAGCATAGCATTTCTGAGCACTGTAAGAACAAGTCCTAAGATGATTCAGTGTTACAACTAACATTGTCATAGCAAAACCAACTTTTTATATGACTGCATCTCATAGTATCCAGTTAGTTTTATATATAGAAATGCATGAATATGATCAATAATTTTGTATTTTTATTTTTATAGGAATCTTGGGAAGCTAAAATGCGGCATAATCAGATGTGTTGTGAGACACCACCTACTGTCACTGTTCATGTAAAATCAGGTTCAAATAGGTCACATCAAACTAGAAAACCTATTAGTCTGAAACGTCCTATTCTTAAAGATAGTTGGCAAGCATCTGAAAAAAATGTACATAATAACAAATCTAAGCGGCCCAGGGGGCCTTGTCTAATTATACAGCGTCAGGAAATGACTGCTTTCTTTAAATTATTTGGTAGGTGAAAAACATTTTATTAGTCTAGCATTCTTAAATATCAAATGTAAATCTATTTTGTCAGTTTTTACAGTGTATTTGTTTGTGTGGGGTGGGGGGAGCGCACACGCCCACCATGTTTGTGGGGTCAGAGGACAGTGTATTTGTTTGTGTGGGGTGGGGGAGCGCACACATCCAGCATGTTTGTGGGGTCAGGACAGCTTGCTGTGAGTAGGCTCTCTCCTTCCATCATGTCCATCTCAGGGATCGGACACAGGTTGTCAGGCCTGGTGGTAAGTGCCTTAGCCCACCAAGCCATCTTGCAGCCCTCTTTTGTCATTTTATAATGAAAATATTTAAATTGATCTGTTTAGGCCATTTAAATCTAAATGTCAAGTGTATATTTTGAGCAGTTCAGGAAACAAGTTTTGTTTGACCTAAAAGACTATAGAGATTCAGATGAGGTACCAACCCAATTTGACTATGCCAGAAGGTGTTTTCCAAGGCTTTTGTAGCTAAAATAAAGCAAAAGAGGAATATTGATCAATCTAGAAAGTTTCAGTCTTATTTTTTGGAATACTGTTAAAAAGTAAGAACATTTATCAACATGTTTGTATAGTGAAGTTGAAATTGAATTTTCATTATGCAAGACTACTCTGTTTATATATTTATTAACAGACAAATAGAGACTTCTTTGTAGTATTTATACCAGACAAGACATGGCAGCAAGGTAGACTATAGGATAATGGATAGTGTTGATGTTTCCTGGTAAGAAATCAAGTCATACCACCCAACTCACAGACCTCTTTGTTTATAGAAAAGGGCTATGTGCATGCACGCAAACTTGGTAAGACATAAAGAATATCAAAATTACAAGATGACATAAAATATGTAAGGAATATAAACACGCTACAAAGATTTCCCCATAAGAATATGGAATGTTAACATGTTTCCATTTCTCCTTATTAAGAATAAAACAAAATTATTACCCACAAACTTTCCTTTAATCCCCCTACTTTGTTTAAGAAAGGGTCTTACCTATGCCAGGCTAGCCTTAAACTGTTTATTAGCTAAGGATGATCATGAATTTCTATCCTCCTGCCTTGACCTGCCAAATACTGGGATCACAGGCAAGCCAAATTCCTATTTTGTTGATCATCTCCAGCCCTTATCCACAAACTTTTTGAATATTCTTCACTGTTCTGAGAAAACACTGATTCTACCATTTTAGCTAACTTGTGAAATAGAAACAGAATTAACAAAACGAATTCTCAGAAAAATCAATAGTTATTCCTAGAATTTTCCAAATATTAATTACAATGAAATAATTTATAACATGCCAAATGAATATAAAGAAATTTTTGCCTTGTTAATAAAATGAAGGGGATTTTCTTATATTCTGATAGTTTTTGACATATTTTGAGTTTATCTATTTTAATGCTTTCAGAACAAAACAAGAGTGGTTTTTGTTTTTTGATGTTGGTCTTTGTTGTGCTTTCTTTTTGTTTTTGTTTTGAGATAAAGTCTCACCATGTAACCCTGGCTGGCCTGGAGTAGACCAGACCAGCCTTGAACTCAAAAAAATCTGCCTGCCTCTGCTTCCCAAGTGCTAGGATTAAAGGCTTGCACCACCACTCGGGTAGATACTAATCTTGATTTAGTTGATCTTTCTATCCTAATCAATTTTCTCAAAATTAAATGCTAATTATAAATCTAAGTAAAAGTTGAAGTTATTTATATACACATGTTTATATTTTTGTTTGAATAATAAATAGACTAGAGAGGAAATAGGGGAAGGGGGGTCTCCCCCAATCCTGGGCCTTAAAAGGAGAAAGTAATAGAAAAATAATACCCTTAGAGCAGTATTAAGTTATCTTGCACCAGATTCCATTTCTGCCTCTTGAAATTGACACTGACAAGGAACAAAGAACTGGAGTACCTAACAACCTGTTGGATACTCAGGAAACAAAATATATTATTCTCCTTTAAAGCTAAGTATATACATAATAAAGTGAATCAGATGGGAAATGCATAGTCCTTGCAATGATAAATATACTAAAAAAACTGACAACTATACCTTAGCAACCATTTTTGTTTAATTTCTAAACATTACTTTAAAATGTCCCAATTTAGAAATTTTTTCTTTAAAAGGAAACATTTTTTTAAGAAGATAAGTCAAAGTTATCTTTTGTTATAGATGACGATTTAATTCAAGATTTCTTGTGGATGGACTGCTGCTGCAAAATTGCAGACAAGGTAAACTGGAAATAGTATAATCGTAAACCATCATTGCTATGTTACTAGACCATTTAAATTTTTTATGAGATACAGTCAGAATTTTCTCCTTCATTACAGTTAGAAAAAGAAGCTAGCGTACATTCTTCCTTCAGAGCAAAATTCTTTGTTATCCTTATTTGTGTGTGTGTGTGTGTGTGTGTGTGTGTGTATCTGTCACAGCATGTGTGCCATAGCCAGTATGTGAAGGTCAGAAGACAATTTATAGACTGAGTTGATTCTCTCCTTCCACCGTGTGGGACATAGGAATTTAATTCAGACCATCAGGCTTGACAGCATGTGCCTTTACCACAAACCATCTCACCGTCCCCAAAGCAGAATTCTTACACTTTTACCAAATCTATTTGGAAACAAGGATCAATAGAGATTTCATACTTTGGTGGGGGAAGTGAAAGGATACATCTCACTCCAGCCTCACCTTACGTCAGCCTCCTAGGAGCTAAGGTAACAGACATATACTATGCTCAGCTAGATTCTATACATTTTGGTTAGAATTACTACCTTAATCTGGATGGAGAAAAAGTTCTTGAGACTCATTCCATTAAGGCAGTCTCCTGTAAGTTTGCATATTTTATAAGTAATTCAGACAAAAAATTCCAGTTATCTTTTTAAGCAATTTTATTACTATTCCAATAAGCATTAAGTTGCTGTTGCTATTACATATACATACATATATATATATATTTATATATATATATATATATATATATATATATATTCTAATAGTATAAATAATCTCTTATTCCATGTTGGCTTCCTCACTGCTAGACAACAGCCATAGATCAGCACTGTCATATTTTTTGAGAAACACTAGACAAATGAAAATTGAGTATTATTCTATAAAACAAATGGCTTGTGGGGCTGGAAAAATAGATTAGCAGTTAAAAGCACTTATTGCTCTTCCAGAGAATTCAAGTTTGCTTCTTAGCACCCAGATCTGGCTGCTTACAACTACCTGTAACTCTAGCTCCTAGAGCGCACGTGTATATTTGTGCAGGCACATGATGCATGCATGCATGGCCTTGTGCACACACACATAATATAAAATATTTTTAAAATAATGGATCATTCTCTTTTTGGCTAGTATACAACAAAGAAATTAATTTCATTGTGGCATTTGATCCATTTGTATCATTATTCTTTTTTTTTTTTCCTGAGACAGGTTTAACTATGTAACACTGGCTGGCCTAAAACTTTTCTTGTAGACTTGAACTGGAAGATATTTACCTGCCTCTACCTTCAGAGTGATGGGATTAAAGGAATGTGCCATGATACCCCTCTACTTTATTTTTATTTTATTTTATTTTTTGATACTTTATTCCTCTACTTTATTTTTATTCATACTGGTCACTCATTATCCTCATCCTAGTAATCTTACAGGCTAAAATTAGTTTAACATGTTCTCCGTTAGGTATCAGAATCCCATAAACTGTCTAATATATTAGCAATAGTGATGGTAAATGCTTTTTTGTGGACATATTTCAATATTTGTTTCTATGTTTTTGAGTCAGCTGAATAGTTATCATTTTACTTTTGTATATACCCATTTAGATACTGGGCATTCATATATTAAGTTCACTAACAGTTAAAATATAAATTAAAAATAAAGAAATATTCAGATTAGCTTATGATTTCATACTAAAGATTAAAATGAAGACTTTTATTTCATACTTAAATGTGATAAAGATAAAAATGTTTAATTTTTTTTTTTTAATTTGGGAGGCTGGAGAATTTGCTAGTGGTTAAGAGCACTTCCTGTTCTTCCAGAGGACCTGAGTTCAGTTTCCAGTACCCTTATCAATAACTCATAACTGCCTATAACTCCAGCTCCAGGGTAGCTGATGACTTCTGGCCTCCTCGGGGATCTACACTCATGTGCACATACATGTGCACTCACACACATAATTAAAAACAAAATCGTTTTAAAAAATTAAATATTTTGGAGACTTAAAAAACTTTAATTTTATATATTTGGGTGTTTAGCTTGTATGTATGTCTGTGTACCACTTGCATGCCTGGTGTCTTTGAAGTCCAGAAAAGAGTTTCGAATCCCCAAGAACTGGGGTTATAGACAGTTATGAGCCACCATGTGGGTGCTAGGAATAAAACTCCGTGTCCTCTGGAAGAATAGACAATGCTGTTAATTAATTACCGAGGCATCTCTGGAAATTAATTTAGAAAAATTATAGCACAAACAATGTATAATAAAAACAGACCTTCCATGTGACTCTTTAAAATGATCCATGTGACTATTCTTGTTTCTTCTCAGGAATGTAAATTATTTTGAGGTAAATCTGAAGCATGCTAACATTTTATCATAAAATTTTGATAATTTGGTGCTGGTGGGATACATACACCTGCAACAGCTGGTAAAGGTGCCTGATGACTAAATTGATCCCGTGATTCACATGGTGGAAGGAGAGAATGGAACAGACATGTAACATACATAAATAAATAAAGAATATAAAAAAGTTTAAAACTATAATAAATCTCCAAAAATGTAATCTTTTAAAACAATCAAAGTATCACTTTTCAAATAAACAGTAAAGATATAACTAAATACTCAAGTTCCCTTAGAGTTGTGGTTAACGATACAGGTAAGTGCTTTAATGTTGGTGTACAGCAGGGGGCAGTGTTTGAAAAGTACCTGACCCAGAATACTTGACTATGTTATTTCAAAATCCTTTACTTAGAAATGAAGGGAACCCCTGGAATTATCTTGTTGCACAATGCCCTTACAAGATAATGAACAAGTATGAGAGAGGAAAAATATATTCATAACTTGTTTAACATTAGATCTTGGCATATGTTCTTATAAGCTAATTGTATGTCTTTGTAATAAGACATTTAAAATGTTTTCTCAGTGAAAATTAGGCCTTGGGATACAGTTTTAAAACTAAGTATTGGTGATTCTAGGTGAAAGATTTTTGACTACTCATTGAACTATTTCAACTTCTTTATAAGTTTGAAATTTAAGATAGAAAAAAATGGAGTTTTAGTTTTAAAATGCACCAGCTATAATAAAATTTAGAAATCCTCCTAGCTAAATATAATAAATTATCAGTAACTGTTTCTCACACTATTCTACAGGGTAAACTACAGGGGCCAAAAAGCAAGTACTCAGGTGACTGTATAAAGATAAATATTGCCTTAAGGTTTAAAGTCAACTATTTTATAGGAGTTGTATTAGTGAAAGCAAACCATTAATACTAATTTCTAACTTTTCCTTGTAGTATCTTTTGGCTATGACCTTTGTTTATTTCAAGAGAGCTAAATTTACTATAAATGAGCATACCAGGATTAATTTCTTTATTGCTTTGTAAGTATCCTTTCTCTAAATTAATTTTATTGGTTATTTATAATATGTGTGATTTGTAATTTAAAGCAGAAATGTTAAAATTTTATGGCTATTTTAATAGACCTTATTGTGTATGGAAATTATGTATTTTTCACTTTAATAGGATATTTTTATGTTCTTTTCATTGGCCTTACATTACATGCCAGAGATTTGTTCCCACTTCAGGTTACGTTGACTTTTACATTTATTACAGTGCTCTCATATAAATTTGCCCAACAATCACTCTCTCTCTCTCTCTCTCTCTCTCTCTCTCTCTCTCTCTCACACACACACACACACACACACACAGATGCACACAGAGATACACACTCACACATTGGGTCTTTTTGTTTGTTTTGTTCTGTTTTTTTTGAAACGGTCTCTCAATGTAGTCCTGGCTGACCTGGAACTCACTCTGTAGTCCAGGCTGGCCTTGAACTCACAGAGATTCACCTACCTCTGCTTCCTGAGTGCTGATTAATAATGGTGTGTGCTACCACATTCAGCAACTTATATATATATTTTTTTTTAAAAACCAGACTATTCTCTTTTAAATTACAGTATGTAATAAAGCCATCATCATACTTTTATAATGTGAGCCTTTGTGGAAAAGGATTTGCATATATTCTTTGTAGGTCTATATCTAAAAGATAGGAGTTATGCATATTTAATACTTTTGTGTTCACTGATGGTGTCATCAAACACTGAATATTGTTTATTTTCCAGATTTTCTGTTGATATCACATTAATTAGTGATAGCTTTGCTATTTGCTAAATTGTTGTAACAATGTGTTTTTCTAATTTATATAGTTAGGAAAAATGTAATTTCAGAGCTGGAGATAAAACTCAGTGGTGAAATTCTTGTCTAGTATGCACAAAGCTCTGGGGTCACTCTCAGCACTCCTCTCCTCCCAAAACAGGGTTTCTTTGTATAGCCCTGGCTGTCCTGGAACCCGTTCTCTAGGCCAGGCTGGCCTTGAATGCAGAGATCCACCTGCCTCTGCCTGCTGAGTGCTGGGATTAAAGGTGTGCACCACCACCTGGCTTCGTTCAGTACTGCTTTTTTTTTTTCCCCTAAGGGGAAAGCTTAAATTTAAGAATATGTTTTGGAGGTTGTGGTATGCCAAGAAGTAAAGTGCTTCCCTTATATGCATGAAGCCTTGGGCTCAGTTACTAGCAACACCCCCTCCCCAACCAAAAAAAGGACAAAGAATATGCTTTTTCTACTCTATACTTGGATACAACGATGCAGTTAGAATGTATGTACATAATTTTAAGTGTTAAATAAGAGAACTATATAAAAGCATTGAAGTATTGGGAGCTGGAGAGACTGGTGCAGCCGTTTAAGATGGCTGCTCTTCTATCTTCTAGAGGACTGGGGTTCAATTCCCAGCACAACCATCAGATCCAGGGAATCTGATGCCCTCTTCTGCACTCTGTGGACACTAGGCACACACATGGTTCACAGAGACACATGCAGGCATGACACTCAAACACATAAAAATGAATAAATAAAAGACATTGGAGTATCACATAGCCATCAGCATTGGGGAGTAAGTTTTAACTCAACATCTATTTAATTCAGAATCAAAATTGGTAAAGAAATCCAGCCAGAAGAGCTTGATCTATGATTAATTAGAGAGACATTTTCCAGAACATAGGAAAAATGAGCTGAATTTAACATTTGGTGATGATTGGTAAACTGGAAGAATTTAATAGTAATAACTAATGCTGAATATTATGTGTAAATCACCACATCCTATATATTTATATATTTAGTTTTCTTGGGTTTTGTTTTTTGTTTCTTCAAGAGAGGGTTTCTCTGTGTGTAGCTCTGGCTGTCCTAGAACTCCTGTAGACCAGGCTGGCATCAAACCCACAGAGATCCACCTGCCTTTGCCTCCAGAGTGCTTAAAGTCATGCACCACCACTGCCCAGCATATTTAGGCTTCTTATGAAATGCATTTCTTATTCCTGTTTTATAGACAAGGAAACACTTTGACTTTATAGACAATAAAGCACTTTGAAGGTCAGGGAAATTAGTAGGGAGGCCAGGCATTGTGGTGTACACCTATACTCCCACCATTTAGGAAGCTCAGGTGGGAGGGTCATGAGTTTGAGGTCAGCCTGGGCAAGAAATAAAAGCAGTGATGCAAATGCATGTATGATATTCCCAAGAGCCAAACTCAGCCTTAATACTGTTAATTTGCTATTTATATGTTTCAGTATTATACCATATTCAATATCATACTATTCTGTAGTTTTCTCCATCTGAGAATTAAAGACAAGTCAAAAATGGCTTTAGTGCAAATCCAAGTAGAAGCCTAAAATTGGATTTGTTTCACTTGTTTTGTGGTTATAGCCATTAAAGTGCTATTTAGCTTTTACTATGTAGTTATCTTTTAAGATTGCATTATGTATTGTATTATATTATATTTCAGGTAACCTGAATTACAATTTCCATCCTGTGTCGAATCATGTTTTCTGTCGACTAACTCAGTATCTCTTTTTATTAGCATCTCTTATTACCCACAGTTCTAAAGCTCACAATTTCTTTTTTTTTTTTTCTTTATTTTTGATACTTTATTTACATTTCCGATGATTCCCCTTTTCTTTGGAAACCCCGTGTCCCC
>CM052705.1:18763580-18834365 GCA_028551405.1 Uromys caudimaculatus
GTCCCTGTGTCTTGCGGGTTCAGGGCAGTACCTGGTGAGCTGTGGGGCGCGTCTTTGGCCCACTCCTGGCTCTTACGATCTGAGTGGGATCTTTGTCCTGGCGCTGATTAGCTGTGGAGCCCTGTGGCCCAAGCTGAGGTTTCCGGCAGTCCTCACAATTTCTTTCTATATAGTCATGTAATGTTTCCTTTCAGTATTCTTGTAACACCCTGAATTTCTTTTTCTTCTTCTTCTTTTTTTTTTTTTTAATATTTTGAAACAAGGTATTCTAGGCTGGCCCAAACTCCCTGTATAGCCAAGAATGATCTTGACCTGATCCTCCTTCCTGCCTTTGCCTTCCTAATGCCGAGGTTACAGGCACATGCCACCATGCCAGCAATGTTCTGTTTCATTCTTCCACATCCTCTTCTACACTTATTAGTCACATGCTTTTTTTTCTCCTTTACCTAGTTATTGAATGAGTTCAAATCCAGCCAAAGTAACTTAGAAAGACAAAAAGATAAAGATAAAAAGTGGAATGGAATTAAGTCAGTGGTAGAACACTTATCTAATATGCTTGAGATCTTTAGCCTTCCTTTCTAGCTAACTTTAAGCCTTTTAAAAATGTTGTTAAAACCTACTTGGGATTAGATGAGTTTCCTTGACTTCAAGATATCTTTCAAAAAAGAACCCTTGGAAAATTCTTGCTAATCTTCCCCATCTCCTCTGTTAATTTCCATTGAAATCCATTAAATATGCTGTTATATGCTGCATTCTGCTTTCCAAATATGTTTAATAATTTGGAGGTATTTTTCCCAAACACTGACAGATTTTAATGTGTGTAGGTGTTTCTATCTAGAAGTCTACACTCATAAATAAATGGGCATGATAGCCCACTCCTGTAACACTCTCAGTATGCAGGAGGCTGAGGTAGAATGATCCTAGATCAAGGCCAGCTTGGACTACATAGGGAATTACAGGCTAGCTTGAACTTTGTAGAAAGACCCCGTCTTAACCCACCTCCACACACGTACCACATGCACTCAGGAGACAGCAAGTCTCTGTGAGTCTGTTTTATAGACAAGGAAACACTTTGACTTGCTTTCCAGAAGATCTGATGCCCTCACACAGCATACATGCAGGCAAAACACCAACGAACATAAAATAAGAATAAATCATTATATTAAAAATAGTTATAAATGTTTTTGATGTCCTCCTATGTATCAACAACTTTGGCTACACACAGGCTCCAGGTATCCAAGATATCATAGTGAGACCTTGTCTAACAAACAAACAAAAAGGACAAGAAAGAAAGAAACCTTTGTACAATATCTGCACCCTGGGCATCAAGGACATGAAGGAAAGGTATTGCTAGGTGGGTTTAAGGAGTGAAGGTAGAGCCCTTGCCCTCTGCCCCTGAATGCTCACATTCCCTCAGAACAGGAGAGGAGATGTAGGATTCTGGGGAGGGAAGGATAAAGAGCTCCCAGGTTAGTGGTACAATGGTAATATGTATGAGGGATCTTGCAGTCCTGGCCTGAGTTAAGGAACTAGAGTATTGTTTGGTATCACTGCTGCAGGGTAGCTTGTTGCTTGTATATCTTCAATGGGAAACTTGGAACCATATATAAGCTCCACACTACTCAGGATGTGGCATAGGCAATGATGACTATTTCTGGCCTTTTACATGGAGACTTCTCAGAAGCCCACTGCAGCTCCTTGTCATGGTATGCTGTCCCTAGCAGGATACAAAAGAAGCAGTTAGATTCACATGGATAGTTGATGGTACTCAATGCAGTGGCAACCACCACGATGTTACACATTTTTTATATTTGTTTCTCTGAGTTACATTTTGGATATTTCTTTTTTTTTTTTTTTTTTTTTTGGTTTTTCGAGACAGGGTTTCTCTGTGTAGCCCTGGCTGTCCTGGAACTCACTCTGTAGACAAGGCTGTTCTGGAACTCAGAAATCCGCCTGTCTCTGCCTCCCAAGTGCTGGGATTAAAGGCGTGCGCCACCACTGCCCAGCGGATATTTCTTTAAATTTATCTCCCATTACTAATTTTATCTTCATTATGTTTGTTATGCATTTTATGTATACTATTTTTAATTTTTTCAAATATATTTATTATTACCTCATTTTTATTTGTTTGAGTATGTGAATGTGTCTATGTGTGAGTTTATGTGCACCATTTACAGGCAGGTGTCTGGAAAGGTCAGAAGAGGGTGTGAGCTCCTCTGGAACTGGACTTAGAGGTATTATGAGATGCCGGATGTGGGTGCTGGGAACTGAAGCTAGGTCCTCTTCAAGAGCAGTGATCACTCGCCACCATGGAGCCATCTCTCTAGCCCATAGACAGTTATTTTGTATTCTGTTTAGTTTTGGGGTTCTGCTCTGCTCATGGTGTCTTGCTTTCTTGTGTGTTTAGAATATTTTTGTTGTAAAAGTGTCCTATGGAGCCTGCACTGCTTCTGATTGGGAATCTGTCCCATTAATATCTTGCCTCATTTTTGTTTTGTGGAACAGGGTCTCATGTGGTCCAGGCTGGACTCAAACTTACTATGCAGCTGAGGATAGTTTTGAACTCCTGATTCTTCTGTATGGACTCAAGTACTGGGATTAGAGATATGTGCCAACACACTAGCTTAATGTGTCTTTCTTTTCTGACTGCGTTTAAGGATTTTTATTAATGCTTTTGAGCAATTCAACTATGATGTACCATCATATACTTTTCGTGTAATTTCTTGTTTCTTATTCTAATTGAAACTACAAGCACAGTTTCAATGTATCTACTTTTTTGGGCATATAGGATAGTTATAGTAAGGGGGTGGAGAGATGGCTCAGGGGTTAAGAGCACTGACTGCTCTTCCAGAGGACCTGGGTTCAATTTCCAGCACCCACATGGCAGCTCACACCTATCTGTAATTCCAGTTCCAGAAGATCTGATGCCTTCACACAGACATATATGCAGGCAAAACACCAATGAACATAAAATAAGAATACATTATTATATTTAAAATAGTCATAAATGTTTTGATGTCCTCCTATGTATCAGTTTTGGGTTGGTTTTGATTGATTATTCTCCTTATCAAGGTTTGTATTCTTCTGCTTTTTTTTGTCTCTGGTCCCCCTCAAGTATTTGGCAAAATACTGACTTCCAAATGTGTATGAGGGACCTGTTTGAAGATAGCCCAAAGAAAGATAAGAAAAGAAAGTGACTTGCAGTCATTCATCTAGAATTATACACAGTTCTCCTTAGCCAGAGTAAAAAGCCATAGTTCCTGGTGTAATAAAAAAAAATACTCTAAAATTAAAGTCTTGCTTTGGGAAGGAAGGAGCTAATTAAGTCCAGATTGAACACTATTTACAGATTCATCCACAAAGTCAGAAAAGCCTCAAAAGAGATTGTTTCAAGGTAACTTACTTGAATCCCAGAACAAAGTTCAACATTTATAGGACTACAGAAACACCTAGAAGGTGCAACAAAGTATACAATTCATTGTATCACTGCTTTTGTTATGTGTTTTAGACATGAGTATCCTTTATGTATTGACAAGTCTTTCATATTTCTTTTGTATTATCTATTGTTCTTGCCCTTACCCATTCCCTTTTGGGGTTGTTGATCCATTTTGTTAGGTATCTGGCTAATACAGTTGAAGAAGATGAAGAAGAAGCCAAGTATGAAATTTTTCCATGGGCTTTAGGGAAAAACTGGCGAAAATTGTTCCCTAATTTCTTAAAGTTAAGGGACCAGCTCTGGGACAGAATTGACTATAGGGCTATTGTAAGCAGGCGATGCTGTGAAGAGGTAAGTGTTTAAAATCATTTTTATAATCTATCTTTGCTTATCTAATTTTCCTTGGCTTATTTATTTTTGGTTTTGGTTTGTTTTTTCTTCCTTATTTGGGATAGATTCCTGCAAGTAGCCCAGCCTGCCTTGGAACTCACAGTCCTATTTTGTCCCCTTTGGTTTTAGGATAAAACTATGCCATGTCACTAGGACCTCCCTACTTAGTTTTTAATGATCTATGTCTGCCTTCCTCTTTGTACATGTACGAAGATCATTAGCCTCGGTCATTATTATGAGTGCAACTTTTATATTCTGTTTCTGTTTGAATTTTATCACATTTATTAAAAATTGTAATATCCATTTTTCAGAGCAGACTACTTCTATATTATTCTTATTATAATATCCCCTTACCCCCATTTAAAAGATCATCAGTATCCTAGCAAAAGGTTTGTGGGCATACTAAAGCATCTTATTATTAAAAAATTAGAGTTGAATAATAATTTCCACTAAAGTATATGAATTTTCAAGTTTCCAACATGGATGCCAACAGCATGATCATATAAATTAAATAAATTTAAATGTGTTTAAAATCCATACCTATTGTCTCAAAGAATATATTGTTTTGCAAGAAGTCGAGGGCTCATGAATTCTCCCAGTAACCCTCGCATTTCCTCTTCCTGTAAGTGGGCAGAGACTTCTGAAGATGGTCTGCTACTCTCTTGACCCAGAAAACCCTACAAAATCATGCAAATCAAGAGGTTCAAATCTTCCTCACTTTAAGAACACCCATTAAACTGCCCAGGCTATCAAGGGTATGCATATCCAAAAAGCAACCAAGTATCTGAAGGATGTCACTTTAAAGAAGCAATATTCAGCAGAATAAATGGAGGAGTTTGTAGGTGCACCCAGGCTTAACCATGGGGCTGGTCTCTGGATCGGTGGCCAAAAATGAGTGTTGAATTTTTGCTGGACAGGCTTAAAAGTACAGAGAGTAATGCTGAACTTAAGAGATTAGATGTAGATTCTCCAGTCACTGAACATACTCAGTAAACAAAGCACCTAAGATGTGTGGCCAAACTCACTGAGCTTATGGCTGGATATGTGAGCTATCCCCGCCTCAATGAGATGATCCTCACTGAAAAGGAGCAAATTGTCTCAAAGCCAGAAGAGGAGGCTGCACAGAAGAAAAAGATATCCCAGAAGAAACTGAGGTGACAAAAACTATGGCGTGGGAATAAATTCAGCATAAAATAAATGCAGATAAAAATTTAAAACTTACGTTTTTTTCTTTTGTGAACTTAATTTTCTTAAATTTCATTTGAGACAGGGCCTCTATAGCCCTGGCTGTCCTGGAATTGTCTATGTAGACTAGGCTAGCTCACAGAGATCATACTGTCTTTGTCTCCCAATAGATGGGACTAAAGGTATGTACCTGCATGCCCAGCACATTGTTGTCTTAACATCAGAGTTTATTAAGATAGTTTTATTTATAAGTAAGTTATTTTAACCAAATGTTTTTATTAGTATTTTAAATAACAAAAGTTATAGAGTAAAATTAAGTGAAAGCAACAATTATTGTCAACTCTTGTATTACTGTTTCAGAACTTTGAGAAATGTAAACTAGATAAATCTGTAATTAAATCCTGCCCAGTTACATAATCATAGAGCAAAGGAGCCCAAACTGAAGGATTCATTTCAAACTTGAGTAAAGACTTTAGCTACATGTCACAGAATTTTTCCCAGAATTAACATTGTTAATTATATTTGTTAATGAGAGAAAATTCAACAATTATGCATATTTAAATTTGAATTACTGACTCTAGGAGGAAATGCAAGGTTCAGAAATAACAGAGGACAGAAAATAAAAGAAAGACTATATAGCAGGCCAAGACTATATAAAGTTAAATTCAACAGGAAAAGATGAAAAGTTGAATATACAAGGACTCTAAAATTAATGTACTGTCATTCAAACTGAACTCAGTCCAGTTACTGCTACTGAAAGACCCTGTAACTTATGTCTCTATTTCTTGTATGCCCTTTTAATGTCTCTACTTGGGTCAATGTTGTGGTCCATTCCTGCAATCTCAGTGCTCAGGAGACTGAGGCAGGAGGATCTCAAGTTCAAAGTCAACCTGGACTATTATAAATGGTGAGTCCCTGGGTCAAGAAGAAATAAATAGGAATTACATAGCAGTTTGCCAACTTCAAGAGTGACAGAGGCCATATTTAAACACACTGATTTTGTCCATGTACATGCTGCTCTGCTTCTGTTCTGTTCTTTTCGATTCTCTTTAGAACTATTATGTAAAGCCTTTTCTCTATTGTTCAACAAAACTTTGTCAACGCCTCCTGATAGCTTTATGTTGCCAAAGCATAGGTTAGCTTTTAGTTTTTAGTCCTCAACTTAGCAGCATTTGGCCCACTTATTTCTCTGCTACACTGGTTTCATGTGCTTTTCTGAATATGGGGATTGAGGGTTTCCCCACTTATTTTGTCAGCTCCCTTTCATCTCACCAGCCTTATTAAGGTGTCTGAGAGCTCAATCCTGAGACCTTTTCTTGCCTTGACTGGAATTAACTTAGTAATGATCTTGTTCATTCTCAATACATTAACTATGAGGGACTGGAGAGATGGCTCAGCAGTTTAAAACCACTTCATAGTCATCCAGAAGACCAGAGTTCAGTTCCTGGCACTCACAGCTGGCAGCTGACAACCACCTGCAACTCCAACTCCTAGGAATGGTCCCTCCAAGGCATATTCATGTGCTCATACACATATTATTTTCAGAAGACTTTAGTGCAGAGATCTAAAGGTATCTCCTAAGTCCAGATCTACATATAAGATTGCTTGTTATTTCATTGTCTGACTGAACCCTTAAACTTGACATATGAAAGATTCTATTCCTGATTCCTACACACAGACCAACAAACTTGCTTTTTACAGTCTTCTATATATTAGTAAACAGCAGCTCCATCCTTCTAATTGCCATGTCACAAAACTCTATCTTTGGCTTTTTCTTTCCCCTCGTTTTCTTGACTTCAAAACTATTCAGGGGACTGGTGAGATGGTTAAATGGCTAATTGCAGAGCTGCTCTTCCAGAGGCTCCTAGTTCGATGTCATGGCTTCTCACAACTGTCTGTAACTCCATTTTCTGGGGATCTGATGCCCACTTCTGACCTATGTAGGCACCAGACACTAGACATACAAGTGGTGCAGGCATGCATGCAGCCGAAACACCCCTACACATAAAAAAATTAAATTTAAAAACTCTAGCATCCTACTATTTCTAGCATTTCTACCTCTATTTATCACTGGTTGCTTTAATTGTTGTCTTAACTTTGCAAACAGTTTCTCCTGGACATAGAATATACCTTAGTGATAGAGTGTTTGCCAAACATACACAAAGCCTTGGGTTCAATCTCTAGTACCTTAAAACAAAAACAACAGAGTTTCATAACCCCCCCCCCAGGCTGCTCTTTATATAACTGTGAAAGTAATCATTTGTTAAGCCTCCGTATAGTAAGTTTTTTTTTTTAATTGTATTTGTACAGGTATTTTACCTGCATGTATATCTACACCACATGCATACCTGGTGCCCACAGACCCCAGAAGAGGGCATCAGAACTCCTGGGACTAGAGTTGTAGACTGTTGTGAGCCATCAGGTGGGTGCTGGGAATGAAACTCAGGGCTCCTGGAAGATCAGTTAAGTGCTCTTAAACACTGAGCCATCTCTCCAGTCCCCACCCCAAGGGAATCTTTTTCATGACTTCTTTTGAAAAGCTCTCAGTAGCTTCCCACTTTTATAGGGTATAAGGCAACATTGACTTTACCATGGTCTGCACCTCCTTTATCACTTGGCCCATATCTCCAGGCCTTGCTTACCCATTGTGCTCTTCTCTAACCTATGTATATATAGTCTTCCTTTCAGCTACACTAGCCTCCTACTGCTCTCAGCCAAGCCAGGTATGTTCACACCTTAGGATCTTTGCACTTGGCATTCTCTATGGCAGCCCTAAGTGTGGCTGACACACCAGTGACACTCAACTGGAGAAAAATTACCCCCTTTCTCCCAGTAAGCATCAACTGCAAAAATGTTCTTGGTTGGGGGGTGGGACTTTGTGTCTACCTTTACCTCTGAGTGCTGGAATGTCTGGCTTGAACCCATGTAGGTTTGAATACTTGGAGGCTAAGTAGTAAGATATGTTGTTAGAACTTAAGCATCCTATTTCTTACTGAAATCCTGGTACTAGCATACTGTCAGTCAAAATAATCTTTAGTCTTATATTCTAAAATTAAGTTAAACTGGAATAGTAGCTACCAATGTGCTTATAATAGTAATATGTATTTGTATAGTATTTGTGGTATTCACATTCATAGTATTTGAATTAGTATGGCCACCATAGGCTTGTAAGTTTGAATATTAGTCTCCAGTTAGTGGAAATGTTTGGGAAGGATTAGGAGGTGTGGCCTTGTTGGAGGAGGTGTCACTGGTATGTCATTGAGGTTTCAAAACCCAATGCTATTCCCAGTTAACCCTCATTGCCTTGTGCTAGTGGATCAACGTGTGAGCTCCTAGTTCCTACTCTAGTACCTTTCTTGTCTTTCTATGGACATGGACTCTGTCCCTCTGCAACTATGAGCCCCAAATTGAACACTTTATTGAGTTGCCTTGTTCATAATATTTTATTACAGCAATAGTAAAGGAACTAAGACTATATTATGACTCAATATGCATTGTTTATCCTCACAAAGATATTTCCAAAGATGGTGGCATTTTTCCTTATAGCTGATGAGACTAAGGGCCCAAAGATATTAAGATTTACTTAAGCCCATACAAAGAAGTACCAGAGCCACATCTTGACTGGCTGCATATGTAATGACTTGCCGCTGTTCTATTTTCTCTGTTATCTAGCTTCTATATAAACTTTTCAATGGTAATTTAGAAAATTCATTTGTATCTTATCTAGAGAATTAAAAAGCTTAACTATTCTATTTTTCAGATTTAAAAAAAAAGTGTCATTAAATTATGACTTGTCTTTCTGTTACTATTATTAAAGAACATATGCTCCCCTTTTAGGTAATACTGCATTTTGTAGCCCTGGCTGTCCTGTAACTCACTCTGTAGACCAGGCTGGCCTCGAACTCAGAAATCCACCTGCCTCTGCCTCCCAAGTGCCTCTTTTTCTTTTCTTTTCTTTTTTTTTTTTTAGATAGGGTCTCTCTACATAGCCTTGGCTGTCTGGGAATTTACTTACTACCTAGGCCAAGCTGGCCTAGAATTCACAGAGATCCTCCTGTCTCTGCCTCCCAGGTGCTGGGATTAAAGGTGTGTGTGACCATGCCTGACCCACTATTTTTTTTAGAACTACTTTGCAGAACTATTGTCTATAACCATATTAACTGCATGGTATTCTATTACTCTATTCTGCTTTTTCTCACTTGAGCTCAATTTTCTCTTTGGATCCAGTTTAATGAATTCTTTTTAAAATTATTTTTAGACTTAAGTATATGAGTGTTTTACCTGCATGTATGTATGTATGTATGTATGTACCACATGTGTGCCTGGTGCCCACATCAGATGAAAGCATTAGATGCTCAGGAACTGGAAATACAGATGTTTGTGAGCTACCATGTGTGTGCTAGGAACCCAATCCAGGTCCACTGAAAAAGCAACAAGTGCTCTTAACAGCTATCCCTCCAGCTCCCATCCCCTTAGTTTTGTGTTCAGCTCCCTTAAATACTTGTTTGAAGAAAGACGGACCATAATTATATGCAAATAAAAAATACACACTCTTGGGCTGAAGAGATGGCTCAGTAGTTAAGAGTACTGACTGCTCTTCCAAAGGTCCTGAGTTCAATTCCCAGAAACCACATGGTGGCTCACAACCATCTGTAATGAGATCTGATGCCCTCTTCTGGTGTGTCTGAAGACAGTGACAGTGTACTCACATACATAAAATAGATAATTCTAACTAAAAGAAAAAAAAAGAAAGAAAGAAAGAACAAACATCCAAGCCAATCCAATGGTAACTCATGCTGTGTGTATATGTGTGTGTGTGTGTGTGTGTGTGTGTGTGTGTGTGTGTGTGTGTGTGTGAATGGCTTCACTAGAAAGAATGAAGACTATTTCCCTACCAACTCTGATCTTAGCTTCTTACATTATTACTTTTTAGACACAGTTCCTTTGTAGTGGAATTAATTTACATTTGTGATGGCTTAATTTCTAGACTGGTCCACATATTAGAGAGGGTGCCTATCCACTGAGAGACTCTATCCCACTGCCTTTCAAATACCATAGAGGATAGCAGTTGCTTAGAGGGAAAGATTTCTCTTTATGCTTTGTGTACTCTGGTAGAGTTGCTATAGTAACGTCATAGCTAACTTCTGTTAACTACTACTTGATTTCACATTAGTAACTTAGGAAGCAATAGTATTGGGCAGAATAAAACAATGAAGGTATGCAAAAAAAAGGTCCTCTATTGGGAATGTGCTGGAAATAGCTAAACTTGCTAGAGTTTAGGAACTAGATAGCAGTGCTTCAGAAGTGACGCCAGTGTTAGAAATGTCACAAAATTCTATTGTTATGATTTAGTAGTAAACTGACTATAGCATATCTGGAAATATGGATACTTTGACTTCTTTTCATTATTTTTATCCTTTTAATTTCCTTTTCTGTCTTATTACTTTACAGGGCTCAAAAACACAAATACCACATGTTTTTCTCTTTTGTGTATCTTAGATTTTTATAGAAATGTACAGTGTGTGTGTGTGTGTGTGTGTGTGTGTATATACACACACACACAGCTATATATACAGCTGACATGAAAAATATGGCTAGGTATAGTGCCACACGCCTTAAATACCAGTATGTGGGAGGCAGAGGAAGGTGGATCTCTTTGAATTTGAGACTAAGCCTGGTCTCCAGGCCAGCCAAGGCTACCTAGAGATCCTGTCTCAAAATAATAATAATAATAATAATAATAATAATAATAATAATTTTAAAAATAAAGAAAAGCACCAAAAATATAAAGGGAACTAATAGGGAGAGTAAGGAGCAAAAAGGGTGAGGGTAGCTCAGTATAGGGGTATGCTTATTACATTACTGTCTTTACTGTTGTGAACAGATACCATGACCAAGGCAACTCTTATAAGGACAACAGTTAATTGGGGCTGGCTTACAGGTTCAGGTACATTATCATCAAGGCAGGCATGGTGCAGGAGAAGCTGAGAGTTCTATATCTTCATCTGAAAGCTGGTAGCAGAATATTGACTTCCAGGCAGTTAGGATGAGGGTCTTAAAGCCCATGCCCACAGTGACACATCTACTCCAACAAGGCCACACCTTCTGATAGTCCACTCCCTAGGCCAAACATATTCAAACCATGACATTCCATTCCCTGGCCATATCTAGCCATAGCATAATAAAGAATTACATTTAGTCCAACGTCCAAAGTCTCCATGGTCTATAGCAGTATCAACAATGTTAAAAGTCCAAAGTTCAAAGTCTCTTCTCAGATCCATTCCATCACTTAACTGTAGTCCTCGAATCAAGACAGGAAACAAGCTGGGCAAACTCCAAAGTCTGCATCTTCATGTCTGATGTTAAAGCAGTCTTCAGATCTCCAACTCCTTTTTCATCTTTGTTGATGGCAACAAACTTCTTTTCCTGGACTGGATCCATTTGCTGTTAGCAGTGTTCCTCAGGAGATAGCCTATGGCTCTGGCATCTTGAAAATCTTGGGGTCTCCAAGGCATCTTCAGCTTCTTGTTTCAATGTCTGGGATCCACACAATCTTATGAGCTCCTCCAAAGGGCTGGCGTCATTTCTCCAGCTCTGCCCTATCCAGCACTCTAAGCTCAGGTTGAGCCACTCCACTGCCACAGCTGTTCTTGATGACCATCCCACAGTACTGGCATCTACAATATGCTGGGGTCTTCCGCTGCAACTAGGCTTCACCAATAACCTCTCATAGGCTCTCTTCATGGTGACAAGCCTCACATCCTTTGCATGACTCCTTCAGTTCTGGGCAGTCAACTACAACTGAGGCTGCACCTTCACCAATGGCCTCTCACAGTGCTGAGACTCAGCTGCTCTTCATGACCCCTTCATGCCTTCAAAACCAGTACCACCTGGGTGACTCTTACACATTACCAAGTACAGCTGCAGCACAAGGTACAACCTTGGCTATCTCTGGAACACAGCTTCTTTGTGCTCTCAGAAAACCTCAGAGAAGATTTCACCTCAATGATACTGGTCTCTTCTTAATTGCCACTAATTTCTTTGCTCCAACTAACCAGCATCAATTGTCCCGATAGTCTCCTCCTCCTCTTGACTATAAAGCCAGAGTCAAATGACCAAAGCTGCTGAGTTCTGCTGCTTTCTGGGGCTGGAACTTGGCCCTCTTGTTATCACCATCTTTGTTTTCCAACTCCTTCACTGCTAAGCTTGGCTGTCCTAGAACTTGCTCTGTAGACTGAACTCAGAGATCTGTATGCTTGTCTCCTAAACACTGGGGTTGAAGGTGTGGTTCACCAAGCCTGGATTTACCTTTTTCTTCATCTAGAATGTGCTCTAGGCTAGCCCTGAATTTAGAGATCTGCTTGTCTTTGCCTCCTGGGATTAAAGGCTTGTACTAGCATCCCCAGAGCTAAATTTAGCGGGTGGGATCTTGCCCCAAGGTCACTACTCCCTTAATTCAATTTACTGTCCTTGAACACAGGATTCAGCTCTACTTCACATCCTGGTACCCCTTTAATGCTTGAAGCATAGATTTTACATTTACCCTTTCTCAGCTTGCTGTGCTTGTTTAAATTGCTCTTAATGAGACTTAACTAAAGAACTAAGTCTATGATAGGTGTTTCTGAGACTTCCTTTGTCTCTTCACCTTAGCCTCAGGCACTCTTCAGACCAAGGCAAACATTAGCTACATTCTTCACCAAAATACCACAAAAACAGTCTCTAGGCCACATACTGAAATTCTTCTCCACTGAAAACCTCTTGGGCCAGGTCAGCAAGTTCAAATCACTCACAGCAACAGTCTTCCATATTCCTTCTAGGATAGCCCATTAAGCCCCTCCTAAAGCATCCCAATGCTTTCATAGTTAACATTTTAATTTTATGTATGAAACTTCACTAAGTGATTATAGTTGAAAATTTAATGGATATAACTGACTTACAAACAAATTCAATCTTAAGCTATACTTACGAGCTAGAAGTGTGAAACTCCATTGGTAGGAGTGCCTGCCTTGCTGCCCAGTGCTGTGGGTTTGAGCCCTAGCACCACATAAAAGGAGTGTGGTGCCAAACACCTGTAATCCTAGCACTTGGTGGACAAGAAGATATTGAAGGTCATCCGTAGCCATATAGTGAGTGCAAAGCCATCCTGGGCTACACGAATCATAGTTTCTCTCCTCCCTACACCATCTTCATGTGTGTGTACACATATACGTGTGTCAATATTTTATATATGTATTATTTATAGATTTATTATATATCATGTATATGTATTTATATAAATTTAAGAAACTTGCATGGAGATTTGTGATAGGGCTCAATGGTACAGCACTTGCTGTGCAAAGGAATACCACCACCATTTGCTGAATAATCTAATACATTTTTACTTTCATATTAAGAGTTCTTTCTTGAAGGCAGTGGTGGCACACACCTTTAGTCCCAGTACTCATGAGGCAGAGGCAGGAAGATCTCTGAGTTCAAGACCAGCCGGGTCTACAGAGCAAATTCCAGGACAACCAGGGATACAGAGACATGTCTTAAAACATAACAAACAGGGGCTGGAGAGATGGCTCAGCCGTTAAGAGCGCCGACTGCTCTTCCGAAGGTCATGAGTTCAAATCCCAGCAACCACATGATGGCTCACAACCATCCATAATGAGATCTGATGCCCTCTTCTGGGGTGTCTGAAGACAGCTACAGTGTACTTACATATAATAAATAAATAAATAAATTAATTAATTAAAAAACATAACAAACAAAAAAGAGTTCTTTCTAATCAAAAAAAATATAAACCCATATACATACACCCCTAAAACAACTCCTCTACTGCTGCCTTCCCTTGTCCCTCCTAGGCCCCAATATAGCTCTAAAGTTTCAGAATTTTTATACATTTTTAAGAAATCACTAGTTTAGGCAAATAGTATGACTCTGGCTCTCATTTTAGGATTATTATACTTATCATTTACTGTGGGTTATTGATAACTGCAGCTAAAGACTTTGACTTAAATCTCATTGATGTTTTGGATTTCATAAGGTCAGCACATTATACTTTTCCCTAGCTTGACTTCTTAAATGGCTATCATTTGCCAGATGCTAATTATGTGGGAAGGATTTTATATGTAATATTGAATCTCAAAACAGTATTTGTGGTCGATAGCACCCCCATTTTATCGATGAAGTAGCAGAACCTCAGAAAGGTTAAATAATTTGCTCTACAGCATATATAGTCAGCAAGTGGTAGAGCCAGGACAAGGAAGTCTACAACTAAAGCCCATGCTTTATTTAAAAACCTTACAACAATGCCTGAGAGTGAGAACTTTTTTTTGATAGTGAGAAATTTTAAGTGCTTTATAAAATGTATCCTTTCCTCACAACTTTCTAAAAATATACTCTAGTCACTGTGTAACAAATAAGGAAACTAAGGAACAAAGAAACTAATTTACATTTTTTTAAATAATAGCACATCCCTTGATATAACTGTAAATATTTTAAGATTAGCCTAACATAGTTAGGAGCCTAATTCTTTTTTAACAACATGCACAAAAGTTAAGAATTATATAATATTCTATACTATATTATCTTTCCTAAACTTAGAAATATTTGAAATTTTAAAAATAAATACCTGGCACACTCCTTTAATCCCAGCAATCAGGAGGCAGAGACTGGCAAATCTCTAAATTTGAAGACAGCCAGCTCTGCATAGAGAGACCCTGTCTCAAAAAAAACAAAACAACAAAAAACTGACTGACTAAATAAACAGCAACTGAAAAGGTTGCTTCGCTTATATCATCTGCTTGAACTAATTTAGATACTTAGTTAATATTAATATTAATGATCTGAGCAATTACTCGACTTGATGTTGCTGATTTAACGTTGGTAACTTAAGTGTTTTTATTGTTCTGGGGGGAGTGTCTTTTGTTTTTTGTCTGTTTGTTGTTGTTGTTGTTGTTGTTATTGTTGTTGTTTCCTTGTGTAGCCCTGGAGCTCAACTCTGTAGAACAGCCAGCCTTAAACTCAGATCACCTGCCTCTGATGGGATTAAAGATGTGTACCACAGCCGGGCAGTGGTGGTGCACGCCTTTAATCCCAGCACTTGGGAGGCAAAGGCAGGTGGATTTCTGAGTTCGAGGCCAGCCTGGTCTACAGCGTGAGTTCCAGGACAGCCAGGGCTATACAGAGCAACCCTGTTTCGAAAAACAAAAACAAACAAACAAACAAAAAAAGACATACAAAAAAGATGTGCACCACAATTGTCTTTTCTTTCCTTTGTTTTTTAGGTAACTTGGCTGTTATTTTAACTTCAGATTTAGAAAAAGCTGTCTCTGAGGTACAATGTCTGTACTTTACTGAATTTTAAAATGTTACTAACTTCACAAAATAACCTTTCACTCTAGGTTATGGCCATTGCACCAACACATTACATCTGGCAACGAGAGCGGTCTGTGCATCACAGTGGAGCTGTTAGGAACTACAACAGGGAGGAAGTTCATCTGCCCCGGGGACCTAGTGCCACACCAGTGGATTGTTCACTGTGTGGTAAAAAAGGAAGATACGTGAGACTGGGACTGTCTTCATCGTCATCTTCATCCAGTGATACAGTAGAGCTAATGGAAAAACGTTCTCAGGAATTACACAATTCATTATCAATGGACATGATAGGTGATCCTTCTCAAGCTAATACCTATTCTCAAGGTATGATTTAATGGTAAAGTAGAATTAGACTGTTGCATGTTCTTTATTTATCTATCAGACCTTACAGGCAGGGATTCAAAATTTACATAATTGAGTTAAATTTGTATTGAAAGTTTTCCCCCTTCAAGTTACCCCTTTTGTCCTGTCTATACCCATTTTTGGTAGCCTATGCACACTAAAAAGCATCTTAATATGTCTTAAACTGAACATCCCTATGCCATGAGTTCCAACTTAAGGCTTGAAGGGTTTCTATGACGTGTTTATTTTATTTAAAAATGTTTTCAAGAAAATAAATTTACTTATAATCACCATCCAGCTATTGGTTTCTTCTATATACTTTTCTTATTTCTAACAAAATTAGGCCATATTTTAGTCAGGCTAGCTTGTTATTATTTACTATAAATCATTTTCCCATGTCATTTAGTCTTTGAAAATCTTGTGATGTGTGTAATTTATTTGCATATATCAATTTGTTGAGATATAAATGATTACTTAGAACAATGATATATTAACTAGAAAATAATTAACCATAAATACAAACTATACCCTAATTTTCAAATTATTTTTATATGTAGTATTTCCCTGTCATTTCTTTTCTAGATTTGAAACAGTACTAGAGTACTCTGCAATAGGATCCTATTTACTTCTTACAGATTTCCCTCATTTGAAAAATAGATTTCACTAGGCAGTGGTGGCGCACACCTTTAATCCCAGAATTTGGGAGGCAGAGGCAGGAGAATTTCTGAGTTCGAGGCCAGCCTGGTCTACAGAATGAGTTCTAGGACAGCCAGGGCTACAGAGAAACCTTGTCTCAAACAAAACAAAACAAAAAAGAAAAAGAAAGAAAAATCCATTTCTTGTAGTCTCTTCTATCATGGGAGAAAAAAAAGCCAGACCCACATCAGTCAGATTTTTACCATATCCCTATGAAAAGGATAATGACTACCGAACCTTTACTGAAAGGGAAACTAAACTCTAGTCCAGTAGTCCAGTGGCTCTCAACCTTCCTAATGCTGTGACATTTTAATACAGTTCCTCATGTTTTAGTGACTGCCAACCATAAAATTATTTTTGTTATCACTTCATAGTTGTAATTTTGCTAGTTATAAATGGTAATGTAAATATGTGTGTTTTCTGAGGGTTGCTTAGGGGTCACAACCCACAGGTTGAAGCACTGCTCCTGTCCCTTGACAGTAGAGCGTAGTTCCTGTTCCTTTTACTGCACACACCATGTGCTTAACAAAGTTCACTGGCAGTACAGTTTCTTGCTTTTCAGCATCTCCAAGCACACTTTCTGTTATACACATATTTGACAATAAATAGAACTAATTATTAGCTCAACTATAAAGTGTCATTTGTCATCCCTCTTCTATCTCCCAGGTTTTTACTTTTGCATTCTTTGATCCTCAGAATGGGTAATGTTTATTGAAAAACTAAATGTTCCAGGCAATACAGAAAGCTCCTTATATTCATAATACACTTAATATTCACTACCACTGAAAGTTAAGTATTGCTATCTCCACATGGCAAACAAGGAAACCAAGGCTTATGTTACTTTTCATAAGGTTTGTAGAGTAATATTTGAATCCTGGCTTGTGACTAGAGCCTGAATTCTTACCTATTACACTCTGCCTTTGATAAAACCCTGCTTTTAGCAGTGAAAATAAGCTGTGGTAGAGCCTTTAAGAAGACTGCTAAAGGAGAGGTGGAGTTACCACGAACTAAGTTCCTTCTGAAATGCTTGTGGCATGAGTTAGGAGCGAATTGTAATAATTTGAACCTGTATCTACAGAAAACAGAAGAGAAACCATTGTGTTTTATTTTGAGCAGCCTCTGTAGATATCACTGGAGCATGTAGATATCACAGAGATTCTAGGTCTTGACGTCCCACTAGGGGACTGGAGTGCATGCAGGAAGTAAGGTGCTTCGCTAGTCACTACACTGAAAAAGCTGAGGGCAGGGGATGTGTCAGTGGAGATAGGCTTGCTGCTAAGCCTGATGTTCTGAGTTCAGTTCTACAAGAAAGACACACGAAGAGCTGGTCTTGGCTCCCGGTCTTTATGTTACAATTTATATAGCTAGTGATCAGTGTTCCATCTTTCAAACAAAAGAGAGCAGCACTAATCTAGGGGTTGAATGTTTGGAAAGCAGTTTGACATCATGTCCATTTAGTAAAACAAAGTAGTAGGTTCTCCCTAAGGCCAAAGACCTCCCAGCCTTGGGCTAGAAAGTTCTGTGTAGCTCAAGCTGGTCTGGGTCTCAGGGCAGTCCTCCTGCTTCTACCTCCTGAGCTCTGGAATAACAGGTGTGAGCTACCATAGACAGAATCTCTCTAACCAGGTTAAAAGAACATCAGAGCTAATGGCATACAGCAAATGATGGGGGGAATATGTTAGGGACATGAATCAGGAGAGGGGTTATTCACAGGTACTAGTTATATTCACTCTGATGTTCTTTTAACCTGGTAAAAAGGTTCATGGTAACTCACACCTGTAATTCTGTGCTAAGAATCACCTTGAGTTGCAAGACAGCCTGGAAAGTGAGATCCTGTCTCAAACCAAACCAAGATTTAGTGTAAGAAAAGAGATTAAAGAGCTGTTACATCTTGAAACCAGGTATGGTAGAACATGCCTGCATCCCCGCACTCCAAGGCTTTTGAGCAGGTTGGCAGTACCAGGGACAAATTCCCTCTTGTGGAATGGACGTGGTTGATGATCCCCATAGCAAACATGCCACTATTTCACCAGTGGGCACATCCTGTTTTCAAGTCTGGTATTATTACAGCATGCAGGGTTCACTGAGGTGTAAGACCATTGATTAGTAGTTTTCTTCCTTTGCATTTTGCCATAGCCCCACCCTCCAGCATTGTGAAAGCTAGCCAACAGAGAAACATCTACACCTAAACAACAAAAAACCGTATAACTATATAAAAATATAACCTTGAAGATGAGTTGGTGGAAAACATGAATAAAGTTCTTTAAGCAATATATGTTATTAGAAAATACAAAACAACTGGTACCTATGAATAATTCCTATCCTAATTCACACTCCTAAAGTACATTTCTCCCATCATCTGATATATGTCATTAATTCTGAAGGCCTTTAAACATGGTTAAAAAGATTCTGTCTATGGCAACTTGCATCTGTATCCCAGTGCTCCGGAGACTGGAGCAGGCGGACTGCTATTAGTTCCAAGACACCCTGGGCTATATATAATAAGTTCCAGGCCAGCCTAAGTTACAGAATGAGACCCCGTCTCAAACCATATCAAACGAAGATTTGAGTAGACTAAAAAGATTTAAAAATTGTTACACCTTGAAGCAATGTATGGTAGAACATGCCTGTATCCTGGCACTCCAGGAGTATCACTAGTTGAGGCCTGTCTAAAATACACAGGGAACAAGAATGTCTCAAAATAACACTATATATAGCTGGACATTGTGGCTTATGTCTATAATCCCAGCACTCAGTAGAGGGGAAAGTAGGAGGACCAGGAGTTCAAATCCAGCCTGGGCTACATTAGACCTCATCTTTAAACCCAGAAAAATAAAAACCAAACAAACAAAAAGAGTTATTATGTCTTGAGGGCATACTCTATTAATAGTATACTTTAAGATGTACCAGGTTCAAGGTCCTGGTTTCAATACCCAGAACCAAAAGCAACAACAAAGTTACATCTTTATTATAATTTTAAAAATTCTTATCAGTTCTCCCCTACTACTGTTTACTACAGCACTGTTTCTGTTTATGGTGTGTGTGTGTGTGTGTGTGTGTGTGTGTGTGTGTGCGGGTGCGCCTATTGGAGGTTAAAGAACAACTTTCAGGAGTCAGTTCTTGCCTTCTACCTTGTTGAGGCAGTGTGGCTGCACCAAGCAGTCCAGGCTAGCTGGCCAGCCTGCAAGCTTCTAGATGATTCTTCTGTCTCCACTTCCCATATTGCTGTAGGAGTGTTGGGATTGCAGATGCCCACCACTGCATCCAGCTTTAACAAACAAAATCACATGAGTTCTGGGTATCAAACTCAGGCTTGCAGAGCTCATGGTTTTATACACTGAGCCATCTCCCTGAGCCTTCCTCTGTCTGTCTGTCTGTCTGTCTGTCTACCTACCTATCCATTTATCCATTTGTTTACTTATTTATTTAGTTTTTTCGAGACAGGGTTTCTCTGTAGAGCCCTGGCTATCCTGGAACTCCCTTTGTAGACCAGGCTGGCCTCAAACTCAGGGATCTACCTGCCTCTGCCTCCCAAGGACTGGGCTTAAAGGCATGCTCCACTAAGCCTGGCTCCTTGTTATTTTAAAGTTCCACATAAGCAATGAAAATATGTACTAGGTCCAGGCAGTGACAAATACCTGTAAGTCCAGCACTTAGGAGGCTGAGGCAGGAATATCAGGAATTCAAGACTAGTCTGGGCTACACAGTAAGATCCTGTCTCAATCTTGTTGTTGTTGTTATTGTTGTTGTTGTTGTTTGAGATAGGGCCTCATGTAGCCCAGTCATTCTGCTTCCTCCTCCCAAATGCTGGAATTAAAAGCAGAATTGCCACTCCCAATTGAGACTATGTCTCAAAAAAGAAAAAAAATAATAAACAGAAAAGTCAAAAACTATTTTAAAATACATAGTTTTATCTTAAATATATATAATTTACCTTAAATGCATATTTTATTTCAGTAGCCAATGACCATCAATCAAACAAAGAAAATGAAACTAATTTTGTGAAGAAAAACAAATCTATGGAATGGTTTGCAGAGAGTGAAGAATGACACGGCTCAACTAAAGCATGCTGTAGTCACAGCTACAAAATGGCAAACGAAATGCGAAAAAAATGTCAAATGGGACAGTCACCCAGTTCTACAATGGTCTTTAGCTTCTGTTATTTTTCAAACATATGTAAAAGTCATACAAATCAAAGTAATAACTACACATACCAAAATAAGGTAAACTACTTTCTGAAGTAGTGACTGATAAGATACAGTACTAATTTGATACTTCTTGGTCTTCAAATTCATTGCTGTTATCTCAGGTACCAGTTCAGTTGTGGTCTGAACCAGAAGACAAGAGCTGGCTTAAAAGAGAAAACAATTAAGATCATAACACTGAATTAATTAAAAGAAATATTTAATTAATCTATTTTGTAAACAATACTGACATGTGTGACCACTTTACCAGTGAACAAGTCTAGCAATACAGGGACATGGTCTGAGTGGAAAATCAGAATGTGACTCTTCTGTAACAGAAAATGCACACTACACTGTACAGATGTTTTATAGTTTGTTCACAAAACGTATTGAAATGTTAAACACTCTCCCTTTCCTCTAAGCTTTTTCTCAGAACTTTTTTTTTTTTTTTTAACATTTGTTTTTGGGGCTGTTTGGCTAGTTAGTAACAGAAACATTTGTCAGTGATCATTCAGTAACTTTACAGATAGGCTTATAACCAAAAGGATAAGCCTGTTTCATAAATCAATGGATCTGAAACCCATTTCATGGCCTAAATAATGTGTACATACGGGTACCTAAACTTGTTTCTTGGAAGAGCTCCAGCAACATTTTAGGAGCTGCATTTTGCAATTGACTCAGAAGATTAGAAAAACACCACATTTCACTTTCTGTACAATAAATAAAAAAAATAAAAATCCCTGAAGAGTATCTGCTAGTTATTCTATGACTGTGTTAGTCAATATGGGCAACATACTTAAGAATCTACAGTACTTATTATCAAAAACACAAGCATAAAATGAAACTGAAGCTCACCATGGTTCTCCTCGTGAAACACTTAATTTCCAATTCCAATTTCCTTTTGAAAATGTAACTGGAAATGTGTTGATATTGGTCTGACTTTTAGAAGCACAATTCCACGTCTCTGCTTTGTAAGACAAAGCAGCCATTCTCTGACCTCATTTACCTGTTCCCATGAGAGAGCAGCTCACACACGCAATCACATCCAAAAGTTCAATACCCTGTGTGAAGCTTTCAGAAAAGTAAAAAGTGGATTTTACATTTCAATCAAAAAAGTGAGTGTGTAGTCTCCTTAACTACATTTCTCATCCAAATTTAAATGCTATTACCTAAATCTAGATATAATAGTTAAATGACAGGAAGGATTTAAAAGGCAAGTTAGGGGCTGGAGAGACGGCCCAGTGGTTAAGAGCACTGACTGCTCTTCCAGAGGTCCTGAGTTCAATTCCCAGCAACCACATGGTGACTCACAACAATCTGTAATGGGATCTGATGCCCTCTTCTGGTGTGTCTGAAGACAGCTACAGTGTACTCACATACATAAAATAAAAAATAAACCTTAAAAAAAAAAAAAGGCAAGTTAGGTAGGGATGCAGCTTAGTGGTATATGCTTGCCTGGCATGCATCGCCATGGCCCCAGTACTAACAACAACAACAACAACAAAAGCATCGGGTCATGCATCATTTTATAGTCTTAAGTGAGAAAACAGACCATTACTTAATTTTACTGTTAACATTACACTTTTAATTTTCCAACCTGTCAGAAAAAAATACCCCCTTATTACTTTTTTTGTAAAAGATTATTTAAACAGCAATATGATGGAATTTGGGACACGTGGTCATTTATAATATTTTTATGAAATGACATGTATACCTTACTGAGTTACAAAATGTTTTGTTTTGTCTTTCAAAACAGGGTTTCTCTATGTAGCCCTGGCTGTCCTGGAACTCGCTCTGTAGATCAGGCTGGTTTCAAAGTCACAGATCCACCTACCTCTGCCTCCTAAATGCTGGGATAAAAGGCATGTACCACACTGCCTAACACAAAATGATCACTTTAGCCTGACATATAGCCAAAATAAAAATTTTCATCAGGAGGCTGAGGCAAGGAGAGTTATAGCCTAGACAGTGAACTGAAGATCCAGACCACCTTGGGCTATAGAGCAAGACCCTGTCTTTTAAAATTCAAGAGAGTTTTTCCACTGCTCCTGATCTGAGGCAGGTGGGAAAACTGGCCCCACACCTCGCTAGCTGCGGCAGTGAGAGTGAGCCCTGCACCTTGCCTGAGCAGCACAGTAGAGATGGCCCTGGTAGTGTTATTGAGAGAGAGCGAGAGCTATTGGGCTGACCAACTCAGCTACCACCCAGGCAGATCCAGAGCTTTGAGTTGGCCCACGCCAACATCTACCCCATCAATGAACTGCTGGAGCACGTGAAAGGGCTACAGATCCAACACTACAAGATCTCCATGACACAGGGCAACAACAGGGTCTAAGTTCTAGTGAAGATCCAGTATCGATAGTGCAGCAATAGCAGAAGCCAGAGGCCTGAAAACAGACCAGTGATTCACTGCGATGTGTGGACAAAAGGGTATACTGTGGGACACACTGTGACGCACTATAGCTTCCATGACAAGATTTTTTTTTTTAATCCTAATTTCATTTTATTTTGGGAGGGCATTTGCAAGGGTGGACGGCAGACAGGAAGTGATGGAGAGATGAGTGGGATTGGGGTGCATGACAAAAAATTCACAATAAAAGTTAAAAACATGCTAGGGAAGAGGGATGGTTTAAAAATCACAACAAAAATCAGGCCAAGGCTGTAGCTCAGTGTAGAACACATAACCAGCAAGTGCAAGGTTCTGGATTTGATCTCTAGCACCCCAGACATAAAAAACAACAAAAGCCCCACTCCCACTACTCTGTTACTCATTTGCCAAGTATCCAGCACACATAAGATTTGGGAACAAAGTAGGCAAAGCAACTTAAGGATCTAACACATCCAAAGCTACCTGTGGGGAAGAAAAAGGGCTGATGGATCAGCCTGCTTGTGATTAAGAACACAGGGAATCCACATTTTGAAAAACAATTCTGCAGGTAAGAAATTGCATTTTGATACGTTACTGCTCCTCAAAGAGATGTTTATTATTATACAATGACACACACACACACACACACACACACACACACACACACACACACACACACACACACACACACACATCCTAACAGAGTATCTTGAATAAGGAATCTTTCTTTGGCTATGTATACGTGGATACAAAGTATTAACAATATTGCCAATTTTAAGAAGGAATATATCCAAGGTCCTATGAATTCCTACTGCTAAAGTTTATACATAACTGCTTTAGCTGAGCTTTGGCAATAAAAATTCACATGATTTCTGGGTGTGGTAGCTTATGCTTACTATCCCAGCACTCAGGAGGTGGAGGCAGAAAGACTGATTTCTAGGCTAGCCAGGGCAAAGAAAGATTCTGCCTCAAACAGAATGAAAAGGAAAAAAAAAATTCACATTTCAATGTTTAAATTTTTGTTGTTTTTGAGACAGGATCTCACTATGTAGGTAACCCTGGCCCGCCTGGAATGCACCGTGTAGACCAGGCTAGCCTCGAACTCAGAGCTCCTCCTGCCCAAATTCTTTACTTATCCTGCAAAGAGTAAGGTTCACAGTGCTCAGCTTTTACTTCTTGCCATTATTCAACATTCATGGATGCTTCTGACACCTGACTCAGTATCTCTGGAACCTAACTCTAAGTATATTAAAATAAAAGTATTCTTTGTAGCCCTGGAGAAAAGGGCAAATATAGTGAAGACTGCTGTCCATACAAAAGAACGCAGATCCTTGGTTGCTTTTTTTTTTTTTTTTTCTAATTTAAAATTTTTATTGTTGGGCATGGTGGTACATGCCTTTAATCCAAGCACTTGGGAGCCAAAGGCAAGTAGATCTCTGAAGTGTAAATAAATTTCTTCTTTGGAGACTCAGTTGTGTCATTCGATGGTTTTCTGGCAACTGTCTTATGAGAGGATGTTTTTGCTGAAGCAGACACATGAGAGGATGTTTTGCTGAGAACAGACACGTGGTGTTTTTCTGGAAGCAGCCTGGAAAAGGGATATGTGATGTTTGCTAGAGTGGATGCTTGAGAGAACACGAGATGTTTGGAAAGGGTATAAATATAACCCAGCAGACAGTGGATGTCGCTGTGTGGTATTGGTTCTCCTTACCATTCTTTGTTGGTCATTGTTCAGCTTTGCTGTTGCTGATCTTCACTGTCATTATTTGTTGTGAAATCACAGAAATGCACCAAAGGATTTCTGGTAGTGTTCCAGTGGCTTCTTGCCACTTCCAAGGACTTGGGCTGATTGGCAGAGCCTCATGGTTTCTTCTGGATCAAACTGCTGTTGCTGATTTGTGAATGGTGTTTGCTAGTGTGTAGAGCTACACTGGCAATTTGTGTGATATGAACTGCTGATATCCTGACAACACCGATTGGATTTGATCCAAAGAACTATTTCTAAACATGTCCACATCCTCCTTTGCTCTATTTACCTTTCCTTTCCACTACCTCTGCTGAGTGGTGGGCTAGAAGGGAGTTTAAGCCTTTAAGTACCCTTATTAAAAGTAGGTTTAAAAAAAAATCAAAGCCTACAGATCTCTGTGAATTTGGGATCAGCCTGGTCTACATAGTGAGTTTCAGGACTCACAGAGCCACATAGTAAAACCCTGTCTCAAAAAATATATTTGTTGAGGGAAGTTTACATGTGCCACTGCATGTTTATAGAGGTCAGAAAACAATTTAAAAGGAGTTCTCTTCCTGTGTGGGCCTTTGGGACTGAATGGCAGACTTGTGGCAAGTACCTTATATGCTGAACCATCTTGCTAGCCTTAGTCCTTTTTTCCTTCATACGAAATAACAGAGAAACCATTTAAAATAACTTAGTGTATCAAATGTTAGAGACTTTATGCCCTTTGCTTCTGAAATATCACTATGAATAAAATTCACATGGTCTGGCCATTCTTGGATTTGACTTAAGCTCCATTAATTATGCTAGTGATGGTATTCTTCTTAGCCCTATCATGATGGCCTTTCAGATCTCAAAATGTAGGACTTGTCCTTGTGATCCAACTTCGGCAAAAAGTAGTTTATATTCCATAGTATTAGTTTATAAATTGTCAAGAATTTATTTTGCAAAGGAATTAAATGTCTCTAGAAAAAAGTCAATATCCATGGTTATAAAAATTTCTTCCCACCGGGCAGTGGTGGCTCACACCTTTAATCCAGGCACTTGGGAGGCAGAGACAGGCAGATTTCTGAGTTCGAGGCCAGCCTGGTCTACAGAGTGAGTTCCAGGACAGCCAGGGCTATACAGAGAAACCCTGTTTCGAAAACCAAAAAAAAAAAAAAAAAAAAATCTCTTCCCAATCTCTAACCCCAATTTTTCCTCTTTGGAGACAGCCATAGTATTAGGCATTTGCCCTTCCTGTGATAGCTTTATTTATACAAACCTGTAAGTAATCTGTGTTTTTAATCCACAGTATGGCTAAATCACATTGTCTTTTACTTTTCTCATTGACATTATCATCTCAGCAATAGGCAAATACTGTTCTTTTAAACTCTACTGCATTCCATGATTTATTTAGGTAAATGATAAACATTTACCAGTTTCTAGCCTTACTTTCATACAAATACTTCAAGGAACATTCTTTTGCCTAATGTATAATGTCCATTAGATACAAACTAAGCTCAGAGAGTAAGTAAAGTTTTATTTAAAAAATATGGGGGTGGGAGAAATGGCTCAGTGGTTAAGAGCATTGACTGTTCTTCCACAGGTCCTGAGTTCAATTCCCAGCACTAATGTGGTGGCTCACAACCATCTCTAATGGGATCTGATGCCTTCTTCTGCTCTGTCTGAAGACAACTACAGTGTACTCACATACATAAAATCAATAAATCTTTGAAGAACTATGTACAGTTGTTTACACTAGAGTGCCTGTTTCTCCATTCCCGTCCCAACAGTTATCCAACATTTTACGTGTCAATCTAAAATGTGAAGTTTGTTATTGTTCTTTTCTTGAGATAGGTTCTTTTTGTGTAGCTCAGGCTATCCTAGAACTCACTAAGTAACCCAGGTTAACCCAGAACTCATGATTCTCCACAGTGCTGAGATTATAGGTATGTGTTTCCATACCTGGACTACCACTGCATAATTTTCATTTAAAATTATGGGTGAGGTTGAGGTCTTGTGTGTCTATGTTCATGGAGAGTATATACGTGTGGGTAAAGGTCAGGGGCTGGTACTAGATGTCTTCCTCTTCTGCTTGCCACCTATTTTTTTGAGACAGGATCTCATCACTGAACCTGGAGTTCAGCGATTCTACTAGATTGGCTGGCCAGTGAGCTCTGGAGATCCACCTGCCCCAAGTTGTCATTTATCTACTCCAGTCTTACCTTCTTTGGATAAAAATGAGCTTACTCTGCCAGAACCTAAGTCTGCTTCCAAAACAGTGTCCCAGGCTGACATCGATAGTATCATTTATATCCTATGATGGAAATATGGTGTGGATGATTCATGAATACATACATGCTGAGCAACCATTCTTACCTTACACTACTGTCAAGAGTCAAAAACAGGAATGGAAAGTGGATTAGACTCTGGTCCTGCCCAAGAATTTATATTTTCTTTGATAAAGTCAAAATTCAAAAATCAATTAGCAAACACAGCAGCACTACAAAACCAACTAGAAATTACAGTAAGGGCCATAAGGGTTCAGAGGCAGCATCGCAACCTAGCTTAAAGACGAGAGTGGAGAACTGAAGAATAGCAGGGTAGGGATGGTTTTAAACACAGTACAAGAAGAGTAAGCACTGCTACCTCAGGAAGGGAGACAGACTTAAAAGCAAGCCTGAGGCATTTGTACTTGGCCTGGTTAGCAGTGAGGGCGTGTCCCTGACACTACAGAAAGGGTATTTTATGAAGAATAATATGGCAAGGAAATATGTGAGAGGGCAGAAAATCAGTTATCAAGTTATTAGACAGTTTTTGCTTGAAATAATGAAAAAAACTTAATGTAAGCAAAACAGGAACTTTACCAAGAAATTGACTCCCCCCCCCCCTTAAGACAGGGGTCCCAATGTTCCCCAGGCTAGCCTTAAACTTGCTATGTAGCCAAGAAACTGAACTCATCTTCCTGCCCCCACTTCCACATGCTGCAATTACAAGTATGTACCACTACATGCCAAAACAACAAAGAAAACTCTGTTAGGTAAGAACTATGTACTGAAAAGGAGAGGAAGGGGAGAGGAGGGAAAGAGAAGAGAAGAGAAGAGAAGAGAAGAGAAGAGAAGAGAAGAGAAGAGAAGAGAAGGCAAAACAAGACAGGAGCTGAGAGATGGCTCAGTGATTAAGAGCACTGCTGCTCTGATCTTCAGAGGCCCTGAGTTCAATTTACAACAACCACATGGTGGCTTACAATCATCTGTATTGGGATTTGATTTTCTCTTCTGATGTGCAGACATACCTACAAAACACTTCTATACATAAAATATATAAACAGACAAGCCTTTATTTGCTGGACTGTGATGGCACATGCCTTTAATCCCAGGAGGCAGAGGCATGTAGATCTCTGAATTGGAGGCCAGCCTGGTCTACAGAACAAGTTCCAGAACAGTCAGGGCTGCACAGAGAAATCCTATCCAAAAAAAAGAAAGAAAGAAAGAAAGAAAAGAAACTATTAACTTTAACTTTTAATTTAGAACTATAATATTAGGGAGTTGGAACCTTGCTATAATCACAGTGAATTTCCTACCTCTGCCTGCTATGTGCTTAAGGCATGCACCACCATGCCCGGCTACTTGTCTAAGAGCCAAAGTGGCCAGACACAGTGGTGATACATCTACATGGCTTTGCTGTGTTTTGTGGGGCTGTGTAGGAGTATAATGGAACTCCATCCTTTAGGCAGATAGGACCTCTGTAGTCTTGAAATCAGAGTAGCTGTGCTTACTCAACTGAGACCCCAAAATATGCCATGGATGTCCTAGTCACCTTCCAAGAAGTGGGGCAAGAGTATGCGTCTCAGCTACCCACTAACTCCTGCTCACCCACCAAAACTAACCAACTTCCCCGCCTCCCCATGGCAGTTTCACATGGTTTCAGGGGTGGCACAACTTACAAGAGGTAGGTTTACTGGGGTTGGGATTCCAGTGATGTGGCTTTAGGGAGGAGTCATCCATGGTTGGACGGGGCTTTTCCAGGCTCCTTGGTATGTCCACACATCAGTATTTAACCCAATAATCACACTGGGTTTAACCCCAATGACCAAACAAACTGGACTTGGATGGAATGGCTTACTTCATCTGTTGGTGTCCTAACTGGGGTGAATAGCCAGTTATGTGCATCTCCCTGGGAAAAGGAATGCAGGGCTTTTGATGCATTCTAGGGAAGCCTCTACTACTAAGTTACATTCCTAACCCTAATATAAATATGTATGTGATACTGTATTTCCAGGTAACATACCTTATTAAGTATCATTATTAAAATACTGCCACAAGGCCTGCGGGACAGCTCAGCCAGTAGACACTGGGCAAGCCTGGTAACCTAAATTGAATTCCAGGATCCCAGGTGGCAGAAGAGAACCGACTCTGGGAGAGTTATGCTCTGACCTCCACGCTCTTTGCGGGCTCCCATTCAGGCCTACTCCCCAATATTAAAAAAGAAAACAAAACTATGCTGTTATTACAATGGTACTACAAAATTTACCCCCAAACAATTCTGGGGTACAAGCAAGTACATCTCTGTTAATGAGTCCACACCATTCTGATAGCAAACTGGTATAATCTTCATTTTAGATAAGGGAGTGGCAAATATCAAATGTAAATTGTTTCTTTCTAAAATTATCAGTATCTGAACATGTTTAAAAATTCAACATGTTGAAAAACTCCAGCGTTCGGTGATGAGAACATTCATCAGACTGAAGTAGTACGCCTGTCCTCGCCCTTCCTGGAACCCACAGACACCAAATTCCCATGGCAATACTTTTGGATACGTTATGGTGGGCCTTCTTCATCAATAATACATAGTCCTCCAAAGGTGGCCTCCGCAGAAAACTCTTAACGGAGAACTCGTCAGGATCTGGCCGGGAAACTTGCCCTCCATCTCCCTGAACGCAATTCTCCCCAGTTACTATTAAAGTGTCCGATGTTGCAGAGCCGACATAATTTCTTTAATTGTGATTCTCTCTTTCCCGCCTGAGCTATAATACGCTCTGAAAGGGGAGCAAGAAGAGGAAGCGCGAAGCTCTCCGGGCTCCGTCGCCACTTGGGCCACCGTGTACAGCACGGGATCCTCGGAGTCAGTGGCCCTGCTCTCCGCTCTAGTCCTCCCGCTTTCGAGGGGGTGATTCCTCCCGTGAAGTCCATAGCCCGAGGGTTTCCACATACTAAAGACACCCGGGTCGGGACAATCCGGACGCGAGGAGCGAGCGATGGGAACGACCTGCGCACGCGCTCTCCAACTCGCGCGTTTCCAGGCAAGGACCCGCAACCCCGGAACTGAGCTCCCTCACAAGGCACTGACCCAATGTCAAACGGGAGTGAATCTCCGAGCTTCGGCCGCCTCTGGAGGCGCCTCAACCTCACAAGGAAGAACCACGGTATCCCCTAGAGAGCTTGCGGTCCCCGGCAGGGGCTGTCGCACACGTGTGACGTAACCACACCCCCAGCCTCTTTGCCTGGTTTCGGGGTAGTGTAGGCTGCGGGCGCGCCGGCGTCGCCGACAGAGTGCGTCACCGCTTCGGCGTCCTGCGGATGCGGTGGCCGGAGCTTAGGGCCAATTGGCCTCGGGGCTAAAGTTCTGGCTTTCCGCAAACGGCAAGAGCACAGAGTTTACTTACTGCGCACCAACCTCCGCTAGCCGCCCAGGGACAGGAGGACCAGGAAAGACTAAACGTAGAGCTCTGTGGAACCTGGAAAGTCTTCTACCAGGTTTAAGTGGTGGTGGACAGGAACGACACCTATCATCCCCAAGTCAAAAGTAAACTAACCCAGAGATTTCGTTTCGTCAGGCTCCATAGGACGCACTGTTTGCTGACCCGCATAACTTGCTCATAACTGGCAGGTCCTTTTCGAATGGCCCAGGATCGTCAATTCAGCTTCAGCCTGAGGTCTAGAGGAAGCTGACCGCGGCCGCTGGGGGTATAGCTCAGTGGTAGAGCATTTGACTGCAGATCAAGAGGTCCCTGGTTCAAATCCAGGTGCCCCCTTCCCGCAGTTTTTGGAAACTAGAGGTATGGTGGCACATTCCAGCAATTGGGAGGCAGAACTCTGAGTTCGAGACCACCCTGATTTACAACGAGATCAGAGCTAAACTACAAAATAGAAACAACAAAATGACACTCACTATTCATCGTGTGTGCTTGTTTAACAGAACTTTAAAAAAATCAACACAACTGTTTTAGCCCCCCACCCCCAAAGAGACCTAAATAAACGCTTCTTAAAACTGAAGTTACCTTTAGCACCCAAAGTTAAATAGCATTAGCCTGCTTACAAGTTTATTGAGAATCAGGCAATACCATGCAAGTATGTTGAAAATTTGCAACTCAATTAAAAATCAGTATTTATGACCTACTATATGAAGGAGATTAAACGACGTCAGCAAATCCCCTGACAAGGTAGCTGAGAAATGGGAGGATGAGATTTCTAACTAGGTCAACCAAATTCAGCAGCCACTGTTGATTGTACCATACCCCTTTGTAAAGACTAAGGAAGGGTGGGGTGATAGCTCGGTGTGTAAAGTGCTTGCTTGGTAAGAACTGGGGTCTGAGGTTGATCTCCAGAACTCATGTTTAAAAGGGGTGGGGAACAGCAAGATGGCTCAGTAGATAAAGGTACGTGCCCCAGAGATTGATGACTAGATTTATATTGTAGGATCCCAGTGGAAAAACAGACTTTCCTCTGATACCCACACATATTTTGTAGCATTCATTTCCCTCCCTCCAGTATTTCTTTTAAATGAGGGCATGGTGGCACATATTTACGTATGTAATTCTGATCCCAGGGAAGCAGAGACAGGCAGATCTCCCGCATTCGGTCCATTCCAGGGGACTTTCTATTTTCCATCACTAACAGGCGGGATAGTTTTGCTACAGCGTCAGTCTCCAGGCTTCATTATGCTTTTGGGCTCAGAGAATAGATCTCTCTTATCCCCGATTGTATCCCTGAAGTCCTGGCCTGAGCCCTGAAGGCATGGATAAAGGAAGGTCAGAAAACAAAGCCAGAGCACTTCTTTTTCTTGCCAGCAAAATCCATTTGGGTGTGATGCTGTTTGAAATAGGAAAACAGATCAGTGCTTACTGACAACAGAGACAGAGAACAGAGCTCTCAAAGTCACTTAACTACTGAGCTACAGTATCAGTCCCTCTGCTCAGAGACCAGAGGATCCCAGAATTGATGTTCTCAACTCCCTTAAATAGATGCATCTATGTAAATTTCACTTTTTAGACAATATCTGCTTTATGCAATTTGTTTTTGTTTTTTGAGACTGAGTTTCTCTGTGTAGTCTTAGTTGTCCTGGAACTCATTCTGTAGACCAGCCTGGCCTAGAACTCAAAGATCTGACTGCCTCTGCCTCCTAAAGGCTGGGACTAAGGGCATGCACTGCCCCAACCCTGCACCATTTTTCAAATTTCTGTAATCCATTATCATCCCAACAAGGAAGAAAAGTGGCTTTCTCCTATTATCTGTGCTGTGGGGAGAATGTGGAGAGCAGTGAGCTTCGGAAAGTCAAAGAGGCAGAATCAGATTGATGTCATCTGTGGAGAGAATGCCATGTGCCAGACCTCGTTCACAGAGTTCTCAGAGCATAGGATCATCATAACTGAACTTAGAGCTGGCTAAGTCCTTTCAAGGCGCCATGCAGCTTTTTATCTCCATATTTTTAGTTTTCTTTGAAACATACTTTAGAAAATGGAATTCTGGGAAGTGTTCTTAAATAATAAACTCCAATTGTTTTACGTTTAAGTTTCCAAAATTATTATAATTGCTCAACTATATTCTTTTATTAGTAGTTGCGGGCTTCTAAGTTATATGCATCATTTATTATTGACGTCTCATGATGCAGCTGAGATTTTAGCTATTTGCCCTCATTCTCTGCTCTTAACCTCAACTATCCATGCATTTCCTACCTGTGTTTCCCAGAACTATCTTACCACAGCTTTAGCTACATTGATATTCAAAGCTCAGAAAACTGTGGTCATATAAGTACTATTTGCAGGGGCTAGAGAGATGGCTCAGTGGTTAAGAGCGCCGACTGTTCTTCCAAAGGTCATGAGTTCAAATCCCAGCAACCACATGGTGGCTCACAACCATCCCTAATGAGATCTGATATCCTCTTCTGGGGTGTCTGAAGACAGCTACAGTGTACTTACATATAATAAAGAAATAAATTAAAAAAAAATAAGTACTATTTGCAGATGAGTTTTGAGCTTCATTAAGCCACATGGCATGGCTTCTTTTAGGAGACGAGAGAGATGGCTCATTGGCTAAGAGTGCATACTCAGGGTTAGGATTTAGCTCAATGACAGAACACTTGCCTAGCAAACACAAGGCCCTGAGCTTAGATCCCAGCTCTGAGAGTAATTGGCAGAGCATGGAGGCACATGCCCTTAACCCCAGCACTTGGGAGGCAAAGACAGGAGGATCTCTGTCAGTTCAAGGCCATCCTGCTCTACATAGAGAGCTCCAAGACAGGTAGGCCTGCATAGAGAGACCCAGTCTCAAAAAAACAAAGTCCACGCTGCTCTGAGTTCAGTTCCCATCACTCACATCAGACAGCTCAAACCCTCCCAGAACTTCAGCTCCAGTGGAGCTTCCGGTCTCCAAGGACACTGGCATTCATGCTTAAAAATAGCCTTTTGAAGTGTGTGTGTGAGTGTGTTCAGGATGCCCATGCACATGTGTGTCCATGTGGAAGCAGAGAACAACCTTTGGAATATTGTTCAGGATTACCTTCCACCTCATTTGAGGTGTGTCTGTCATTGACCCAAAGCTCACTAAGATAGAATATTGAGCCCCAGAATCCCCACTTCAATCTCTGCCTCCCCGGTACTGGAATTATAAGCCTGCCACCATGCCCAGCTTTCTGACATGGGACTGAGCAAAGTTCCTCATAGTTGCAAGGCAAGCATTCTTCCCAGCTCTAAAATAACTCTCGAACATTTTAAATGAACCCAGGCCTGGTGATGCAGGCCTCTGACCCCATTTATTCAGGAGGCTGAGGCAGGAAGATCACTACACCCAAGGCCTGCCTAATTTACAGAATGAATTCAAGAGCAAGCAGGGCAGGTGAGTGAGATACCCTTCCAGAAAAGGAAAAACCACAAAGAAGGATGAGGAGTTACTTAGTATCTACCGGGTCGGCCTAGCAAGCTGTGGCTGTAGGCCCGGTCCTATTGTTCCCAATGTATCAATCCCAGCACTGTTTAACTCAGTGATGCTCAGCCTAAGGGTAATGACCACTTTAGAGGCTGAACTACCCTTTCACAGGGGTCACCCAAGACCACTGGAAAACATTTACATTATGATTCATAGCAATAGTAAAATTACAGTTATGAAGTAGCAATGAAAATACTTTTCTGGTTGGGGGTCACAACAACATGAGGAACTGTCTTAAAGGGCCACAGCATTAGGAAGGTCAAGAACCACGGGTTTAAGTACTGGTGATGTCATAAGATTCAACAATCTAATCATACATTCTATGTTCTTTTCTGCACACATTCTGGTTTAGTCGTTTTGTTATAATCAATGGGTAATTACTAAATTCACCACTGACTCAGCTGACCCGCCTCCAGCTGTATGCTCCACCCACATCCGCATTCAGGCTGTTATTTTGTCCTTCTCACCTGCTTCTGTTCCTCTGAGATGTTGGCTCCTCTTGTGTTCATCAGCTAGCCCCTGTCCTATGGTGTCTTCCTTGAGTGCAGATTGCTCTGGCCTCTCTCCTGGTCAGTTCTCCTGGGCTTCCTATATCCAGTCCTTGTTCTCCTTATTCCACTGTTTATGGTAGGGAACCTCATCCTTCACTCACTTCCCATGAGAACGTAGGAAGTAAAGTCTTTGACACCTCATACACTGGAAAGCACCCCTATTCTACTTTCCTGATAGCTGTGTTTTCCAACTTTGAATTCTATTTTCCCTTAGTGCTTTGACCTAGTTTGATTACCCTCTAGCTTTTACATTCTGATAAGACAGATCTTATAGTAATTTTTTGTCCTTTCTTTCTCGGAATCTCCTCATGAATTGTTCAGTGATGTATTTTTACATCACATTTTATTTGTAGGCATTTCTTTATTTTTTTAAATTTAAATTTTTGTTACATTTTACTTTTATTTTATTTATTTATTCACTTTACATCCAGATCTCAGCCCTCCCCCTCCTCTCCTCCTAGTCCTACCATCACATATCCCTCCCCCAATTACCTCCTCCCATTCTCCTCAGAGAAAGGGAAGACCCCATGGGTACCGACTCACCATAGCACATCAAGGAGCAGCAAGGCTAAGAGCATCTTCTTCCACTGAGGCCAAACAAGGCAGCCCAGTTAGGAGAAGGGGATCCAAAGGCGGACAACAGAGTCAGAGACAGCCCCAGCTCCAGTTGTTACGGAACCCACATGAAGACCCAGCTGCACATCTGCTACAAATGTATAGGAGGCCTAGGTTCAGCCCATGCATGTTCTTTGGTTGGTAGTTTAGTCTCTGTAGGCCCCCATGGGCCCAGTTTGGTTGACTCTGTAGGTCTTCTTGTGGTGTCTTTGACCCCTTCGGCTCCCTCTATCTTCCCCTCCACTCTTACACAATACTCCCTGAGTTCCACCTGAAGTTTGGCTGGGAGTCTCTGCAACTTTTCTTTCTTTCTTTTATAAGATTTATTTATTTTATGTATGTGAGTACACTGTCTCTGTCTTCAGACACACTAGAAGAGAGCATCGGATCCCATTACAGATGGTTTGTGAGTCACCATGTGGTTGCTGGGAATTGAACTCAGGACCTCTGGAAGAGCAATCAGTGCTCTTAACCACTGACCCATCTCTCCAGCCCCTCTGCAACTTTTCCATCAGCTGCTGGATGAAGCCTCTCAGAAGACAGTTATGTTAGACTCCTGTCTGCAAGCACAGCAGAGTATCATTAATAGTGTTAGAGGTTGGCTCTCTCTCATGGGGTGGGTCTCAAATTGAGGCCGTCATTGGTTGACCATTCCCTTAGGCTCTGCTCCATCTTTACTCCTGCATATCTTGTAGGCAGTACAAACTTTTGGTCAAAGGTTTTGTAGGTGGGTTGGTGTCCCCCTCCCTCTACTGGAAGACTCACCTGGTTATAGGAGGTGGCCACTTCAGTCTCCATATCCTCAGCTGCTAAGAGTCTCAGCTAGGGTCACCCCCATAGACTACCTGGAGCCTCCACCATTCCAAGTCTCCAGCTTGTCCCAGAGATGCCTCCCCACTGATTTCCTTCCTCTCTAGCAGCCCTCTCAACTGCCCTGCTCTTCCCACATCTGGTCCCCACCCCCATTCCATTTCCCACCCCCTCTCGTGCCCAGTTCCCTCTCTCCATCTACCTCTGATGTCTATTTTATTTCCACTTCTGAGTGAGATTCAAGCATCCTCCCTTGGGCCCTCTTTGTTACTTAGCTTCTCTGGGTCTATGGATTGTAGCATGGTTGTCCTGTACTTTGTGGCTAATATCCACTTAAAAGTGACTATATACCATATGTTTCTTTCTTAGTCTGGGTTACCTCACTCAGGATGATATTTTCTAGTTCCATCCATTTGCCTGAAAATTTCCTGATGTCTTTGTTTTTCATAGCTGAATAGTATTTCATTGTGTAAAGGTACCACATTTTCTTGATCCATTCTTCAGTTAAGGGACATCTAGGTTGTTTCCAGTTTCTGGCTATTACAAATAAAGCTGCTATGAACATAGTTGAGCAAGTGTCTTTGTGGGATGCTGGAGCATCTTTTGGATATATGCCTAGGGGTGGTGTAGCTGGGTCTTAAGGTAGAATTCTTCTCAATTTTCTGAGAAGCTTCCAAATTTCCAAAGTGGTTGTACAAGTTTTCACATCCACCAGCAATGGAGGAGTGTTTCCCTTGCTCTACATCCTTGACAGCATGTGCTATCACTTGAGTTTTTGATCTTGGCCATTCTGACAGGTGAAGTGGAAATTCCTGATTTTTTTTTTTTTTTTAACAACTCAGGTGTGTTACGTGACATTTTTCTGGAAGCTGTCTTGTGAGGGAATGTGACATTTTGCTGAAAACAGACACTTGAGAGGGTGCATGATGTTTAGAAAGAATAAAAATGGAAGCCCACAGACAGTGACAGAATTCTCTTGCATTGCTATGCTGTGCAACTCTTCACTGGTCTTCACTTTGCAGAGAGAAATGTGCCAACAAAGAGTGGAATCGCCCCAAGGAACTACTTCTGAACAGGTCCTCAACACCCCTTTCCTATTAACCTTCTTTCCCCTCTACCTCTGGTTGGTGGGTTAGAAGGGAGATTGAAGCATTTAAAATCCCTAAATAAAATAGGTTTTGAATAGCAGAGGATGGCCTTGTCGGGCATCAGTCGGGAGGGGAGGCCCTTGGTCCTGTGAAGGCTTGATGCCCCAGTGTAGGGAATGCCAGGGTGGTGAGGCAGGAGTGGGTAGGTGGGTGGGGAAACACCCTCATAGAAGCAGGGGGAGGGAGGATGGGATAGGAGGTCGGGGGGGGGGGGACCTGGAAAGGGAAATTGTGTCCTGTGCCAATGTATTCAAGGCAGTTCCCCATTTTCTCCTCCATTAGATTTAGTGTATCTAAATGTTGAGGTCTTTGATCCACTTGGACCTGAGTTTTGTGCAGGATGATAATCATGGGTCTATTTGTATTCTTCTACATTCATATGCAGACCCTTAGCCAAACTAACTAGAAGGCAGAGAGACAGTATCCAAGTTAATATAATCATAAAGGAAAAGGGGAATGTAACAACAGACATTTAGGAATCCAAAGAATCATTAGGTCTTACTTTAAAACCCTGTTCTCCACAACATTGGAACATCTAAATGAAATGGACAATCTTGCTGATACATACCACTTACAGAAGTTAAATCAAGATCAAGTAAACAATTAAGGAGGTAGAAGCACTCAACCAACAAAAAGCCAGATGGTTTCAGCAAAGAATTCTACCGACTTTCTTTTTTTTCTTTTCTTTTCTTTTTTTTTCTTTTCTTTTTTTTTTTTTTTTTTTTTTTTTTTGGTTTTTTTTGAGACAGGGTTTCTCTGCGTAGCCCTGGCTGTCCTGGAACTCACTCTGTAGACCAGGCTGGCCTCGAACTCAGAAATCCGCCTGCCTCTGCCTCCCGAGTGCTGGGATTAAAGGCGTGCGCCACCACTGCCCGGCTCTACCGACTTTCAAAGAAGAACTAGTACCAATACTCCTCAAGCTAGTCTATAAAATAGATGCAAAAACATTGCCCAGCACATTCTAATTTAATTTTTTAAAAATGCATAGATGTTTTGCCTGCATGTATGTCTATGCACCACTTGCATGCCTGGTACCCATGGAGGCCAGAAGAGGGCGTCTGATCCCCGGGAAATGGAATTATAGATAGTTGTGAGCCACCATGTAGGTACTGGGACTTGAACCTGGGTACTCTAGAATAGTAGCCATTTCTCTTAGTAGTTGAGCCCTCTCTCCATTCCCTATTTTCTTTTACTTAGTTGCCCTCCCCTTGATCCTCTAACCACCATTTGACTCAGTTTCTACCAAACAGACTATTTTAGATGCCATACAGGAGAAGCCATGCAGTCCTGGTCCTGTGATTGACATCGCAATTGGTATAATGCCCTCCAGGTTTACCCATGTCATGGCATCCCCCCCCGCCCCCCTTCTTGCTCCGGCCCAACTCCCTCCAGCCCCAAGATTATTTATTTATTATGTGTAAGTACACTGTAGCTGTCTTCAGACACACACCAGAAGAGGGCATCAGATCCCATTACAGAGGGTTGCGAGTCACCATGTGGTTGCTGGGATTTGAACTCAGGACCTCTGGAAGAGCAGTCAGTGCTCTTAACTGCTGAGCCATCTCTCCAGCCAACCCACCCCATGTCATGGTATTTAACAACTAGCCTGCCTCCATCTCAGGCTTTGTCTTAGTTAGGGTTTTACTGCTGTGAACAGACACCATGACCAAGGCAAGTCTTATAAAGGACAACATTTAATTGGGACTGGCTTACAGGTTCAGAGGCTTAGTCCATTATCATCAAGGTGGGAGCAGGGCAGCATCTAGTCAGGCATGATGTAGGTAAAGCTGAGAGTTCTGTCTTCATCTGGAGGCTGCTAGCAGAATACTGCCTTCCAGTCAGCTAGGATGAGGGTCTTAAAGCCCACACCTACAGTGACACACCTATTCCAACAGTGCCATTCCCTGAGCTAAGCATATACAAACCATCACATTCCACTCCCTGGCCCCCATAGGCGTGTTCAAACACATGAGTCTATAGGGGCCATACATATCCATAGCGTAATAAAAATTACATTTAGTCTAACTTCCAAAGCTCTCATAGGCTATAACAGTCTAACAATGTTAAAAGTCCTAAGTTCTTTTCTTTTCTTTTCTTTTCTTTTCTTTTCTTTTCTTTTCTTTTCTTTTCTTTTCTTTTTTTTTTTTTTTTTTTGGTTTTTCAAGACAGGGTTTCTCTGTGTAGCCCTGGCTGTCCTGGAACTCACTCTGTAGACCAGGCTGGCCTCGAACTCAGAAATCCACCTGTCTCTGCCTCCCGAGTGCTGGGATTAAGAACTTTGGACTTGCCGGGCAGTGGTGGTGCATGCCTTTAATCCCAGCACTCGGGAGGCAGAGGCAGGCAGATTTCTGAGTTCGAGGCCAGCCTGGTCTACAGAGTGAGTTCCAGGACAGCCAGGGCTACACAGAGAAACCCTGTCTCAAAAAACAAAACTATAATAATAATAATAATAATAATAATAATAATAATAATAATAATAATAATTTTTTCCTTAAACTTTTTTAAAATCCAAACTGTGTTTATTGGGATGGTTCCCACTCGTCTTGAATCAGGTGCTTTGAGTGCTGCCTTCTTGTGAAGAAGCATCCTTCTGTCAGCCTTGCTTTTCAGCCTGGAGGCTAACAGGAGAGGAACAGCCAACACTGAAGACTACCTTCTGAGCATGGCTAATGACCGTGGTGATTTTATAGCACCCTGGGCATTTCACATCCATGCAGTAGGACTCAAGCTCCCCTTCTCCTTTGCAAGAGGCGTGTTCTCCTAGGGAGGTTACTCTTACTTTTTTTTTTTTTTTTTTCCCACAGAGGGAATGAGAGGGATGGAGGAAGAGGGAGGAAGACACTTGCATGTGGCAGTCGGAGGACAACTTTTAGGAATTCTCTGTTTCCACCACGTGGGTCATGGGGTCCATACTCATGTCCTCAGGCTTGTTGCAAGCCTGAGCCACTGAACCATCTGGCAGCTCAGGAAATCCTTTTCTGGACAAGTTGTTTGATAGTTTCTCTTAAGGCCTGGGTAGCTGCTGCCTGTCTAGCCAGCCATTTTATGCTGTTACTGATGTTACAAGGAAACATTCTCATACCTTAATTGATTGCATATTCTGTTATGTTCTATTCTTTGGTGTTCTTGGAAACCAATCATAACAGAGGCCAGTTAGAACTGCTCTGTATAGTTAGCCACAATAAGCTTATACCTGAATCTACTGGGCAGAAAGAGTCATATACATGGGTAACTGACACCCTGGTTGGCAAGTTAAGATATGAATGTTTGGCTGGAGAGGTGGTTCAGCTGTTAAGAGCACTGACTGCTCTTCCAAAGGTCCTGAGTTCAATTCCCAGCAACCACATGGTGGCTCACAACCATCTGTAATGGGATCCAATGCCCTCTTCTGGTGTGTCTGAAGACAGCAAGAGTATATTCATATAAATAATAATAATAACAAAATTTTTAAAAAAGACATGAATCTTAGGCAAGACAAGTCCCCCTACCACAGTTGAATATCCCAACCAGTGGGAACAGGATAAGTGTACAACAAAGACATGTTCCTAAGGAAGTCCCCTATCCCTAAATTCTGATTGGTGGAATAACTTGGCATAGATGCTTGTGGATTTCAGGCTTAAAAACTCTATAGGATCCTGGCTCAGGGGTCGCAGCCAGCTCCTGAATCTGGTCACTAAATTATCCCTGTCTGACTGAGATTGGTGTTCGTGTGGTTTATGGGTCAACTCCTGGACCCCAACAATTTCTTCCTTTTCATTTTCTCTGACCAGTCTCATGGACTTCCGTTATTCAAATGCAGAGCCACTCACATTTCTTTATCATTGGGATATTCTTTTAAAAAGATAACTTTCTGAGTCTGGGTTGGTGACACAGGTCTGTGATCCCAGCACTGAAAAGGCAGAGGCAGGAGATTGCAAGTTTGAGGTTACCCTTTGCTGCCTCTGTTTGAAAAACAAGAACCAAAAGCAACACATTCACATACATTAATTTTTTCCCTGAGGTCTGAGGTTATAGCCAGTGCTTGCCCAGCGGCTGTGACCACCAGCACATGAACGGCGGCTAAGCTTTATGGAGAAAGAAAAAAAAGCCCTAAGGAACCCTGATACCAGAATGTGGAGAAAAAAAATGAGGAACATTCCAAACAGAAGGCAAAAAATCAGAGGGAAGGCAGGGAGCTTGTGAGGTTATGGAGGACAGCCGGTATAATGATGACGGACACAGTGTATCGGAGGTTCTTGGGACCTTCACTGTAGCTTCTCAGAGATGCGTGAAAGCTCCACTGGAGGGAAAAAAGTAACCAATACTTTGTTTTTAAAGAAAACAATTTCTTTCTTTCTTCCTTTCTTTCTTCCTTTCTTTCTTTCTTTCTTTCTTTCTTTCTTTCTTTCTTTCTTTCTTTCTTTCTTTCTTTCTTGCAATCAATCATCCATCCATCTATCATCTAGCTTGCTAGCTAGCTATCATTTATCTTTTGGAGTCAGTTTCCCTATATAGTCCTCACTGTTCTAGAACACAGTCTGTAGACCACGCCTGCGTCTGCTTCCCAAGTGCGGGGATTAAAAGGCATGTGCCACCACATCCAGCTGGGAATATGTTTGTTTTTTTGAGACAGGGTTTCTCTATGGAACCCTGGCTGTCCTGGAACTCTGTAGACCTGGACGATGTGGAACTCAAAGAGATTCATCTGTCTCTGCCTTCCAAATTGCTAGGATTAAAGGCATGAGGCACCACGCCCGGCTTCTTTATTTACATTCAACTCGACCTCCTCTCATTTCCAATTGTATCTGTGTGTTAACACAGTCAAAAGGAGCATCTTGTTTCTTCAAGCCCCAACTATAACTTTGATAGTACTATGATTGGATAATTATTGTACATACAGGACTACGTCCTTGAAGAGACAAAAGAAACATGGAAACAGTTGTTACAACTTGGAGATGTAAGTACACATTTCTTTTAAGCATTTCGTCTAGTTGTTTCACAGGACGTATTTTTAAAAGGGCCTCGTTCTGTAGTATGCAAATTACTTCCCCACGCTCTTCCTTCTTAGAGCAAGTTAAGATGGGTCCCACTGAGCCACCGTCCACAGGGTGGGCCCGGCTCAATGCTCGCCTGCGTCACGATCAGCCACTCCCTGGGCTCTCAGCGTTCCCTCCGCCCCACTTCCTCTCTTCAGGCCCCGCCCCACGCCGGTGCGCCTGCGCCCGGGCGAACACGTGGCTGCCGCGGAGCCAGAGCAGCAATGGCGGCCGGTGGCGGCGGTAGCTGCGACCCTTTGGCCCCGGCGGGGGTCCCCTGCGCCTTCTCGCCGGACAGTCAAGCCTACTTCGCTTTAGCCTCTAGCGACGGTCACTTGCGGGTGTGGGAGACAGCCAACAACCGGCTGCACCAGGAGTACGTGCCTTCCGCGCACCTCAGCGGTACCTGCACCTGCCTGGCCTGGGCGCCAGCACGGCTGCAGGCCAAGGTAAAGTGAGCGGGACGGCGATGGGGAGGGCGCCCTCCTGGCCGGGCTCTGGCGTCCCGAGCTGGGCAGCGCGTGGCACCTGGTCGCGCGTGGCCGGGGCGGCCCGGGCGAGGAGACGCGGAGCGGGACGACGGCGTGCCCTGGCCCTGCGCCCGAGAGTGCGGCCTGTCTCGAGGGGGGCTGTGAGAGGGTGCGGCCCGATCCCGCGGTCTCCATGAGGTCTGCGCCTGGCTGCCGCTGGGCCGCCATATTCACCGAAGCCTTTGCCCCCCTGGGGGCGGCCCCAGACTTCCAGGCCTGGCTTCTCAGCGTGTCCCCATCAGAGCTACTCTGTGCGCACTTTAGGACTGTTCGCGCTTCCGCATCCTAAACCCGGGTATTGGTTTTGCTTTGGGCAGTTGGAATGCGCACGTCTTGTTTTCTTCCTTCCGGAAGCCCCTTTACTCGGATGCGTGTTCAACACGTGTTCTCTTCTGCCTCTAGGTTGTGGGATTCGTCGTCTCACACTCTATACTTTACTAGGTTCCTTTCATTCTCAGCAGAGGTAAAGTGAAATAGTAGAGTCACTTGGTTTAGGGCATATGATGTAGGTCTTGGTGATTTTTTTTCCCCTGTAGTTGGGAAACTGCTTAGTTAGGGAATCCTTTTTGCTGTCAGGTAAAATGCTGTTCACTGTTGACTCATTCGGTTACATCTCAGCACGCACGTGGTTCCTGCAGTTAGGCAGTAGGTAGGCAAAAGGAACCTGGTCTGGAACTGGTGTAAAAGGTATCCTAAAGTATGTGACGTTTTACTGTCACTGGTGTAAAAGTTACAAAGTTAGTGTTTGGGATAGCTTACTCCTTCCCATCACTAGAGAAAACATAGGCATAAATTTAGCTTGTATATAACTTGTGTATAACTTGCAATACTCTGGGTGACTATGTTAGCTATTTATTGGATTTTAAGCTACATTTCCAGTTTCTCTTGGTGACAAAAAGCAGGTATGAGGCTCTATAAATCAAACAATCAGATTTGTGAAAAAGCGATATGTCAGCATTAGAGCTGCTGCACTTTTTTGCTTTATACAGTATTTTTAATTTAACAGTTCTGTAACGTGTTGAGAGTACTAACACTCAGAGAAATACAGAGCAGTTAGGTAAGTGCTTATAGCCAGGCTGTAAAGTAGGAGTCCAGCCTCTGTAATAATCATGTTTTTTGTTCTCCATTTATATATAACATGAGGATAATCACACCTCCTTCTTAGAGTAGTTGTGAAAGGTAGTATATTTAGTAATGCAGAATCACTTAGAATAGTATATGGTGTCTTAAGTGCAGTGCTAATTATTATTGGTATTAGTATCTTATATTTGTGTAGTTAGTCCTGCAAAGTCTGTAAAAGCAAGCAATTTCAATAAAGACCAAGAGGAACTAGACTTGGAACTCATGTCTTTAAAGTTCTTGGTTGTCTGCAGCATACAGTATTAGATGAGCTGAAACTTCCTTCACTTTGCTTTCCTGTTCATTTCCACTCTTCTGTACTCCAGAACAAAACCCAAATTTCAGAAATCATGGTTTGGATTTTATATATATATTCATCCACTGATACAGTAGGGATAAAAGCATTTTAAAGGAGCCCAACTTTAACTTTTCAACAGAGCTCCTCAAATTAAAGCAACTTTATATGACAAGACATAACCGAGTCCTGGTTATGAAGCCCAAGTGGTGTGCTGGATATACAGTGCAGAGGAGCATGTGATTAGCATACCCAGAGTCCTGGGTTCAGTCCCCAGCAAGCCCTGCTTCCCAGGTGTTAATAAGTTTCACTTTTCTTTTATCTATATGTTGCCATTTTTGCTATGTAACTACTAAATGTCCAGGAATTAGTGTATTTACTGACTTATGCTGGAATGTAGCTCAAGGATAGAATACTTGCCTACCATATGAAAAGCCCTGGGTTTAATCAGTAGCACCATAAAAGTCAGAGCAGAGAAGCAGTCAGGGCTCAGGAAGCTAAATAGTGTAACCAAAGCCTTGGTCACTAATAAAGTGGTGGCACTGGGATCCCAGCCCAGTACCCTTACACTATTAACTATTATTACCCTTGCACTTTATCATGGACTTGAGAGCCAGGATGGATGCAGAGGTAATCAGTTCCCATCTTGGAACTGAAGCATCAGTTTTACTTGAACCATTAGAGAAGCAGTTTAACAGTGGTCTGCTTTGTGATGGGAGTGGGCTTATAGGTTTAGGTAGTATGTGGATCAGAGTTTGTGGCAGTGGCTCACCTTCTGCTTTGGGCTCACTGGATTTGTGTGCCCTGCTATGTTAAGTACTAAGGTGATCATACTAAGCCTATTTTATTTTACATTTTTGGGTGTTTAAAGTATGAGACATAAAAGGATGTTATTATAAAGCCATGTTCCCAGCATATTGGTATGGTCTGGCATGGATTTACTCTCCAGTGTGGAAGTAGACATATTATCCTACTTCCAGAGCTCTTAGGATTCAATGAGGCAATAATATAGAAATGATTGTTATAGTGAGACTTGAGACTTGGTCCATAGTGAATGGTTATTGTATGAACCCGTGAATGGTCTGTCTGGACTCATGTCCTCATGTAGTGCTGTATTCTTTTATGTAAAGAAGTATGTATGAGTTTTCTGCACTTGCTTTAGTAATTGGCAGTTTGCTACAAGGACAATGTCTGATGATACTCTACCAGTAGAGAAAGGTAAATTCATACTGTGTATCTTGAATAATAGGTTGTAGTGTTGTTTCCTGAGTGTTTAAAAGACTAGATTGCTTTTTCCTGTTTCTGCAATGATCATACGGCCTTGAAGTTTATGCCATGATTGGCTTAGCGTGTCCCTGGTTTATGTTTGTGCTGCTAGTAGCAGGCTAGAGCCGCACACTTAAGCCACCTAGAAATTGATCCTGTTTGCTCCCCATCACCCTTCTCTCAAACTTGTCTTTCTTCATCCTCTAGGATAGAACCTGTAAGTCCAGCCCTGTCTGATGTTGGGACCACATTTGGCTTCCACATGCTTTGTGGAAACATGAACACATACTTAGAACCTGACTGAAGGACAGGGCATTTCAGGCATCAGATGGCATTGGAGCAGGACTGAAGCACTGGTGGTGTTTCTAGGAAAAGTTTAAGCTCTCTTCAGCCCCAGCTCTTGGGGATACAGCACGGTTCAGCTGTATTCCTGACAGTCTTCAAAGGAAGGCGAAGGTTACAGATTAGATTCTATTGGTAGAAGAACATTTGTAATTTGGTGAGATTTTTCACTCTTATCTATGAAATGCATATGCCAGAGTAAATACCATTAAAACAGGTCAAATGACTTAAAATTACTTACTAAAAATTGAACATAATTTTCAGTGTCTAAGGTCAGTTTTAAAGACTGGTTTGATGTGTTAGTGGGTCATGAATGAAGTTTAGCGGGCTATAACAGTGTTAAGTGAGATAGAATGGAAAGGTAAAGAAATGCTGAGGATAAGTTTTCTTGTGAAAATATTTTTTAGAGACAGGATTCTCTATGTAATAGCTCTGGCCGTCCTGAAACTCGCATTGTAGACCACACGACCTTAGAGATCTGCCTGCCTCTGCCTGCTGAGCGTGTCTTCATGCCCGATCTTTTTGTGAAACTTTCATGTTTTATTTGTATCCTTGAGTGTATATGGGCCTCCATGTGTATACAAACTGTTACTCTGCAGTCTCAATCTGAAGTCATTGCTTAATTGTTGACAGGATTGGTCAGACTCTGGTTGTCAATCTGAAGTCATTGCTTAATTGTTGACAGGATCGGTCAGACTCTGGTTGTCTGGTTATGCTTTTTAAATCCTTGTCTTCAGCCTGCCTACAGCTTGTTGCTTTTTGAAGACACACCTGTGACTGCCTCAGCTTTCTGATGCCCTTGATCAGATGGGCTTCTGGTGTTTATTGCTTAGCTTATGTTGGAAATCTCTTTACTCTAAGAAATCAGTCTTTTAATAAACTAATAAAAAGTTAGTAAAGTGTATTATTCCTAGTGCCTTCATGCAGATTTTCTAATTACAGATCCTTGAATCAACAACCTTTCTCTTTCCTTAAGCTTTATATGTACAGACAGTATTTATGTGACTTAATGCTGAATTCTTCAGAGGGAACAGCTTTGACTAACAGAAATGGACAGCTCAGGATTTACTGGTCTCGAACAGTATGACTTCTTTTTTTTTTTATTTTTTTTATTTTTTATTTTTTTTATTTTTTTGGAGACAGGGTTTCACTGTGTAGCCCTGGCTGTCCTGGAACTCACTCTGTAGACCAGACTGGTCTCGAACTCAGAAATTGCCTGCCTCTGCCTCCCAAGTGTCGGGATTAGAGGTGTGCGCCACCACAGAGAAGCAAGAGGTTTTTGGAGGAAGAGTGTGTGTAAAGTTTAGAGAGCATGGTGTTAGGATGGGGCTGGAATCAGTAGTGCCGACCTGGACTCAGGACTATTTGTGTGGGATTGTACTTGCAACACTAGATTTGGGGGTGGTGAGGTAACACAGGAGTTAGGAGTAAGCACTTACGGCCCAGTCAGAGGACCCGAGTTTGGATCTCAGCACCTACATTGGGTGACTCACAAATGCCCACACAGGAAGGAGAAACTTACGTAAGGCGGTAGTGATTGTGAGGTGTTTCAGAATTGGGAAGTTTGGGATTTTACAATATTTGCTTTCACTTTACTGAAAATTGAAAATCTGAAACTCTTTAGATTAGTTCCCCTCACCCCACTCCAACCCCCAATAGGTGTTTCTGTTCTTAACTTTGTGTAGAAATCACATTTGTGCTTTGGGGCCATTTAAAATCACTTTAAAAACCATGAAATTGATATAGGGCTTAGCATATCCCTAATTCAGAAGCTTCAGTGTTTCAAGCTGAGACTTCCAGATTATATTTCGTTTTTTCTTGTAACTTCTGTTGGATTTATTAATATAGTTACATTTCTAAGGACTTGCAAAGATGTTTCTTTAAGTGAAAAGTTACTTTTGTTAATTATTTTGTTTTTTTTTAAATCTATCAATGTTCTATAAATAAAATTTTTCAAATGTAGACAAAAAAGAAATAGGGAGGGAGAAAAGGAAAATATGCTTTAGGAGTCTGGGGACAAAAGGAATATGCTTTAGAAATTTTTGAGGGACTGGAGAGATGGCTCAGTGGTTAAGAACACTGACTGCTCTTCTAAGGAACCCAGGTTCAATTCCCAGCACCCACATGGCAGCTCACAGCTGTCTATAACTTCAGGATCCAGTACCCTCACACAGACATACATACAGACAAAACACCAATACACGTAAAATAAAAATACATCACCTATCATAAAAAAGAAACCCTTGATCAATTAATTTATCTATATATCTATAATCTATATATCTATAATTAATTTATCTATATATCATCAGCTTCCCAATCACTTGTCTGTCTGCCTGCCTGCCTGTCTTAATTATTTTGAGAGGAGCTTATGAAGTTCAGGCTAGCCTGGAAGTCATGGACTTGTTTAGGAACCTCCCAGGTGCTGGATTACAGGCGTGCTGTGTCTGTCAGCTGCTGCTTCCGGCCCTTGGTATTCTTTCCTGCATAGGCAGTGTTGTAGCTTCATCAGTGATATCAGTGATTTTTTTTTTTTTTTTTTTTTTTGGAAACAGGGTTTCTCTGTGTACCCTGGCTGTCCTAAAACTCACTCTGTAGACCAGGCTGGTCTTGAACTCAGAAATCCACCTGCCTCTGCCTCCCGAGTGCTGGGATTAAAGGTGTGCGCCACCACTGCCCGCTCATCAGCGATTCTTGAATTGAGTGGATTTGTGGTTGTTTTGGGTTTCTTTGCTGTAGAGCCGAGACCCTGCCTGGGTAAGATAAGTTCCTTTCCTAGAGTATTAGTCTTTCTTCATGCTGAAAGAATGGACTTCTAGAGCTTTTATTTACACTAAAATTTACATATTTATATAAGTTGGAAAGGTCTAAGAAATTAATGGAAGGGGGTTGGTGCTCAGCTTCTCTGCTAGTATTTGAGTTATGTTCCCAGCACCCACATGGCGGCTAACAGCCAGCTGTACCTCTAGTTCCCTGGGGATCTAATGTCCTCTTCTGGCCTCTGTGGATATCAGGCACACATGATGCTCATACATACTTAAAAAAATTTATGGAGGAAGTTAATAAAATAGAATTTTCAGCATCACAAGCTCTGATGTAATGGTCCTCTTAGGTTGAGATCATTCATTTTTGTTTTTCAAGTGTTGAGACAGGCTCTCATGTAGCCAAGAGCAGCTTTGAACTGATTCTCCTGCCTGTATCTCCTGAGTGTTGAGCTTAGATGGTTGGTGTACCACAACCTGCTCTAGTTATTTTTGATGGCCAGACGTGAGCTGTATCGTATCAAATTTGAAATAAACAAGTCTGACGGCATCTCCCTACTAGATGGATAGCGGGTCTTCAAAGTCAGTAGAAGGAGCAACCTTGCAGGATTAACCATGAACCAGCCACTGACCAGGTCATGCTGCTACTCAGAACTATTGGTTGACTCAGATTGAAGTTAATGTAGCGAGTATAAAAATGTTTGTGTTTTCTTGACATCAATAGCGAGTATAAAAATGTTTGTGTTTTCTTGACATCGAAGCTAGAGCTTGAGGAAGGTGGAAGCCTTGGCTGCTCTGGCCAGGATGTGTGGGCTCACAGCCTGGCATGGGTCTCTTTCCTTGGAGACAGGCTTTCCTCAGACCTGCTAGGAAGAATTGTTGCTGCTTAAGGAGTGTTGAGGCTGTTGGGTCTGGAGAGAATGCTAAGAGCGTATGAAGTCAGACCGTTTGCTGCCTTACCTCTTTTTAGAGGGGTGGAAAGTGGTCCAGGAAACTAAATAATTCCCAGGCACTGGCTTTTATGTACTAGTGATGTTTTGGTGTATATTTGAAATGCTAAGTTAAAATTCTTTTTACTTTTTTTTCCAGGAAAGTCACCAAAGGAAAAAAAGGAAATCAGAAGTTATAGGAACGAATGACCAGGTTGACTTGTTGGCTCTTGGCACAGCAGTTGGTAGCATTTTATTGTATAGTACAGTAAAAGGAGAGTTGCACAGTAAATTAATAGTAAGTATATTTATGTATTTATGCAAAAGATGTGACAAACTAATTATTAGAGGTCATTAAAAATACTTCAGGGTATTGACAAGCTCTGTGTAGCAGCGGTTTCCCATTCCATTGCATTAAAACAACTACAGGATGGTTGTTATCAGCTGTAGTAGGTAATTCCTAGGGGTTAAGAGTACAGAGGACTTTTGACTAAAGTCAGCCGGTATCAGAAGGACTTGCAGGTCAGCACAGATAGCAGCTTGAGGAAGACCATTGAGCCTCTTAGAGGAAACAAGAGAGGCACTTGGAGTTGCTACTGAAGCTGAGACCATAGAGTTGACTTTGCTAACACTTTGAGGACCATGGCTCTGTGGACTTGGAGTGCACATTTCAGGAGAGTGCTACTGCTTCATGCTGTCTCCAAAGGAAGAGATGACCCGGGCCTCCAGGGTTAGGAAGATTGCCTGTTGGCTTTAGTTTGTCCCACCACGGGTAAAGAGGCCAACTGTTGGGATGGTGCATGCAAGAGGACGGGAGAAATAAGACCCTGTCTGTCCTTCCAGCCATGTCTCCTTGAAACACATGGGCGGTGGATCCAGGTGCCAACTGTGTGCTGAGGCCCAGCCCAGTATCTCAGACTGTAGAAGTGTGGGTCAGGTTCTAGAAGAGAGTCACCTCCTGGCCTAATTGCTTTCAGGCTATGTCTGTCACAGTGTGCTTTTGTTCACTGGATGGATGTCTGTATAGAGGAATGCTTACTGTGTGAAAGAAAAAGGCAGTAGGGTCTCCATTCTAACCAGCATCTACCATAGAATATTTGGAATGATATGAAATTGAAAATGGGAAAAGGTTTTACATATGAGTCTCACCAAAAGAGATCTCTATTTATTAGTTTGTGGTTTTTCTATGCTTAATACATAGACTAAAAGGAAAAGATGGCTTTTATCTGGTCATTAATAGTATTCTGATTTTTGTTTTCATTGTTATAAACAGTTTTTATCTTATCTAGAACTAGCTGTAATCTTTCTAGCGATTGTCCTAAGTTTGCATTAAAGTGGATAATCCCTTCAGCACATAGCTGTTGTTGACCATTTGGAAGTTTCCAGTTTTTCTGTTGTAAAAGAATGGATACTTCCCTGCCCCACCACCCAGGTAGCCTCTTGAATTTATGTGTGTACTTAAGAAGTCAAGATTTTAGAATTAAGAATGATTTCTAGAAGTCTTCTTCATTTGTCGTCATCACTAGTGGAAATAATAGTACCTGTGCTTCAGTAGCATTATTGCCACCCTGAAAAGCTCATGTAAATAGCAACAAGAAAATCCCCAGCATTCAGTGGGTGAAAAATGTCTGGTTTTCTTCTTCTGTGGGCTTCTACATGCACACGCAGACAGATAGGCACGAGGCATACATGCATGCACATAAATTAAAAATGTATCTAAACAATTGATCTGTCTTTAAGCTGCCTTTTGAAATTGTCTACATTGGATTTGGAGATAACTTAGTTGGTAAGATCCACATGAAATTTAAAAATTCTGGGCATTGGTGGAACGTGCTTTTAATCTTAGCACTGGGAAGGTAGAGACAGACAGCTCTGGAGCTGGAGGGGCAGCCTGCCTGGTCTCCTTGGCAAGCTCCAGGCTAGGGAAAGACCCTGTCTCAAAATTAAAAAAACAAAACAGTTTTGGAGGAATGTCATCTGAAATTGTCCTCTGGCCAGCACTCTCACACGCATGTGCACATGACACATACAACTTTCCAGGTATGAATATACACACCTAACCACCAGAATTGTCTGTTACAGATTATAAAGAGACAACAGTGTATGTACGATTTCTCTCCACGTGGAGGGCGGCCCCTTGTGTGCGCTCTACCTCTGTTGTTGGAAAACAACAAAGACAAAAGCAATGTTCACACATATGTTGTCTGTGTCACATATGGATTTACCTAAAGAAACACTGATTTCTTTATTGAGAAAAAGCTCCCCCTTCCCCTTTTGAGATAGCACATTGCTATGTAGCTTAGGCTGGCTCCAAGACTCCCTCAGCACTTCCAATGCTATGATTAGAGGCTAGCACCATCCTGGTTGGCAGATTTTGGGGGGGGGGGTGCTATCTTTAGTAAACACCTTAAAAGGTTATTTCAGCTGGACATTGGTGTATGTCTGTGATTCAAGTATGCAAAAGCAGGGGGATCATTGCAGTTCTAGGCTTTCTCGTTAAATTACAAACTCTAGGCCAGTCCCTGTCTCATCAAGAAGTCCATTTTTGGACTCCATGGTTTGGGTCCACTAGTTCTTTCTAGTACGGATCATATCTTACGCTGGCACTTCTATCCTGAGCAAATGCCATTTAGTCTGGTACCCTTTGAGGATGCAGAAGTACATTTTTCCTACAGAGAAACAGGGAAAATTAACATTTTAAGATCTTGCTGGTTTACCTTATTTTTGATGTTGGGAAACTAAAATAGGTAAGATATAGTTAAGGCCTTAGTTTAAGGACTAAGGTTTTAAGGTAAATGTTTCGTAATTCAAGGATTCATACTATTATGTAAGACTTTGTTTTGTTTTGTTTTTACTCTGTAGAGTGGTGGGCATGAAAACAGAGTCAATTGCATACAGTGGCATCAAGACAATGACTGCATATATAGTTGTTCAGATGATAAGTATATTGTGGAGTGGAGTATACAGACGTGCAAAGTAAAGTGGTGAGTACCACCCATGCCGGGGATGGACGCTGGCCCAGCATCTTTTGGGACCCAGAAGGGAATATCGACATTCATAAGGTTATATATTATAGATGGTCCTCCAGGAACTTTTAGTCAAATTGGACATTCAAGCTTTTACTGCATCCAAGTGAAATAGAAGAGGTTGAGGAGAATTGGGTAGCGGGAAAACAGCTAAATGGTACACAGTGAGAACAAGAGGCTCTGTCAGGTTATCAGCAAGGTACTGTTGGAATGGCTGGTGAACCTAGGACAGATAGGGTTGGCTAGGGAAAGGCGGATGAGCCCTCTAAGAATGGGCAAAGGAACATAGAGATGGGGCCAGGGCAAAGGCCAGGGGGCAGGGAAGTAAAGGATTAACTTGGTAGTGGATGAATTAATTTAGAGGTGGGTGCCCTAGGGAGTAACAATCAGGATAAAAGTGTACTTTAGTTAGAGGAATTAGGATCCGAAGCGAGAAATGGTTTGGGGAGCTTTTATACAACTAAAGTGAAAGACAAGAAAGAGCCAGTGTATATGGTCTCAAGGAGGGTTTGCCATCTGAGGAAGGGTTTGGGGCTGGAGATTCAGGAGAGTGGACCAGTGCACTTAGAGCCAGTCATGCTGGTGACTGGCCAGAAGAAACAGGAGGGTCTTGACAGTGGGCTGGGGTAGGGTTTGCAGTTACTTGTATTGTAGATAGGAGTTCATGATCATTTATATAGAAACTGTTTAGCATGTTAGACATACCATTGTATTTAATCATAACATCATGAGCCTGGTGTGTCCCTGCTGCACAGTTAAGAAATAAATAGGTTAGATAAATGTCTGACCTCTTTTCTATTAAACTGTGCTATCTCATAAAATAATTGCGTTTACAGCTGTACCTGCAGTGTTCTCCTTTCCTTCCACCATGGGTCTGGGGATAGAATGTAGGCTGTTAGGCATGGCAGCTTGCACTTTTCCCCATTGAGCCATGTTGTAAGGCCGTGATACCTCTTGTGCTTGTGCATGTGTTCAGAAACTTGAACTGATTGATGGTCCTGCCCTTACTTCTTGGCTGCTGTCACGCAGGTGTGCACTACTATGATGACTTCCCTGTGTGTTGAAGGAAACTCATTGGTGCTTGGTGGGAACATTCTAGTCTTTCAAGTATTCTGACTTTTCCCTGATTTTCCATTTTATGTATTTGTTCTTATTGTGTTGTATTTCTTTATAGAATTTGTTCTTATTGTGTTGTATTTCTTTATAGATTTGAAGATGATATTGTGGGATTTCAACATTTTTCTTTTGTACTTTATTATCTCTATGAGGGTGGTATGTTTTGCATTGTTGGATGTAGTACTTGTTTTCATGTTGAAAGCATTCTTCAAGTTGCTGAAGATTCTTGGCTTCCTGTTGGTATTTGAAATGAAATTGTTTAAAAGCAGAATTGAAATCCTAGGGGGGGGTGTGTTTGTGCGCGCGGAGGCCAGAGTGTCTTCATCAGGTACTCTTTTTTTTTTTTTTTTGGAGACAGGGTCTCTCACTGAACCTGGAACTTGTCAATTTGGCTAGACTGGTTGATCAGTAAGCCCCAAGGGTCCTCTTGCCTTAGGGTTGTTCTTTTTAATGAATTGATTTATATTACGGTTATTTTCAGTATGGGTACTGGGGCTTGAACTCAGTTTTTGATGCTTGTGGGGCAAGCAGTTTATTTCCTGAAGCAGTATGCCTTTTAAATATGTATCATCATGGTGAATACATAATGAGTAATTACTGTAAAAGAGCCTTAAAATCATGGAAATTAATAAGAAATTGGGAGCATTTAGAAGCTAGTAAGGATAAAGGGGACTTTTTGTATTTTGTTACTCTGCTACTAGTGAGTTGGAGTGTATTCTGCTTTTTAGCAGTATTTGTCTCATAACTGCCTGTTTATACCCTTTGTTTTCATTTTGAGTTCTTACTGATACAAAGGAGCTATGACTGCATTTAAGTATTGCCCCTGTTTATGATATATAATTTTGATATGTGAAGAGCCAGGTTCTCCATTGCTTATCCCAGTATTACTATGTACAGAAAATTAGACATGCTTCTAGGACTTCATAATGTAGATCTAGGATAGAAAACCTTTGGGAACTTCAGAGAAGCTTTGTGTTATCAAGGGAATTAAAGACTAGCCTGCCAGAGACAACAGGACTCTAGGGTATGGGATTATCAGAAGAGTAGTCTCCTGGGCATAACAGTCTATCTCATGGTCACAGAGTATGCAGCTCTCTGTGTTACTTTCTCTCAACGTTTGTCCACCAATCTCCTGATACCACAGGGGGTTTTCATCTTGTGTTTGCCAAAGAGAGGTCTAACCTTGTCAGGGAGGCTTTACCCGAGTGGTGTGTCTAGGGTTACTAACCTAATGTAAGGTTGTAGGGACTGCACTTAGCATAGGACCTTAAGGAGTACTTTTAGTGTCTGACTTAGCTTTTTGTTAGTTTCTACTCTTGATAAAGTTTCCTTAGTTCATTGTGATGTTTTGGTTCTCTCCACAATTCAGCAAATGGAAAGGAGACAATAGCAGTGTCAGTTCCCTGTGTATCAGCCCAGATGGAAAGATGTTACTTTCAGCTGGTCGAACAATCAAACTATGGGTTTTGGAGACCAAAGAAGTCTACAGAGTGAGTTGATCATATTGTTTTTAAAAATTACAGTTCTATAGAGCAAGTATTTAGAAGTTGGAGTCATAGAATATTGTTTTAAGAGTATGGATCCTAGCTCAGTTAATTGAAAGCTTGCCTCACATGTGTAAGGCTTTGGGTGCAGTCCTAGCACCACAGCACAGCAGCCGCAGCAGCAGCGCGCACCCATGCCCGCAGCGCGCACCCATGCCTGCAGTGCCAATGCTTGCCCAGGTGTGGTAGTGTGGTCATGTGCACCTACACTCCCACTGGGAGATGGAGTGATTAACTTACAGCTATAGCTGCTGAGATAACAAATAAGATTCAGTCTCAAACTAACAAAAAGCCTAGGTTCTGTATCTGTGGATAGATTAAATTGACCAGGGCTCAGTTTTGGCTCAGTTGGTAGAGTTCTTGCCTATCAAGCATGAAGCCATGGGGTTTAGTCCCTAGCACCGAGTAAACCATGTCTTGTGTGTAATGCATGGCTGTACATATTTGCACAGTGAAAGCAAAGGGAGGAGGAGCAGAAGTCTCCGGTCATCCGTGGCTATATATAGCAAGGCCAGCCTGGGCTATAAGAGATCTTTTCAGAAAAATAAAAAGTTACCAGTTGCCAAGCACTTTGTTTAAATAATGGAATTAGGACTGGAGAGTTGACTTAGAGATTGAGAGTACTTGCTGTCCTTCCAGAGGACCTAGGTTCAATTCACAGCACCGTGTTGTGATCCTAGGGGATCTGGCACCCTCTCCTGGCCTCTGTGCACCCAGTACACAGCCACACAAGTAGGCAAAGCCCCCATACATCAAAAATGATTTAAAAATAAATAATAGAATTAATAGAGAAAAGAATCAAATTTTTCAAATCTGATTTTTTTATATTAAATAATTCAGTCTTGTTCATATACATTTTCAAATGAGTAAAACAAGTGGAATTTGAATTTAAAAAACCCTTCGTTATACAGTGATTATAGTTGTGTTTTAGGGTGTAACCAGCTTTTGGTAGAGATTTGCTATCAGGAGTTTTGAATAAGTTGTGCTCAGGGGTGGGTGCTGTGATGATGCCTTAAAATTGTGGTTTCGACTCACTGAGAGTAACATGAGGACCTGCAATTCCTTGGCTGTGTCTGAGCACCAGAGCACCCCTTTAGAAATGGTAGAGTCCATTCTCAAGGATCAAGTCCAAAATGGTGGTTCATGCCTCTAATCTCATGCTTAAGAGGTTGAGGCAATCCTGGGCTGCATAGTTCTAGGACAACATAGCTTACACAACAAGGCCTTGTCCCCTTAAAAAACAAAAGGCGGGGTGGGGAGGAGACAAGCAGAGCAAAGAGGAGAGAGGATAAAAGCAGGAGTCGAGAGGTGGGTGGTGGGTAGGGCGGTAGGAGAGGCATCTGAATTGTGTTTAGTGTTCAACCCGTATAGCGCAGGTAGATGAATTTGAACTGTTCCTGTGCTGTAGGTGCCACTGTTTCGTGTGAGTGTAAGGACTTACCTTTGCACTGTTTATAGTCTCTCCTAAACGACATTTAACTTCCTCTAGCACTTCACAGGACATGCGACGCCTGTTTCATCGCTTAGGTTCACGACCATCAGACCTAATGAGAGCCAGCCTTCTGATGGGATTACAGGCCTTTATTTCTTATCTGGAGCAGTACATGACCGATTACTTAATGTTTGGTAGGTAGCTGTTTGTGGTTGGGGATTTAGCTTTGCTTTTTAAGAATCTGTCACAGCTTATGGGGTCAGTATAGATGATAAGTTGGTTTATTGTATTGATTGTTGGACTTACATTGACATAGAATAAGTTTGAGTTAGAATGGACTTTATTAAGAATTTAAGTGCTTTTTTATGTAATTTCAACATTTTTTGAAGTAATATAATTTTCATAAGAACATATTTTTAAGTTAAAATGTTTGTACATTTACTGCATACAAGTTAACTTAATTTTCTTCTAGACCAAATATAAGATTTAGTAGGAAATAAATTCCCAATAGACCTAAATTTAAAGCATATATATATATTTTAATACTTTTAAAAAATATTGTGTGCATTGGTGTTTTCCCTACATGCATATATCTTTGTGAGGGTTTCAGATCCCTTGGGACTGAAGTTATAGACTGTTGTGAGCTGCCCAGTGTCCTCATTGTGTTTTTTATGTATTCTACTATGAGTTGTGGGTGATGGGAATTGAACCATCTCTCCAGCCCTGATATTTCTTTTATTTTATGTGAATAGGTATTTTGCCTGCATATAAGTCTCTTGCCAGTGTACCTAGTGTCCTCAGAGTCTAAAGAGAGTGTCAGATCTCCTGTACTGTACCTGTAGACGGTTCTGAGCCACCACGAGGGATAAATCCAGGGTCTTTGAAAGAGCAGCAGATGCTATGAACACTGAACTATTATTCCAGTCCCAGAAGCATACTTTTAAGTTACATGTTAACTTTTTCTTTATCATTTAATTTGTACCTAGCTCTATTGGTGTAGAGCTTAAAGTGTACAATTGTACAGATTGAGCCTGGGGAGATAGATTAAAAGTGCTTGCTATGCAAACATAGGCCTGAGTTTGGTCTCCAGATACCACTTTAAAGAGTTGTGGTGGCTGCTACACAGTGGTGGTGCAAGCCTTTAATCCTAGCACTTTGGAGGAACAGGCAGGTATGGTCTACAGAGCAAGTTCCAGAACAGCCAGGGCTAAGTTGAGAAAACTTGTCTCAAAAAAAACCCCCATAAACAAACAAATAAATAAAGACATATAAGTGAATTCAAACTTAAAAAAGTTAGGTGTAACACAATTGTGCTCGTGTGAGTGTGAACACACACACACACTTAGATGCCTTAAAACCAATCTTTAAGGCTGGAGAGATGGTTCAGCAGTTAGGAACACCTGCTGTTCTTACAGAGCCACCAGGTCTATAGCTCCAGTTCCAGAGAATCTGCTTCCTGTTTCTTGCTTGTGTGGGCAGCAGGCGTACACTTCTAGTTGTTTGGGAAATCTGTCCTCTTAACCTACTGACTGCTTTTGTTATCTAGGCAGGTCCGGTCAGAGAACAAAGAGAAGAGTGCAGTGATGTCGTTTACGGTCACAGATGAGCCTGTCTATATTGACTTGACTTTGTCAGAAAACAAAGAAGAGGTAAGTGGCTTGGTGTTTGAATTCATTTCAGGTTCTACAGAAGTTATGGGACTGAAGAGCGCATAAATTGGTTATGTAGGCTCTCCAGCACCCATGTCAGAGCTGTACAGGTGTGGTAGCTGCTAATCCTAGCATTTGGGAAGTAGAGATTCGGAGAGCAGTTGAAGGAAATACCTGGCAGCTTTGGCCCCACATGCACACTACACACTTTTCCCCCCTTTAAGTTACTGAACTTCTTTAAAGACTACTTTTGTGTGTATGTCTGTCTGTAGTGTAAGTGTGTGTCTGTGCAGGTGCACCTGCCCATGTGCACATGGCAACCACACGAGGACATTGGGTACCCTGCTCTGTCATTCTTATTTAATCTTTTGAGGTGGAGTTTCTCACTAAGCTTGGAGCTAAGGTGGTGGTGAGCAAGTCACTGGGCTCCTCCTGTCTCCTCCCTTCCCCTGCCCAGTGCTGGGGTCACGGGTGTGCATGTGATCCTGTCTGGTTTTTTATGTAGATTTTGGGGAGTTGATAACAGGTCTTCATGTTTGTATCCTCTGAGTCATTGCTCCAGCCCTGAGTCAGTTTTGCTGTTTAGCCCCTACTTAAAGCCCAGCTTAGCCTGAGCTGCTGTGTCTCTCAGGCTGGCCTTGAATTCATAGCAGTCTCTTGCCTCAGTCTCCCAGGGTCTAGGATTATAGGCATGTACCAGAATGCCCAATTAAATTATCATCTTCATCGTTGTTGTTTTCCTTGAGGTAGGGTCTCATCTATCCCAGGCTTCCCTCCAACTCACTATGTTGCTAATGGTAATGATCTTGAACATCTCATTCTCCTGCCTACTTCCAGTGCAAGGATTGAAGATGTATACCACATGTCTGGTTTGTGGGGGATTAGGGTTTAACCCAGGATTCTGTTCATGCTAGCAAACTACCAACTGAGCTAGCTATCCCTAGCCCACACCTCATGCCCATGCTGAATGCTGTTTTAATAATCCAAATGTGGATATTAGGGAGTAACAACAAAATGTAAGCTGGGTAATTAGGTTAGCTGGCTGGACTGCCAGTGAGCCACTGGGGCCTTCTTTGTCTCTTCCTCTCTAGTGCTGGGATTAAAAAGCACACGCCACCATGCCTGCATATATCTGGGTGCTGGACTTGAACTCAGATCCTTACACCTGGTTTTTATGTGGGTGTTAGGACTGAACTCAGGTCCTTACACTTGTGGCAGGCGCTCAGCTGACTGAACCTACTCCCAGCTCCCTCACAGACTCTTTAAAAGCATTTACATATTAAACTGAATAATGGATCAAGAAACCAAAGTCTTATCTCTCACATAAATTTTAAGTAGTAATTACTAATTAGTCATAAGGTCCAAAATAAAACCTTGGTTCTGATCTAGGGAGCACTGGTTAGTGACCAGTGGTTTGGGGTTAGATGTGTCTGTTAGGGGTGTGGAAAAGGGAGTACTGAATGTGGTGATGTGAGGGTGGCCTTTCCTTCGTGACGGATTCTGATCTTCAAGGAGGACACTGGCACTTCTTCAGGAGCATCCTTACCTCCTGAGGTCTAATCCTCAAATTTTTCATGCCCTCATGTTTTCAATGCCTGTATTTCAGTGTTTCCTAGTGTGTTGGGCATTCTTTGAATTCTTGCACTAGACATAACTTAGAATACAAATGGCAAGATGTTGGCAGTAGTAAACACTAAGAAAGCTTTTGTCTAGAGGTTTTAGAACTTAAGTTCAGTCCTCCGCACAGGAAGCTGATAGCAAAAGTGTGTTGGATGGGAGCGGCAGACCCAGGGGGCTGTGGGAGCGGCAGACGGAACCAAGGAAGGAGCCAGTGCGCCCTCCCTCCTCCGTGGATGCAAAGCAGTGTTTTCATCGCCAGTCCTGGCTGCTGTGACTGGGACGGACATTCTAGGGCCATTCAGACATTCTTTTTCTTGTTTACCTTGGAGACTGCTTTGTGCCTATGCCACCTTCTTGGCCTAAACATTATTTTACAGTCTTGACAGGAACAATTAATTTGAGAGATACAGATTGTGTTAAAGAATTGTGTGTGTCAAGGACAGTGTGATGGTGCACCTTTTAATCGCAGCACTCCAGAGGCAGAGTCTAGCCTGCTCTACAGTAGTTCTACGATGGCCAGGGCTATCCTGTCCATCCCCCAAGTTTGTTTGTATGCATCTGTGTGGTCAGTTCTCTACATTTTTATATAGATTCTGGTCGGCCAAGCTGAGGTTGCTCTCCTTGTATGACAAATGTCTTTACCTGTTGGCTGAGCCATCTAGCTGGCCTGGATAATGGTTTTTAAATGTGTTGCTGTTTTTATTATTCTAGTTTCTAAGGAGGTAGGACAAGAGTTGAGTTTTCATGAGCTAAATTGAAGACTGGGTATGTAATTGACTAGGACTAATCAGCCACGTCTTTCTTTCAGCCTGTCAAGTTAGCTGTTGTTTGCAGAGACGGTCAGGTTCATCTCTTTGAACACATATTAAATGGGTAAGTAAGAGGTTTCGTAACTAGAATTGCTTGTTTGTGTTCCTTTGTGGTACAGTCCCACCTCGTGCTTTGCACTGTATTCCTGCTCGTCATTCCGTTAGATTATAGTGAAAGCACTCTTGTGGATCCACATGACGGTGTGAAGAGCTCACGCTTTGGGGATGATGGGCCATGTCATTTCTTTGTGGTTAGGAGAGTGACTTTTCGTGGAGTATATGCAGTGAATGTTGGCAATAGTAATGAAAGTTTGGGAGGGACTTGCTTGTGGGTTGGTGTGAGTTGTGACCCGTTTTGTCTTCCATTGGAGGTTTATTTATGGGATGCCACTCAGTGAAGTGTCCCTGTCCTGTTCGTGATACCAAGGAGTACAAAGAGCTAGGAACGAAGTGTGCATGACTATAGAACATTCTGACGGGCAAGGGGCATGACCTTGCCTAGGATGCACAGTGCCAGGGCGTGGTCTCTAGCATACCAAGAAGGGTTAAAAATAAAAGCTCAGGAGGTTTGCGTCTCCTTCCATTTAGCTCTCTTAAAGAATAGCATTTCCACGTGTACTACTTGAGGACTTTACACAGTAGTGTGTGTGCAGTGTATGCTTTCCAGTTTGTAATTAGGACTGCTGAGGATTTTCACATTTCTTTTTGGCACAGGCAGGCCTTTAAAGTTTGTTCTGATCTGATTATTTTACATATGTGGGTGTTTGCCTCCATGCACATATGTGCATCAGTTGCATGCCTGGTGTACACTGGGGGCAGAAGGAGGTCTTGGATCCCCTGGAACTTTTGAGTTGCCATGTAGGTACTGGGAATCAAACCCGAGTCCTAAAAGAATAGCCAGTGCTCTTAACTGCTAAGCCATCTCTCCAACCCCCTTTGAAGAGTTTTAAGCAGAGGATTCGTAACCTAAGGTTCAAGAGAGTTATTCTGTCCAAGCTGTTGAAAATAGTTTAAGGAGAGGTAAAGGACAAACAGGCGCACAGTCCAGGGCGTAGAGACAGTTGTGGAGTTAGGGTACCAGAAAGAAGGCAGCTGAAAAGGTGGCATAATGTGGTGCTTAAAGCTGGGGTGATAAACGGTGTGAGCTCACCGGGAAGAGGTGGGCTAGCAAGGTTAGTGCATTGGGAGAAGGTGTGTGGGTGGGGTGCAGTGAAGGGCCTGAGGCAGGAATTGGGAGACCAGAGTTTTGGAGGGTCTGCAACTTGAGTACTGGGTGTGAAACCTCAGGAAAACGGTCGTCAGTGGTAGAGCTGAGACACGGTATTGAGCCAGTGGGCCACAGATGGCTGCAGCGTGGAGAAGTAGCTGGTGTTGTTGCAGACGATTCAGAGGCTTGGGGGTGAAAGGAGAGATTAATATCTTAAAGTGTTAGTGGAGAGCAAAAGTTCCTGGTATAAACTGTGTGTGAGCAACAGCTACTGCTCAGGGCTGCACAGGTGAGCCAGAACAGGGCAGTGCCCAGAGAAGACATGGAGGGGTATGATCAGTTCTTAGGTAGATACCAGAGGTGATGAGGCTTTGAGAGTAGACTAGCTGTGAAAGGGTGTGTGTGTATGAGGCCTGACATTCAGGGCAGTGAGAGCTGATTTGGGTGTGGATGGTGTCTGACAATATGGGACAGGGGCATAAGAGTTTGAGGGCAGGTGTTGGTGGGGCATGTGAAGTTTTGAAAGAGGCTTGTGTCTTTCCGGCTACTTTGGTGCTGTGGAGATGAGGGCAGGGTACTTGTGTTGTGACTTGATTCTCTAATCTTACTTTCCCTTTACTCCTAGACACTGCAAAAAGCCCTTGACTTCAAATTGCACAATTCAGATAGCAACACCTGGAAAGGGCAAGAAAGCAACACCAAAACCCATCCCTGTTCTAGCAGCTGGCTTTTGCTTAGACAAGATGTCCTTATTGCTTGTGTATGGCAATTGGTTTCAGCCTATCATTGAGCGAGTGGTAAGTAGATGCTACTTTGGATACAACAATTCAGATTTTCAAAGGAGTTATTTTGGTTCCTCATTGGACTACTTTAGAGAAAATAAACATTCTCTTCTAATTAAAAAACCTTTAGTGGGAGCCGAGCAGTGGTGGCGCACGCCTTTAATCCCAGCACTTGGGAGGCAGAGGCAGGTGGATTTCTGAGTTTGAGGCCAGCTTGGTCTACAGAGTGAGTTCCAGGACAGCCAGGGCTACACAGAGAAACACGGTCTCAAAAAACAAAACAACAACAACAACAACAAAAACACTTCAGTGGTTGGTTTAATTTTTCAGAATTCTTTTATTTTCCTTCACCCAACAGATATTTGAGTGTTACCTCTTCCTTTTGGTGTTTTTGCCTAAGAAATCTGATGTTTCCTATATAACTAACTTTAAAATAGCCCTAGTTGCCTGTTTCTACTGCATACTGTTTTTGGCTGGGGGGAGGGGTTAGTGTGAGTGTGACTCAGACTGCACTCTGCCCATTCTGCCCTGTTACTTACCGGTAGGTAGCCCGTGGTGTGCCCACTGTATTCTCTAGAAATGTAATGGAAGTGCCCTGACATTTTACTACAGAATATTCTGTAAACTCTTACATGTTCTTAGCCTTGTCCAGTAAGTGCTTAAGTTTGATTGATAATGCTCCTAGGGAGCCAAATGAGCTCTCTTGAGTTTATTACAGAACATTCTTTTTTCTTCTTTATAATGCTAGGAATCAGAACTCAGAGCCTCATTCATGCTGGACAATCTCTGTACCACTGACACAGGCCCTTGTTAGCCGGCCCCGAATGGCTATGAGTGTGGAAGGGGCTCTACTGCTTCTGCCTTTTGGGTGCTGGGATTCAGGTGTCTGTCAATCCAAGAAATACTTTGAAAAATTGATTGTATACATATCGTTTAATTAAACAAGGAGAAAAAGATGCTGCTGGAAACTTGTCTGCTAGCTATATGGGAAATTCCTTCCAAATAATAGCCTTTTAAAAGTCTCTTTGGATTTTACAGAAACTTAACTTTCCAGGCATATGGTGTTAAAGCAGTTTTAAAAGTGACCCTGGCTAGCTCCCAAATAAATGAGACAGAGACTTAAGATTTATTTATCAAGCTTTATGGCTGGGATCAGAAGTCCATCTAGCCCTATTTTTTTTCTCTTGTGCTCAGCCATTGGTGGATCAGCTTTTATTGACCATGGGGGTCAGAGCAATCAGCATTTGAATCATACAAGAATAGTATTTACATAATGTACAGTAACATTATGTCCACGTAGAACTTTTCTGGGACTTGTCATTTGCATGTGGCTCCTGTTCCCTCATTGAGCTTCGTGCCTGAACATTCAGATCCCTCTCAGAACAGCCTGTTAGTAAGCAGTGCTGTCCTCCCTCAACTTGCTTGTAGAGGGAACTTGTTTAGGGTAGGACTTGGTTGTTTTATCTGTGGGTTTTGTTTATAAGAATGTTGGACCGCATGCCTTTTTCTGTAAAGAAGACTTTCAAGTGGTCCATAAACAAGGAAGTACATATTGCACCAGGGCCTTCCATCTGTGCTTCTGCTCAGCTGCCATGAGTCCCAGTGGTGATTAGCTGACTGATGGCATACATATTGTATGAAAACAGCATCATTGGCGGTTGCTTTGTTTGACAATCTTTTTTTTTTTTCCCCTTCCATCTCCCTTTGAAAAACCATGTCCAGGCTTTGAACTCCAAAGATGCTCATATATGTTTGGAAAGAGACATTTCAAATTGCTGGGCTCCAACAGTAGAAACTGCTATAACCAAGGTGAGCACACATAGGTTTATGTTAAAAATAATAGATTTGGTTAAATTGAGTTGAATATAGTGAGTGCTGCTGTGTTAAATTGACTTTATTTTTTTTCTCCTGTCTTCTGAAATGCAGTTTTGCTATTTGGTCTAGATTAAAACTCGTGATTCTTCAGCCTCAGTGTTGGAGTTATAGGTGTGTGTACTACCATACCTGGCTCTTTTTTATTCTCTACTGTTCTCCTCTATGCTTCTGTCTTAGAAGTGTGGGACTGCATGCAGACATAGCATTGTAAAGCTCCACCGATGTGCTATGGTGTGGTGCATGATCTGGACAGGGACCTCTGTAGGATTGAGTGGGAATAGCAGATTTCAGTATTGCTTATCTAAACTTGATAGAGCACAGCTTTGGTTAGCAAAATGTGTTTCAGGGAAAAAACCAAACCACAGTGGCTCTGGAGCTCCTCTCCACTCGGACTATCATTGGGCATTCTGCTTGAGTGTGACTTGCTGCAGACTTGTAGATACTTTGTTTGGTATGAAATAGGAAGGAAAGCCAACTCACGCTGTGATGATATCCACATGGTTTCGCATCTGGCTGAGTTTCAGAGATGACACCTTTCTCTTGGCTGTCTGAGCATGGTTGGCAAAGATTTACTTCTGGAGATTGTGAGATGTGTAACTTGAACATTTTAAAAAATCACACAGTATTTGGTAGGTTTTATTTTTCTTGTTTTGTACTCTAAATGAGATAGTGTAAACTTTAAAACCATGAGCTTTTAACCAGTATTTTAAGTTTGCCAGTGTTCAGTTAACAGTTTGTCTTGAATCTCTGTCGTGGTGAGTACATTATATTGCACTGTCTGATGGAAAAGCCTGTGGAGGGCTGCTTGCCTTGGTTAGTAGGACGCACAAGAACTAAATTACATCTTTCCCACACCCTGGTACTGTGTGTGACAGGTGAAAACACCCGTAATGAACTCTGAAGCAAAAGTTTTGGTTCCTGGGGTTCCCGGACATCATGCGCCAATCAAGCCGCCGCCCGCCCAGCCCAAGGAGGCCGAGAATAAGAGGAAAATGGGCAGTAATGAGGTAATGGCCACTTACTTGGGTCCGAGGGTTGAGAAATTGGAGGGAGAGTAGTGGGCAGAGCTAGAGCTGGTTTCTGAGAGGCTTGCAGAGCTTACTGCTGTTTTCCAGTCTTTTAACTAAAAGCAGATTTGGTCATTTCCTCTAGCTGGGCAGATAATTGAATAGATTAAATCAGGGTTTGCTGTGATGACTTTGATTGGGTTTCGCATACTGCTGAGCTCCCATGATGCCTCTTCTCTTGGCTGTCTGAGCAACCCTGGCTGGTTTTATGCCAGTTGGTCTTGCACAATGATGGTCATGGTCACTAATGGTGCTTTAAAAATTGATTACATTTTTTTTTTGGTTAGTGTGTGAGTTTGTGTGTGTGTGTGTGTGCGCGCGCGCACGCGTGTGTATTCGTGTTATAAGTGTATTCTGCCTGTCGTGTGTGGAGGTTGAGGACAACCTGGCATAATTGTTCTCTTCTTCCACCTCCTGGGTCCCAGGGATTAAAGCCAGGTTGGTGGGCTTGGTGGCAGGCTTCTTTACCTGCCTGAGGCATCTTGCCAGCCCAGCTTCATGTTCTTGACAGACTTGAGTTGATGTATGGTTGTGAATGATAGCTGTGTTTGGGAAAGCCTACGTGGTGACACCTCTTTACTTGTACCTTAGTAGTAAGATGCCAGGTCCTTTCATTTTTTAATCTTCCCAGGGAACTTGTGATTTATGTGTTCAGGGCATGTGCCTCTCAAGTTGAAACAAACAACTAAGCAAAAAAACCAAGCCAATTTTAATTGTATTTGTATAGTTGTTTTGCTTACATGTATGTCTGTGTACTCTGTGCATGCAGTGCCTATAGAGACCAGAGGAGGGCATCAGATTCTTTGGAACTGGTGCTTTGATGATAGTTGTCAGTTGCCATATGGGTGCTGGGAATCAAACTGGGGTCCTCGGGGAGAGCAGTTTAACTTCTGAACCATTTCTTCAGTCCCCAATGTGGCTCTTAGGTAGTTATTTTTTGTTAGACTGTGGGAACTTTTTTCATTTTTCTTGCACAGTATTACTGTGGTGTTGAGAATGTCTCTTCTGTGCCTGAAGTGTGAATCTGAGCTTGTTTGCACCCCCCAGTCCGTGTCTGGCTAACTTAGCGATGTCTCCACTCTGTAGCCTACCATCGAGGAGCGCCTTGGTGCCATGGATCTAGATAGAAAAGGAAGGAAGGACGACCTTCTGCAGACAAACAGCTTTCCAGTCCTTCTCACGCAGGGCTTAGAAAGCAATGATTTTGAAATGTTAAATGTAAGTATTGCAACAGATTTTCAATGAATTGAGAAAGTAGAAATTATTGAACCTGTACTTGTAGAATGAATAGTCATATTATAGCAACATGTTACTTAATTTTTTGTCAATGTAGTCAGAGATTAGTTACGGTTGGTGGCAGTATACAGACAGTCACCAACCTACCATGGGGTGTGCTAATTCTCTTAAACCTGGAATGCATTTTCTCATAGAAATGCTATTTTGACTTGTTGGGTTATTTAGGCTTTAGTTTACAAAAGCCTGTATAAAGTGCAGCTGAACTATTAACATTCAGCATTCTAGATCACAATTTATATTTCTTTCTGTAGGAAAATGCGTTCCTGAGTTTTTACTCTGGATTCCAGAAACTTATTTCCCCCGGCCGTGAGGGGGCCGTGAGGTGGAACCTTGGCAATGGGTAGGAGTTCGGGGGGAGATTGAAGAGGGTTGGGGGTTATATTGTTGTTTAGCTGCAGAAACTTAAGGTCGGGTTAATAATATGTCTATGTAAGTTGGTGACAGCTTGTGTAGGAAGCTACTCAGTTTGGCTCTTAAATTCAGTTTCCATAGAAAACCTGAAACACAATAGGCTGTAAGTACTGCCTGGTCAGATTAGTGTGCTTTTCATTTGTTAAGTCCTTTCTTCATGACTTACCAGTATTAGTTCAGTCAGTATAGATGACTTTAAATTTGTGACCTGTAAATGCTGTCTCTGATTTTCAATTGATTTCAATGTGATTATTTAATACTTCTTTATAAAGTAATTTATATAAAGAGGAATCCAGTAGCTCTAAAAACCTCAAATTACTTTTCAGGTAGTTTCTGATGTATTTGAGGTGAATTTTAGTTTAATGTTGCTTGGAAACCTAGACAAATTTGATGAAAAGTAATCTGTACAAAACACTTGTTTGGCAGTGCCTTTGACTGTAGTGGAGATTGCCTGCCATCAGTGGTTATGTGAATATGATCTGAAACCTTCCTCAGTAGATGAGCCAGGTTCTAGAACAGTACAGTAGATGACCAGAAACTTACCTGTCAGTTTAATAAGTTCCCACAAATGCTTGCCTGTCCATCTTGTGTTCATTTATCGGTTCACATGCTTCTGTAGGTGGAGTAAAGCTTAGAAATGATCAAATACTGTTTCATCCATAAGTAGGCCTTTAAATAAATGAATCACAATCTGTTACCATACCTAACAAAAGTTAATAGCAATTTTAAAAAATGTTTTGTTATTAAACATTATGTGAATGTAGGCATGTGCATAAAAATCATAGAGTAAAGGAATAAATCGTCATTTGGACATTTTTAGAATCAGCAACTTCTGCTGTGGAAGACATGTTAGATGCTGGAGGTATTGGCCCTTTGTTAATCTTAGCAGTTGAGATCAAGGCCAGCCTGATGTGTATAGCCAAGGACAGTCAGGGCTCCATAGAGAGATCCTGTCTCAAAAAAATATGGTAGTGCACATAGAAGGATGAGGAAGGAGGATCGTGCTTTTCAAGCTAGCCTGTTTGTGACATAGCAAGAGCTATTTCAGCAAACTAACTCAGTGTTAGGATATACAACAGAACATCACTGTGGAACAGCATGCTGCAGGTTGGAAATGTCTACTTATATCACAGTTTATACCCAGCGTATATAAAATTATTTAACAAGATGTCATTTAAAAAACCACCAGAGATATGAACAGACAACATACAGAAGTCAGATGGACTGAAGAATGTGTAGCAAATGTTCATTGTTAATTTTTACATTTGTTTGTTTCCTTACTTGCTTGCTTATTGCATAGGCCAGAGAGTGCCATAGGGGGCATGTGGAGGTGGAGGACAACAGTGGGAGCTGCTTCTGTCCTTCCAGCATGGGGGTCCTAGGGGTTGACCTTCAGTCGTCAGACTTGGTAGTAAGATCCTTTGCCCTCTGAGCCGTCTCACCAGCCCTCATGGAAATTTCTTTTTTTTAATTAAGCATCACAGAAAGGCAAAGCAAAATCAGTGAGATTTTGATACTATGTATCTGCTATATATTGTTTAAAATTTAAAACGATGACATTGTATTGTCAGGATACTCAGCAGCTGAAAACCATGCTTTGCTGTTGCAGTGTGAAATGGAATGGCTAACAATTTGAAAGTTTGTTAAAAATGCAGAGACTGCACCTACTGTGCAAGTCCACTGTTCTGCTCCTGTTCACCAAGAAACTGATGAGTGTGTTCTTGCAGAGACTGGCACCTGCATGCTCACTGCCAGTGCAGGCCACTTTCAGATCTAGCAGTGCAAGGACTGTGCTACTTACAGACTTACGGTGTGGATGAATCACAAGTATTCACTCTGAGGGTGAAGTCTGGCCAAAAGGGCAACTATTGCATAATAGATTCTGGAAAATTCATGACCATGTGAAAAACAGTGGCTGGGTTGGGGTGAAATTTAAAGGAGAGAGATTGTAAAAGTCCCAGGGAATCTAGAGGATGGTAGAACTTTCTTAAACTGTTTGTTTCCTGGGAAAAAAAAATTTTTTTTTCTTTTTTTGCTTAGTTATGTAGTAAAGTTGTGAGAGGAAAAAAACTCATTGCTAGAGTTAGGTTCTTGGTAGCTGTAACTGGTTTATAGGGCTGTTTCTTTAAATATGGACTCGAGAGAAGTTACTGTAGCTGACTGGCTTTTATTTTGTTTTTGAGACAGGGTTTCTCTGTATTTTTGGCTGTCCTGGAGCTTGCTTGGTAGACCATCCTGGAGTCGTACTAGAGATCTGCCTGCCTCTGCCTTCTGAGTGCTGGGACTAAAGGTGTGCCCCCCACACCCAGTGCTGCTTAGTTTGGGATAATTTATTTGTATTTTTTTACTTTTAATTTAAATTGCTAGCATTATAGCCTCCGTTGATAGTCAGCATAAGAAGTATTGGGTCGCTTATTAAAACTTCTTTCTGCCTTGAAGTTTCAGATTACTTCCAAGTAGTTAGGCCTTCTTGCTCTTAATTGGCATCTTATAGTTCTGGTGGCCCATCATCTGATAAATACATCTAAGCGTATTTATTAATAGCAGCCTCTTCCATTCTCCCAAGCTGTTCAGGGTGAACAAGTACACAAGCATTCTGTTTAGGTTGTGAGGAGATTCCTTCCTTCTGTTTCCCTTCCCTTTGTTTCCTTGGCTCCTCCTTTCCTTCCTTTCTACCTTTCTTTCTTTTTTAAAAGATAGCCGTGCTGGCTTCTAATGTAGTTGACGTTGACCTTGACCTCCCTGGTTTTAGGATTTCAGAATTATGTGGTTCTGGGGACTGAACTTGTGTGGCCTCCATGCTAAGAAAGCACTCAACTAACTGGGCCACACCCCCGGCCTCCATTCATTCATACTTAGACATGGTCTCACTGTGGTGCCCTGTTGGCCTTGAACTTACAGATATCCTCTTGCTTTTGTTTTTTTTTTTTTTTTTTAGTCACTCTCCCTTTTGTTCACTTAAATCCTTTCTATGTGCCATCTGTCTGTCTGGAGACAGTCTCTATTTCTTTACTTTTTGTATATAATATATATTCCTAAATGCAAATAAATACTGTTTCTGCTTCTTAGATGCTGGAATTACAGGCATGCACCACCATGTCTGGCTCTGTATGTGTGTTTGTGACTCTCTTTGTCTTTGGCCCCTGCACATGCAATGATGTGTCCCCCACCACACCCAAGAGGCTTATTTAGTAAACCACAAAGAAAGCAGACACAGCAGTAATAGAATGTAAGCAGGCTTGGTTTAAAACACAGGAGTGACAGACACCTGGCTTCTTTTATATTTCCTGAAGCTCCACTACACTCTTGCTTTCATTAAGACAGTGGATCCCTGTGTGAGTGGACGACTGAAGCAGTTGACAAAAGAGTGACAATATCCCAAATACAGATGTTTTTGGTAGCTTCTAGAAGATTAGAACTTTGATCACAGATTTATAATAGGTTATTTTAGGAATGTTTAATGTCACCATGTGTGTTCAGTTTTATTGTTAAAGTTTTAAATCAGCACATTATGCTTTAGTAGAGTAGGTTTTTCTTGTTGGTTTGGTTTTTTGTTTGTTTGTTTGTTTTAAGACTAATTTATTTATTTTATGTATGTGAGGGCATCAGATCCCATTATAGATGGTTGTGAGCCACCATGTAGTTGCTTGGAATTGAACTAAGGACCTCTGGAAGAACAGTCAGCGTTCTTA
>CM052705.1:18834465-18868031 GCA_028551405.1 Uromys caudimaculatus
CCTTGGTCTTATAGAACTTTAAAAAAATTTCTAAGACAGTATGTTGGTAAGTTGGCTAGACGGGTCCATTTGTGATCTTCCTACCTTAGCTTCCAGGTAGCTGGGATTGCAGTGCCTGCCACCGCGCTTAACTTCATAGTTTGCTTTGAACCTTATATATTGTTTATTTGAAAATGAAATTTAGCTTAATCAAGAACTATTAGATCAGGGCATTCTGTGCCTCAATCATTTTCCAATGATTGTGTGTGTGTGTGTGTGTGTGTGTGTGTGTTATAGCCTATGAAATCTTATATTTATGTGATGTTTAAAGATAGTATTTTGTGGAGTTATGTTGGTGTAAAGGTCATTTTTACAAGCAAGTAAAATCTGATGGAGATTCTGAAAGGAATCTAAGGAACTGGAGGAAATAACTGGGAGCTAACGTACTCTGTTTGCCTTTGGTACCTGTCACTTAGGAAGTCTTTAGGAAGATAGGGTGCATCAGACACTGAGTGGGCTCTTTTCTCCCACTTCCTCCTTTCCTTTCTCTGAACTGTCTCTGACTCTGACATAAAACACTTATCTGCTCCTTTTTTTTTTTTTACAACCCGGAGTTGAATCTGGTCTTCTCTCAGAGATAGAGCCTTAAAGGGCTTTGGTTGAAGCATCGATTAATGTAATCATTTGATTGGTTTGCATTTTTATCAAATGACGACAATTTAAAAGAGCTTTCTTTGAAACAGAAACTTACTTAGCTCACTCTTTGGAGTCAGCTCTAATTTAGTAAAATGGAAGTTGGAGAGCATGACTGATGGCACGTTCTTGTGTTTAAGCGTCTAGAGACAGATGTTCGAGTGTCACCTGAAGGCAGCTTTACCTGATTTCTAGTTTGATTCTCCCAGTTCAGTCTCCTTTATTGCCTTGGTCTCTTTCCAGTTGTTACATAAGAGTTTTCAGGTACAGTATCCTTATTGGAAGTATGTTTTGTCTTAATAGTTGCTTATTTTTTCACAGAAAGTGCTTCAAACCAGGAATGTAAACCTAATAAAGAAGACTGTGCTGAGGATACCCTTGCATGCTGTTATCCCACTGTTGCAAGAGGTAACTGCTGCTGTTTAAAGTGAGCCGGGGATACTGTGTACAGTGCTATTGTGTGGGATTGTCACTGAGCACCCCACCATGGAACCCCACTTTCTTTGTTTTCTTTCTCCCTTTTATACTTGTGAAGTACTCTTAACTCCTGCATGTTTTAGTTCCTCTGTTTGGAATGTGGATTGGAGAGAATATTAAGATTACCTAGTAGGACCAACCTCTGACACCAGAAGTAACTTGCATGATTCCTGCAAGAGCTAGTTCTGCCCTTTCTTCAGTTACTCTGGTTAACTGTAAAGGTAGTGAGTAGCCAGGCTAAGAGGAGTGTGGCATGCTTACCAGAAACACTAAGCGGCACCAGATGTTTAAATGAAAACTCCGGTGAAACTCAGGACCGTTCATTCTGGGTGTCAGGGGAAGTAGATTCCTGAAGCCATCAATATGCTGAATTCAGTTTAAGTGTTTAGTCACTAGTTATAGTAGGGAAAATTTAATTTCGTTCAAAAGTACATTTTGCAATATACTTATTATTTTCCAAAAGTATAGTTCTACTGAAATAGTAAAAGACTGGGTACTTATTATTAAATATTAGACTGGAAGAATGAATGCTTTATAATAGAAGTTGTACTTGAGTAGTTATAGTTTTTTAACATGATGAAGTGTTTTGTGAGAGTGGTTTTGGTAATAGTATATGCTATTTTTACATCATTGGTAGGAAAAATTTAGAAACTGTAGAGATGTCTTCTCATGTATTGGGTTATTGTCTGTTCCAAATTAAAATTTGCCTTCCCTGCATTTTCCATATAGTTTATGTATTTAAAATTGGACATACTGTTTATACACCATGAAGTTATTAGCTCTTCCTGAGTATGCAGTGCAGTTGTTAAAAAGAACAACATACGTTTGTTCATAGACTGTCCAAGGATCGTTCCAAATCTTGTCCCCATTCGTAGTGGCTCTGTATGCCCCTTCCTGTACCTTCATATTTATAGACAATCACCAGTCTATATTTGGTCGCTGTGCATTTGTCTATTGAACATTTATTCAGACCCTAACCTATATTTCTGTCATGTAATTACTCTTATGAAAATAAATTCAAATTTGTTGTGTTGAGTAAAAATAGATTGCCAGGTGGAGTAGCTTCTGCAGCCATCACTGCATTTGGGAATTGGTGGAGAGAGCTTGCCTTTGCAATGCTGATGTTAATTGTATTTTCTCTTCTTTAGCTTACGAAGAGGTTACAGGGACATCCCAATAGGTAAGTCGTTTCAGTGACTTAAGTTTCTTCCTGTTTGACACAGAGCCTTACTCTGTAACTTACTGGCCTAGAACTCAGTGTCTCCTGCCTTGGTAAAGGTGTGAGCTACTGCTGTGAGCTGAATTACTGTCCTATAGATGAGTAAGAGCAGCAGCGCTCATCTCGTGCACACTTGAATCCCAGCACTCTGGAGGCAGAGGCAAGTGGATCTCTTGAGTTCAAGGCTAGCCTGGTCTTTGTTGATGGACTCAGATGTGATTATAAAATGGAAAATCACTTGAGTATATTTGGAAAATTGTTACTGTCCTGGTATAAATTAATTATATGAGGTAAAAGTCTGGTCTTCAGTTTTGGAATATTAACTGGGGAGGGGGGGGCTGTCCTGTTTGTTAGTAGAACCTGCAAAAGCTAATATTGTACAGAAATTTCTGCTAGATTCACCTGGGACAGAACAAAAGGCCTGGGACACACAGTGCTTGATGGTTGCCTTCCTTCAGATCTCCTGTTCTAGTTTGTTATATTTGTTTTTGAGTCAGTGAACATTTCCTTAACCTGGACTTTTCTTCTTTGCTAGTGCTGTCTTAATGGTTCAGTGGCTGAAGTGTGTGCTGACGATCCATGCATCATACCTATCCACGGTAAGTCTTTCTCAGTGCGGATAACCAGCTAGGCTTTGGTAAGGGTTAGAAACTAACGCTACCCTTTGCTTCCCCTTTGCTTCTCTTAGAGAGTGTATTATTTCATCATCATCATTATCATCAGGTTTTTATTTTATGAGACACGGTCTCGGTCTGTAGCTCTGTCTGTCTTAGAATTTGCTCTGTAGACCAGGCTGGCCTGGAACTCAGGGAGCTCTGCCTGCCTCTGTCTACAGGGTGCTGTGATTACAGGCCCGCACCATCACCTCCTGGTAGGAGATAATATCTTACAGCAAGCCTTTAATCTCAGCACTTGGGAGGCAAAGGTGACTTTCTGTGAGTTCAAGGCCAGCTTGGTCTACAAAATGAGTTTCATGACAGCCAAGGCTATATTATACAGAGAAACTCTGTCACAAAACACCAAAATAAATAGATAGATAAATAAATCAAGTAAATGAAAAAAAATCTTAATGCCAGGAAAATCAGTTTTTTTCTGTTACAATATGATTGGACTCTTTGCATGAAATGGTGTATTTGCATGTTTGTTATGTCTTGAGTTTTTAATTTTAAAGAAATTACGTTTATTTGTGTCTGTGTTGGGGGTTGCCCGTGGCATGAAGTGTGGAGGTCAGAAGACAGTGTGGCTCTCTGCTGTGTGGGTTTTGGTGATCAGATTCAGGCCATCAAGCTTAGCAATAAACAGCTTTACTGTGCCACTTCACTGGCCTACATTAAAGTTTTTACTTTATTTTATGTGTATGAGTATTCTATCTGCATATATACATATATGCCAGATGCCTGTGGAGGAGAGCATTAGATATCCTGGATCTGGAGTTACCAATGACTGTGAGCCACCTTGTGTGTGTTGGGGAACCAGACCTGAGTCCTCTAACTGCTAAGTCCTCTCTGCAGCCCCATCCTGAGGGTTTGTTTTGTGTTTGAGGCAGGGTTTCACTCTGTGGCTTTGGCGGGCCTAGAACTCACTGTGTGGCCAGGTCTGTCTTTGTACTCCAACCGTTCCTGCTGCGGTTATAAGCATGAGCCATCACGTGGCTGTCAGTTAGATTGTAAACTAAAAACAAAATTATCATTTTTATGGTACATTTTATTGGAAAAATGTAACATATGGCTTAAGGAAAACATTCCGTAATTAAGTTATAGGTCCCCTCCCCTTACGTGTATGTATATGGGATGCATTTGTATGTGTCGGACTGTACATGTGCATATGTTATATGTGTGTGGGGACCCAAGGTTGGTGTCGGGAATCTTCCTCCATCACTCCTCCACCTTATTCTTTGAGGGAAGGTCTCATTTAAACCGAGGCTTGCCAGCTCAGTCTTAGAAGGCTGGAATTGTAGGCAGGTTGCCACTCCCACCTGACAGTCACCCAGGTTCTGGGGTCTGCTTGTACAGCCTCAGCCTCTGAGCCATCACTGCAGCTCAGCTTGCCTCTCTCTCCTCGTACAGTTTCACTAATGTCCCACCTGGTTATTGTATCTTGCTCTTTATCTCAAGCTCCTTTCCTTCAGTGCTTCCAAGCAGGCACACTTCTGTCGCACATCTGGGGTGAGCAGGGACAGAAGGTTGGAAAGGGGGAGAGACAAGCAATAATTGTTTTGTGTTCAAATGTCAGAAATAAGGCCAGTAAAGGCTAATTCAGAGGGCCAAGTATAGGATTCTTTACCATCTTCGGGGACAAATACAAGGTTTCCTGTTGAATTCTCTTCAGTGTGATTGATAGGATTCATTAATAGAGCCGTCTTTACAATGTTGTGTGTGAGGGTCACCTTGTCCTCCATTACTCTGTCCTGACAGCTGGGAGGGGTTTCTGGTGCCTCGGAGCCTATAGCAAGAGTCAGGGGAAAGCCCCTTCAGCTAAGAGATGTGTAGTGGAGTATTTCTGTTATCTACCCTGTTATCTTAAATACTTTCTCAGTGCCTAAGATTTCACCCTGCCACCTGCTTTCCCTAATGTTTTGAGGTTATTTTCTTGCCAGAACACCAAGGGCTTTCTTTGAAAGTTTGTTGTTGCTAGGCTGTGTCCAAACCCTCACTGTTTCTAGAAGAACTTCTGACACCTGCTTGTGTAGGGGCTGGCTTCTGGACTAGGCTGAGCATGATGCTGTGTCCTCTCTAGAGTGTGCTGGTGATGCCAAGTGCTTACTTGTCTGTTTTATTCTAGTTGCCTGACCTGGTACACCAGCTGGGAACACTCTACCAGCTAATGGAAAGCAGAGTCAAAACTTTCCAGAAACTCTCACACCTGCACGGGAAGCTCATTCTTCTCGTCACACAAGTGAGCAAATCAGATGGTTTTGGGCTCAGACCTGGGTGTGGTAGTGGAGAGGGCAATGAAGAGCTACTCAGGTAGTAAGAGATGGAGTTCAGTAAGAGGTTGGCAAGTCAGAGTCCTGTCTTTAACCTGGGAGGCCTGAGTGACAGCAGGGAAGCTTGACTGTGCACGCCCTGCCTCTTGTTCATTCCTTCCTTCCCCAGGCTGGCTAAGACTTAGCTACACTGTAGCTAAGATTTTACTCCTGCCTCTACCTGCAGTTGCAGGCCTGCACAAAGCACAGGCCAGCACTCACCAGCTGAGCTATATGCCCAGCCTCTCACCATTGTGTGTTTAGCTCAGCTTGCTGCTGTGAGCAGTGAGTGGCCACGGGGTGTCTGTCTAGTTAACAGTTTGTGCGGTAAGATTCTAACCACCGCACATAGTTTCTGAACACTTACAGAGTAATGCTCCAAGTTTGTTCCAAGTTGTTTTGGGGTCCTTCATTCCTCTGGAGGAGGCCAGTTGGAGAGGGTAAACGAGCTGGGTGTGTTGTTGTCTATACTTGGAATAAGCTTATCATTGCTTTATAATGCCTTCTTTCAGGTTACAGCATCAGAAAAAACGAAAAAAACGCCCTCCCCTGGACAGAATGCAAAATTGGTGTATGAAGAAGGTAAAGACTGGAGTAGAGGCTGGTGGCTGCCTGTTCTTTGTTTTCTCTCCTCATGTGGTTCCCTTACCTTTGTAGAAATGCCCATGGATGGTCTTTTTTTAAAAACTAATGTTTTAGGTTAGTGTTCGGAGTGAAGGGCTTTGTCATGGGATTTTTAAACATGTGTCCTCATCCGTAGTCTTCACCTGTTCCCTCCCTCAGTGCCTCACCTCCACATCACCTCCCCCAAGCTAGGTAGTTCTCTCTTCTGCTCTGTTACCACCTCCTTGAAAAAAAGACCCCCCACCTGTTCTTAGGAACGTCTTACTATTTTGTATTTGTAAGTTTGCATGTGTACACACATGCATCCTTTTAAACCTAGTTTCTGCAAGAATGTGAAATCTTGTCACATCTCTTGAAACTGTCAAACCCCTGGCAAAACCCAAGGGAAGTGGCTGGCATGTGGTCTGCTGACGGATGCTACTCACAGAGGTTGAAGAAGAATTTGAATGTAGGAGACTATTGTATTGCTGAACAAGAATGCCGATAACCCAAAACTGACTTAAAAGCCAATTGTTCTAAAATGTACCAAGAAATCTGCCAATACAGCGATCAGTTTAACATTCCACTGAGAACACTAAGCATAGAAATGAGTGAAGAATTTTAAGACCTTGGACTTTTTACATATATTATCCTTTGGCATAACAGAATCTGCAGTCAGCTGTTGTTAATAGGTGCTATGCAAATCAGCAAGTGTCCTGAACACTAAGACTAGCAAAAAGGAGTCAGCATTATTATACCCCAGTACCTGGTCATTGAAAGTTTTTAGGAAGAAACCTCATTATAGCAGCAGTCCAAACTAGAAATACTGGAAACTGTCTAAACGTGAAGTAGAATGTTTATAGAGAAAAAGAATAATAGCCCTCTATAAACTTAAACATATTCCAGTAATTTTCCCTGTATTTTAAAGTTGTTAGTAATTTCCAAATTACTTTAATATTTTGCTTGCTTAAGTGAGTCAAGAAAATCCCAGTAATTGTAATGTAAATGAGCAGGGTTGGAAGGCTTACTTTGCACGGCCCCACTTAGCCCTGACCTATAGAACTGTGGGCTGTCTTAGGCAGTGTCCATGACAGACTCGGCGTCAGGGCCAACTGCCTATCAGAAAATGCTGCGAACACTGACCGACCGTTCATGAGGTGCAGAAGACTGCTGCTTCACACTGGTCACTTTGCTTTTCATGCCTAAAAAAAGCACTACTAAGTGTAAAAGTGCAAACTACAACACCGGTGAGATAGCACTTTATGCAGTGACGCGTTTTAAATGTCAGAGTTGAGATTTGATGTTGTCAAGTGTTCGGGGGTATGGGAATTCATGGGGGCAGGGTGCGCATTTATGTCCTTTCCTTAAATCAGCTTAAATCACTCATTTGGGTGCTTCTAGGAGTTTAAGTGAGTGCCTTATCCATGGTCGGCGGAGCCCAGGAATGCTTGAGTGGCCTCTGGTGGGCCCGTATGGTCTGATGGGCCCATATGGTCTGATGGGCCCGTATGGTCTGATGTTTTCTGGACTCTTATTGCTTGGAACTAGATTTTCTTAGTAAAATTTAAATGGAGCACTGAATCTCAAAAGTTGAAGGAGGAAGCAGACAAGAGAAGTAAGTTTGTTATTAAATGCACCACCAAAGAAGCCTCCTCCCCTTTGGAAAATACTTTTCATTAAAATATATATCAGGTAGACAGCATTATTTGTAATTGCATTATGTATTTTCACATTTAAAAATTGGATTTTAATTTTTAATGAGATAAATATCTCATTATGAGACTTAACTCATAAATAAAACCATTGGGGGACCTCAGCTTTGAAAATGAGTATATTAAGACTAAAAGGCTGGAGAAAAGTGGCTTTAAACACTTCCGTAAGGAGAGCTGTATAGATGTGACCATCACAGTCTTGTTTATAGACCACTGTATCAGTTACGAGCAGAACAGGTCTTCCTGCGTGGGAACGGTTTATCCCTCAGCACAGCATCTTGTAATGTGATGTACGTGATCAGTAGTGAGAGCTGGGAGGTACACACAGCTCATGGCTGCAGTACACTTCGTCACCGTGCAACAGATGCATGTCTGTCACGTGGTTTCTGTAGGGAATGGGCTTAGATGTGGGCATACAGTGGCTTACAGAACTTATTTTCTTTAGAACAAATAAACATGGCCAGGATATTTAAATGGTAGAAATGTAATTTTTAGGTATTAACTGCCTTACAAAAAAAGAAATACAGGGTTTCATTTTATAGCTCTGGCTCAAACTCAGAGATCTGCCTACCACTGTCTCCCAAGTGCTGGGATTAGAGGCATGCACCACCATGTCTGGCTAATTTCTTAGTTGCTTTTAGATTAATTCATGTGTTTTGAGTATTTTGCCTGCATGTATGTATTTCTAAGCTGTCATGTTGGTACTGGGAACGGAGCCTTAATTTTATCCTGTGCCAGCTTACCCCTTTCTTTTCCTTCCTTCCTTCCTTCCTTCCTTCCTTCCTTCCTTCCTTCCTTCCTTCCTTCCTCTCTCTTTCTTTTCTTCTTTTTCCTCTTCCTCCTCCTCCTCTTCTTCCTCCTCCTCCTCCTCCTCCTCCCCCTCCCCCCCCTTTAAAAAACCAATTAGGTATAAAATGTTTTTGCTTATTCAGACCAGACTCCAATTAAATCTGGCTTATAAAAGCTTTCAGGTCCTGATGGTGCAGACTTGCTGAAGAGACACCATTTGACTCCATAGAATGCTCCTGTGTGTGATTGTGATTTGTGGTTTTTGTTTTCTAAATTTTATTTATTTTATGTATATGAATGTTCTTTCTGCATGTATATTTGCATGCTAGAAGAAGGAGGGCATCAGGTCACATTACAGGTGGTTGTGAGCCACCATATGGTTTCTGGGGATTGAACTCAGGACCTTTGGAAGAGTAGAAAATGCTCTTTAACCACTGAGGTGCTTTAGCTTATCCGATAACTGCTGAAATTGAGGGAAGCCGAGTCGGGTTTCCAGTTACTTCTTGTGGCGTGTCCACCATGCAGGGTTCGTACTGTCTTACACGAGAGCTGCTCAGCATGTTCTTCCCTTCGTTCCCAGGCGCTTAGTAACAGTCTAGCTCTGTGATTTTGCACGTTTTGAGTGTTTCATTTCTCAAAACTACGATTAACAGGCGCTGTTTTCCTGTAACTAGTCCTGTTGTTGTTACGGGTCACAAACCGTGCACAAGCGTTTACTTTAGATAGATGCATAGCCTGTCCTTTCCTGTATAGGATATTCACACAGCCACTGTCTATCTGGTAGTTCAGAAATGATTGAATATTTTAGGATAAGATTTTATAGGCTGTTGATACTTGAAATAATGTTTCTGTATATAACCATATTAATTTTATGGCTAGAGATGGCTCAGGGGTAAAGACGTGTTCCATTCCCAGCATCCACATCCAATACTTAAAACAGGAGTAATAAGCCAGGTGGTGGTGGTGCACACCTTTAATCCCAGCACTAAGGAGGAAGAGGCAGGCAGCTTCTTTGAGTTTGAAGTCAGCCTGATCCACAGAGTGAGTTCTAGGACAGTCAGGGCTACACAGTGAAACTCTGTCTTAGAAAAAACTAAGGGGTTTAGGGGTCATAGTAAAGTTAGAAGCTGAATTTAGAAGGCACACGCTCTATACCTGTAATCTCGGTTTAGGTGCTAAAACAGGGAGACTGCAAGCTCCAGGCCTGTCTGGGCCACTCAGGATCCTGATTCAACCATGCAAACAGCAAAGAAAACTACTCATTGAATAGTACACACTTGGTGCCTGATAGCTCAGGCTAGGTATAGGTAGCACGCTGTGTCTCAACACTGTTCTGCTGTTCTCTTCCAGAGTCTTCTGAGGAGGAGTCTGACGATGAGATTCCAGAAAAGGATTCTGATGTGAGTGATGTTTTCTGCTTCATCTGTTTTTTTTTTTTTTTTTTATCCTCTCTGTCAGGGAAATTCATAAACTCCTTTCTTTGCTGTTTCTACAGGATAATTGGGACGAAGATGAAGAGAGAGACAGTGAAAAAGATGAGGGTGTTGATGAAGACAATGAGGAGGAAGATGAGGACACGGAAGACAAAGAAGAGAATGAGGAGGACAGGGAAGTGTCAAGTGAAAAAGAATTAAATGGAGATTCGGATTTAGATCCTGAAAATGAGAGTGAAGAAGAGTGAAGACAGAAGCAGCCAGTCACACGAGAATCCTGGCTCGCCTTGCCCAATGCTATCTATTGCATCCTCCCAGGGAGGCTTGCCCTGTGCCAGAAGACAAGAGGCCGCCATATGCTTCCAAGTTCACAGAGCGATTCCCACACCTCCTTCCTGTCCTGAGTGCCCCAGGCTTTAACTGTGTAAATAAGAGTGTTTCATTCAAATGTTAATAAACTTTACACAGTAAATAGACACACTTTCTGCAATGTACTGACATAAGTGTCCAATATATGGTATATTTTTATAACATAATACTCTGCTATGATTGGTTCTATCAGAAACTGACTTAGGTGCATACAGACATGCCATAGGGGTCAGGAACTGGACGCTTGTAAAGGAGTCGGTTCTCATCTCAGGTTGGTATCTTCATTCAGTCCAAATGCAAACAACATCAATGAATTGTTTTTAATTCAGCACGTCTGATTTGATACATTTTCATAAAACATAAAGGAATGACTAAAAGTTTAAGTGAAAATGGTTGTGATTTACAGAAATAAAGTCACAGTCTCCCTAGCTGGTCCACTCACTACTGACCTGACCCAAATCTGGTTGGCTGGTTGGAGTACTTCCCCAAATAACCACTTATTTTTTAAAGTGTCATGTGAGATATTTTTTTAAACAAAACAAAATAATGGTAATTAAAGAAGCAAAGCTTCAGCCATACTAAGGGGTTTCTTGTCTGCAGACTGTAAAGACTCATAGTGTACAGATGAGACCTGCTCATCATGTGACTTTGTAACCCTTCAGTCCTAGCTGCTTTTGAAGAGGTTTCCATTTTATTTAAATTACTAATGGATCAGAGAATAATTGTTTATTTTTTTCTCTTTGGTTTTAGATATTAATAATAACCTTGCTGGAATTTTTTTCCAAAGAAACTATTTTTATAATTCAGTAATTTAACGTTTTTTGTTCCTTTACATTACCCACTCTTGGCAGGGCTAGGGTATCTGTTTATCTTTCAAAATGATAAATCTTACTCAAGATTTTTTATGTATGTATAAATAAGTATTTTGGTGTGCTACACAGCTTTTTCAAATTACCAGTAATTTGTCTTGTTTCTAAAGAGTGGGCCAGTACTAACTTAGCGTTCAGTAAGGGACGCAGACGGAGAGCTCACTTCTGCAGAAGGACTGAGCAGGTGGCTTTCCCACCCTGACTAAGGAACGCGCTCTGGGAGGACTGCACCGGGCAGAGCAGGCTGCACAGCTGAAGCAGGAAGGGCATCTTGGGCAAGCTGTTGGAGTGACTGATGTACATTTGTTACTTGTCTATAAATGGAGCTGTTTATGGCAATTTAATACCATTCTCTTTGTAAAGTGAATAAATACTCATCTTTACCCAGTGCGTGTCTCGTGGTGTGTATAGAGAATGTACAGCCGTGTGTTTGGGCTTAGGACTTATGGTATGAAGGGCTTCACTCCTAGAATTCACAGGTACTTTCAAGGCTTGCTGTATAATCACGTTTACAACAGTAAAGGAATAGGCGTCTTGTTTGAAATCTCTTGTCAGTGACAACTGGTTAATTTTTTTAGTCTCTTCTGGTTGGGTTACAACTCAATATCCCAAGGTTCTAGGCAAACAGGAGGCATTTGTGTCTTAATTGGGAGACAACAAGGGAAGTTTTTGTTTTTGTTTGGTTTTGGTTTAGAAAAATCTAGTAAGGCCTACACTGTTTTATGTTTATTTTTGTGATAAGAGTATTTTACTAGACAATTTGTAGTTGTGTCCTGCCAGTTGAGAATGAAATTTGGTTGTGTGGTGTCTTCGATTTTCCTACTTTTTTTTTACTGTTGAAAACTTTGAAGCCTGCAACCATTGTCCATGATCACAGTCCTAGTTGGTTGTCATGGTTATTCTTATCCTAGACTTCTCCCTCAGCTTGTGTGTTATTTTTGATATCAGGTAAGTTCACATAAGTTGTGTTGTACAGCGCTGTAAGTCCTGGGTTTGTTTGCCTTAGGTATAGACAACTACTGAGTATGGAATATGTTTTTATGTGAGTAGATGTTAAGGCTTCTGGTTTGGGATTTTAAATCCTTAATGCTGCAGGTTTGGAAATGAATTTGATGGGTGAAGTTAACATGATCCCCGTGAAGGCCGGTTCCTAGCTCCTAGCGTTACTCACGTGACTCAGTGCCCGCTCTACTTCTGATTATCTAGGTGCCTGATGTATATATTGATGAACAATGGTCATGTCTAGTCCAACATCTGCTTGTCATGGTTTGGATAATTATCTCTAAAGGCTAAGGCCTTAAAGGCTATGGTGTTTTGCCATGGTCCCCACTCCCTGCACCCCTAACCCCCTCCCCCATTCTTAGTGTAGTTGAAGGTTCCTTTGTGGGGGGACTCACCCTGAGCCCTATGTCTGTAGCTTTCTTGGTTGAAGAGGTAAGCCTTTTGCCACAGGCTTGCAAGTTAGTCACCTCAGTATTTGTTAAAATATTGAGGCAGTGGTTTGTCAGGGAGGTAGAGGAAGAGGGTCAGTGGGAGGAAGGTGTAGATTACATAGAACATAATCTGCTTATTGAGAGATCTGAGCATTGGGGAGGTGAGTTAAGTGGGTTATCTGGGAGAATCTTAGCTGGGCAAAGGCCTAAGGGCAGATGGCGCTGAAAGGTCAGCATGGTGAGTGAGGCTAGACCAGAAAGGTAAGCACAGGTTCTGTGGCTTGTGCTCAGAAATGGGGGCCAACGGCTGTTGCTTTTGAATAGAATTCACAATTGAGAATAGAATAGAATTTCCAGTTGAGAATCCAGTTACCCAGGACTCTCAGTAGGAAAAGCTTGTGTTTGCAGCAATCCACGATGGTGACCTGGACTAGGGTGGTGGTTAGGAAGTTTGAGAGGATTGACTGCTGCTGGGCTATTTTGGAGTTAAACTTAGTGTTTGCTGCAAGTGTGTCAAGTGTCCATAGCCACTGTTCACAAGGACTGTTCTTTTGCTAGGACTATGACTACTGAAGTTAGCATTGTCTCAGGCATCACTTAACACTGCTGGCTAAGGCATTTTTAATGCGTTGATGCTATCAACTAGTTATGTTGGGAGAGATTTCAATGGAGATAGCAATTTGGCATTGAAATGGATGTACCATTGCCCCAGAGCCATTTCGAGATTCCTTGGTGAGTAATACGAATGGAAGAAGCACAAGGCATGCTACACTCCAGCATTCCAGAAAGAAAAACTAGCAAAATCACACCAAGAGAGAAGGGACTGGTTCTACTGTTCTCTTCAGATCTGAATCTAAAACAGCTGTAGGTTCTTTGAAGTGTGATTGACAGGTCTCCGACTGAACCCACCAAGGCAATGATTTTTTTGTTTCCTTTTAAGTGACAATTTGTCGTTCCCACCTTTGAAGGCATCTCAGGCATACAACTCAGTTTTCTAATTGAGTATAGTCTTGACTGTGTGGTACCTCAGCAATACTGCTTGTGGAATGAAGCACAGAGGTGCTGATGGGTTAACAAGCTTGAAGCTCGTTAACTCATTCAGACAGGAAGCCAGCAACAGGGATGGGTGCAGTCTATCTGGTGTAAGCCAGCTGGGTCAGAGCAGACTACTCAGTAGCTTTTTATAACTGTGGGTAATTCTCTTTGCTTTTTTAATTGCTTCAGACAACAGCATCTCTAGTTTGCCCATGTAAAATGCCCATGTTTGAGCGTCGATAGGAGGTAAGGATGTGAAAGAGCCGATGGTGGTATGAGAGTCGGTCACAGGCAGCCATGGCAATGAGGCCTGACCCTTGTAGCTTTCTTAGCCAAGTGTCCTAGCGCTGGACTGAAGCTTGCGGTTTGTCTTCATGGCTAGAGCAGGGGATTGTCACAGTTGAGTTACACAGTGTTTGTTCACTAAGAAAAAAAGCCTCAGCAGAATGCATGCTGGGTGGGTGTGTCTCCTTCCTATACAGGAAAGTTACATGGTAACCCAGTTTTATCACTACATGATTTTGAACCAAGTGTGGCGTGGTAGAGAAAGATGAACAGGAAGGATTTCACAGCTGCTGGTGGGGAAAACTGTAGTCTTTTCCCAATGATTGGTTTTGATGTCTTGGCTTCAAAGGGCAGTGCTCGGTCCTCTCCCTCCACTCCTTTTCTAACAGACAGTGACTTAATTAAGATTTGCCTATATTGGGTCTCCTTAGGTACCATTTAAAGCTGTTTGTTAGGATTGTGAGCCTGGGTAGTTTGTTGTGACTGTGGGTTCCCCAACAGTCTATATACAGTTACATCTAATGAACAGATTCAGCTAGACTTTGATCTTGGTAATTATTCCCAGTCAGGCAGAGCCCTTTCCCCAACTGTGGTAAATAGACATAATAAAGATGAACATTCTAACCATTTTTAGGTGTAAAATTCTGTATATTGGTTGGTCACATTGCACAACTGGCAGCCTGTTTAATTGGTGCTGTGTCTGCATCTTTCGAGGATACTGAATTGGCTACTTTAGAAAAGGTGGCTTGTTTTGACTCCGAGTTTTAGGGGATGTGGCCCATCAAGGCACGGAATGCTCGGCAGTTGGGACGAGGCAGGTGGTCACACTGTGCTCACTGCCAGGAAGCAGGGAGAGATGAATGCTAGTGTTCATTCACTTCCTGTAGCTTTTCCCGTTTATTGGGTTTGGAGCTCCAGCTCATGTGATGGTGCTACCCAAGGTGGGGTATTCCTCCTCAGTTAAATCTCTTTGGAAATGTCCTCACGGGCATGCCCAGAGTGTCTCCCGGGTGACTCTTAAGTCCAGCAGATTTGATAAAGATGATAACATTTGCAGAAAGGTAGATTCTGGGTACAGGCTGTGGTACTTGGGATTTCCACTGATCTGTCATGCTGCCTCTCATTTGGCTCTAACAGGTTCCAGGTGAAGTTTCACACGGCAAACCCTCCCGACCCAAGTTAAGCATCAATCCTATGGAAATTGCTTTCCTCTTTGACCTTCCAATAGGTTTATGAGAATTGATTTCTTGGAATATTATAACTGAATAAATTTCTCTTTGCTTAGAAAAAAATTGATTTTTATTTTTAACCATTTATTTTATGTGCATTGTTGTGTCTGCATTGTTGTTTTGTCTTTATATCTGTGTGAGGGAGTCAGATCTGGAACTGGAGGTACAGACAGCTGTCTGGAAGAGCAGCCAGTGCTCTTAACCACTGAGCCATCTCTCCAGCCCTTTCCTTTTTAGCTTTGGAAGAATTGTTGTTGCTTCTGCCTCCGTGGCTTGGGTAATTACCTTGGAACAGATGACCAAAGCCTGCAGGCTCTTACCTCATGAATGAGTGCTGTTCACAGGAAAGGCAGGACAAATAGTTGCTTGACAGATGCGTTCTAGAAACCTGCAATAAAACTTAGAATCGAGGCCTTCCACTCTGTTAACTGAGAGATTTCAGCTTGTAAGAAACCAAACAGGTGAGGTGGAGAGCATGGCTGTTCTCAGGCCCAGGGCTTGTTCTTCCAGCGGACATCTTGGCTGTGGATTTTGCAGTATATTCTTGTGTGTAGCTCAAGTTTCGTGAACATGGTGGAATTGCTTTTATACCTAGTCAAGGAATGCCAATGGAAGTTTTCCGGGCTTCTCTAGGCCTGTCGGGATGCCTTGGTTTCCTTTTGGGGTTCAAGTGTAAATCCTCGAAATCAAAGTGAACCACAAGGTGTCAGTCTTGCTCCGGGCAACTCTCTTATCAGCGCGCCATAACCGGCAGGAAGTGGGGCTGCCTGAGAATGCTCCCCTGGTGAACCTGTACAGTCTTCAGGAATCTCTGAGGTGCTCCTAGCTCTTTCTTTTCTGGAATGCATCCTAATTTGGAGGACACAGGGTCTTCCGGTTGCGGCTTCCGATTTCCTCCAGCTTCTTTGAAGTGGGCAGCGCTTGCGCCCCCCCCCCCCCCCCCAGCTGATATTCTTATGTCCTGGGCCTAGACACATGCCCAGGGGACTAGCTTGAGCAAACACCTAACTTGGCAGAAGCAGCATGGGTGACTTGTAGTGTGTAACAGTTAAGCACCGGAGACTGCGCGTTTTCCCTTGTTACCATAAAAAAAGAAGGAAAAAAAAGCAAGCAAACAAGTAAGCAAGCAAAGAAATGATATACATTAAAGCTTGGTAGCACTTCCTCAAGCGGTCCTCTGCTGGCCCCAGCACAGTTGGCCCTGGCCTGACCTGGCCTGCCTTTTCCTGTGAAGAATCTGAGCATTCTGAAAGCTCTAGGGTGTCTGGGTCAGCTCTGCCCCTGTGGCCTTGTGCAATCTGTTTATCGTCTACGAGTGCCAATTTTTCCATCTACAAATGGAAGACTGGACGGAGCACCTCAGACAGAGGCTCTGGAGGGGAGCTAGAGAAGTTTGCGACATGTCTGGGCCCAGGCTAGACCAAGGCGACAGAGCTACCAGGTCCACAACCGATTCTTCTTCCTGTCCGAAGGACATTTGAATTTATTTAGAAAAGATTTTTTTTTGTTACTACATTGTGTGTCTGTGTGTGGCTCTGCATGTGAGTGGAGGTGCCCAGTGAGATCAGATGTGTCAGATCCCCTGGAGCTGGAGTTCACAAGGATATGAGCTGCCTAATGTGGGTGCTAGAACCAAACTCTGATCCTCTGCAAGAGCAATATGTGTTCTCAACCGCTGGGCCACCTTTTCAGCACCACCCCAAAACCTGTACATTTTTTTTTTAAAGAATTATTTATTGTATGTATATGACCACACCAGAAGAGGGCATCGGATGCCCATTACAGATGGTTGTGAACCATCATGTGGTTGCTGGGAATTGAACTCAGGACCTCTGGAAGAGCAATCAGTGCTCTTAACCACTGAGCCATCTCTCCAGCCCCAGCCCTGTACATTTTAAAGGTTTGTTTATTTGATTTTGTGTGTAGGCTGTTACTATTATTAATATTATTGTTTATTGTAATTTGTTTTTTGAGACAGGGTCTCTGTTGCCCAGGTTGTCCTGTGCCCAAGAAATCCTCCTGTTTCAGCCTTTCAGGTACTTGTTCTACAGATGTATGCAGCCGTAGGCATACAGATGTATGCCTAGCTTTCTAATGCTAACATTATTTTTCCCCCACCCCATCCTCTGGGCTTCTCGTTAAATAAATAAATATAACAAAGCCTACACTTGGCTGCTGTCATCATCTGTTTGCTTGTAACACAACCCCTCAGGATAGGTAAGTTATAAAGATGAAAGGTTTATTTTGTGTTCATGCCTCAGGGTCCATTTGCCTAGCTGCTGTGTCTATCTATCTCTCTGCCACCCTATGGCTCTGAGAAAGGATGCTGCTTATATTTCAACTGGCAACTGACAGCTTCCAAAAATTGATTTATATCCATGATTACTGTCACCCAGAACAGTGAGAAACAAGAGTCTTTTCTTCCCATTCACATCAAATAGGGCCAGTGCCTAAAACTATTGGGCTGCTCTTCCTCTGGCCAGCCCTGACTTGTCCTCTCCTGGAAGGTGTGTGTGTGTGTGTGTGTGTGTCTGTGTGTGTCTGTGTGTGTGTGTCTCTGTGTGTGTGTGTGTCTGTGTGTGTGTGTGTGTGTCTCTGTGTGTGTGTGTGTGTGTGTGTCTTTGCTATTCCCACTCACTGTCTCTTTCCTAGGGAGCCTGTGCTGAGGGTTTGATCCCCTGGGGACCAGCAGCTGGAAAGGAAGCCAGGCAGCATCTCTGGGAACCTGAAAGCTCAGAAGGGTTTGTCAGTCACTGGGGGGGGGAGGGACTTGAAACCACTCTAATAGACTCTTGGGTTGGTGGTTGTTTATAGTTTCAAAAACTGGATTGGTAGGGGACATCTTTAGCAAACTTCTCTGTGGTGGCCTCCTTCCCTGGCTTCTGGTAGTGGCTTAAGGGGAGTAATGAGGTTGTTTCTGGATCTGCTAGAAAGAAAGGGAGGGGGAGGGAGAGGGAGGGGGGAGGGGAAGAGGGAAAGGGAGGGGGAGGGGGGAAGAAACCTGGATAAATGTGGACATTTTCCAGGGGGATTTGATTTTTTTGTAGCCTTAAGTAGTACAATATTTGTATCTGAACAGAATAATACATTTATTTTTGGTTGTGCTCAAGCTTTGGCCAGTTGCCTTGAAAACTTTGAAATGTATGAGAGCTGCAATTGACACGAGCGTTTAAAACCCTGGTCTTCAGAAACCATTCATGCACAGACTGGGCTCCATAATTGCATGGATTTGGAAGTTGCTTCATACTCTGTTAGGGCTCAGCTGCTCCCCAGGTCCCAGAGCTTTGAGGGGAAGAAATAAACAGAACAGTATCAACTGCCATGTTGTCTGTGGTTCTTCTCTGTAGAACCTTCTATGTCTGCTTTCACATTTGCTATAAAACTCAGCTGGGGAATAGGGGACTGGAGTGTCTCACTGGCCCTGGGCAGGCCTGGCCAAGGACATGATTCCAGACACACCTGAAGAAAGCACGAGTTATCTGGTGTTCAGGGGACCGTGCCTGCCGCTTCCTCCACACTCCAGAATTTCCGATCTGCAAAGGCTCTTGGCGGGGTTGGTAGACAGGTGAGAGAAGAGCCCAGATCTATAGCGAATGTTCTAGAAGGTGATCTGGCTTCTTGAGCATCTCTAAGGGTCGGGGTGTATCTTTCCTTTGAGTGCAGATGTTAGAGCTTGCATGTTAAGGAGTTGACCCTCCTCCACGCCAAGCTCCTGCAGCGCCGTGGCTTGTTACTCTTGTCGGTGGCTGTGTTGTGTTGCAGGATATTTGATCCTCTAACTGTGAAGAGATTGTGTGATTTACTGGAAAAACCTGGTTTTAGTTGTGGTGTGGCTCAGCCTTAGCACACATCTTTAATCCAAGAGCTTTCTGCTTGAATTCTGTAAACAGGATTAAATGAAATCAACCGTAGGTCAGGAGGTAGAGCAAGCAACCAGTTGACAGGAAGTGAACACAGATTATTAAGAAAATGAAGAAGTCAGGAGGACCGATAGAGAGACGTGCAGAAAGTAGAAGGGAGGGACATTTAGTTTGAAGGAGTTGTTTTGTTTTGTTTTGTTTTATTGTTTTTTCAAGATTTTTTATTTTTTTATTTTTTTATTTATTTATTTTTTTTGAGATGGCAGGAGAGAAGGGATTCGTTCTGGGACATCAGTGGAGTAGGAAGGTCAGCTGGGTGCTTTCTCTGCCTCTCTGAGCTAGCAGGCTTTCACCCCAGCATCTGACTCCTGAGTCTTAATTGGTAAAAGCTAACAATCTAACATGGCTGAATGGTGCTATGACCATCCTCTGTGTCCCCATTCTCTGTCCTCACCGCTCCTCATGAGATGTGTTTTGGAGGACCCTCCTTGGGCCTTGTCCTGGCTAGTTTTATTTCAATTCGACATAAACTAGAAGCATTAGAGAGGAGGGGGCCTCAAATGAGAAAATGCCACCATAAGATTGGGCTCCAGGCAGGCCTATAGGGCATTTTCTTAATTAGTAATTGACAGGGAGGGCCCAGCCCATTGTGGGTGGTTCCATTTCTGGGCTGGTGGTCTTGAGTTCTATAAGAAAGTAGGCTGAGCAAGCCATGAGGAGCAAGCCAATAAGCAGCACCCTTCCATGGTCTCTATGCCAGGTCCTGCTTCCAGATTCCTGCCTTGTTTCGGTCCTGTCTTGGTGTTTTTCAGTAATGGACTACAGTGGGGAAGTATAAGTCAAATAAATCCTTTCCTCCCCAGCTTGCTTTTTGGTTCATCACAGCAACAGAAACCCTAAGTCAGGCCTGCATGATTTCTGATGGGAAATCCATTATTGCTCATAACATGGTCCTTTATAGATGATGGCCTTTCCTCTCCAGTTGCTTTCAGAATTCTGTTTTTTCTTTGTCTCCAATTTTCTGAGCCCTGATTATGGCATGCCCTTTGCCTGGCTGTGGCTTGCTGACATCCCTTCCTGGCGTGCTGAGGAGAAGCAGAGCTTAACTAGGCATGGTGTTTCCCTTTGCACCTGCCTCTAGGCTCTGGTCCAGATGGGTTAAGTCCAACTAGCTTTCGGGCCTTCTAGCTAGGGGAGTAGCTCTCTTCTGTGTTGGGCAAGGTTCACTAACGTCCACACCAACGACATGATCTGGGTTCACAGGGGTCAGATTAGGTTATCAGTGCAGTGAGCAGGATGTGCCAGGCCTTCCATGACAGCCACCACATCCTTCTCACCTGGGGCTCTCACACAGCTGTATGGTAGACATCACCGGGTCTAAAAGAAGATGGATGTCACCAGTCATTCTTGATCCTGTGGCTCAGAGTGACTTCCTCTCCAGACTTCCACCTTCATTCTTAACTTTTGTTCAACTTGTACTTATGTATTCATTGATTATGTGTCCACATGAGTGTCTCCTCCAGTTCATTTCTTCCTCCCATCCACAATTTTCTGATAAACAAAACACTCCTGTCTTCTCCTTTCCTATCCATCTCATTGTTTAGTCTATCATATCTGTCTGTCTGTCTGTCTGTCTGCCTGCCTCGCCCTGTCCATCTATCCATTCCATTCTATTCCACTGACCCCATTCCATCCCATGATCCCATGCTATCCCATCATCCCCCTCTGTGTGTAGTTGAGGAAGCATCCTCCCTCAAACCCTTTGCTGTGGCCGTGGAACGGAAGTTGCTCCAGTCTGACCCTGTTTGGAGGGTGGGGAGAAAGGAGAACAGGTATGTCTCGCTTACCCCATGGAGGCAACCAGTTCATAGGCCAGGCTTTGGGGGATGGGGTTCTGGTGAGGGTGCAAGAATGAGATTTGGGGGACCATGAGCAGCAAGGTCAGTTTGGAGGTGGTGCCTCTTGCCTCTGTCTGTCTCTGCCTGAGAAGTGGTATGAGGAGGTGAGGAAGGTCAGTCCCCCTCTCCTGCCATTGGAGGTCACCTAGGGTATGGGATTCTTAGATATGAATGGCAGGTTGAAAGCCCAGGGAAGGTATGAGCTCATCAGAAACCACAGAGTAAAATAGGTGACAGAGTTAGGAATAGACTCACTCTCTCATGTCTTCTTGTCTGGCACTTGTGGCCCTGTCATGTGGATTCCTCATCCAAGCTCAGTGGCTCCTGAGAGGTATCACTGGAGACGAAGGCATGAGGGCACAGAGCCCAAGCTTTCTATCTCTCTGTTCCACATGCCTCACGTCCTCTCCAGCCATGGCTGGGGCCATCCTGGTGTGTCATGGGAAAGTCAAGAGAATCAGAACTCCACGATCCACAGTGTTCAAAGCCCAGTTCTGCAGGCTGGAAACAAGGTCTGGTCTTGGGAACAGTGGCATGTCTTAGAGAAAAAAACAGTACTTAGGGATTAACTGTCACCTCTCCTACTAGAGTCAGATCTCTCTCTAGTCCTGTAAGAACCTGGCTAGTGAGTGCTATGAGACGTGACACAGCCCCCAGGACTCAGCACAGCAGGTGGCTGGCAGGCTGCCCTGGGAGGCAGTGGCTAGAGGGAGCTATGGAGGGGAGACTCTCTGCATGAAATGGGTAGGAAGGGTCCTCAGGTGGAGCGAATAGGAACACAAGAGGAGGCTGGACAGTGGTACCTCAGAGCTTGCTGGGCAGAGCAGAGTCCCCCGGCTAAACCTGGCCACATGATTAAAAGGTTGTCCTACACTGCACCCCACGTGGTGTGCCTGCTGTGCCATAGGGCATGCGCTCGGACTCCCACATCTTTCTGTTGCTAGACATGAACATTTAGCCACTTCACAGATCGCCAAGGCCAAGAGGATCCTTGGTGTCATGTTTGCTGAAGCATTAGGTCCTAACAGTGGTTCTCAACCTGTGGATCGAGACCCCTTTGGGTGGCTCAAAGAACCCTTTCACAGAAGTGAGCAGAAGCCAGTCATCAGAAAACACAGATATTTACAGTATGATTCATAACAGTAGCAAATCACAGTTATGAAGTATCAGTGAAAATGATTTTATGGTTGGAGGTCATCACAACATGAGGAACTGCTTTAAAGGGCCACTGCAGCTTTGGGAAGGTTGAGACCCACTGGATTAGGGTCAGTACTGAATTGTCTTCCACTGACTAAAGTTGCCAGTCTGGGAAGTGAGAGAGACCTGCTTGAGAGGCTTCCAAGGTGGATGAAGTCCTTGAATGTGTCAGAGACCCTGTGAGTCTACATCTTTAAGCTGTCTACTTAATTTATTTCAAGTGTTCATATAGAACTTTCTGTGAGGCTGGCATGATGGTGCACACCTTTAATCTTAGCATTCGGAAGGAGTGCACAGATGTGTTTCTCTGTGGGTTCAAGGCCAGCCTGGTCTTCACAGAGAGTTTCGGATCAGCCAGGGCTACATAGAAAGTCCCAGGACAGAGTTACCTACATAGAAAGTTCCAGGACAGTCAGGGTTACATAGAGAGCCCTTCCTCTGAAAAATAAGAAAGAAAAAAGAAAAGAAGAGGGAAGGAGCTACTGTGGAAGTGATATAGCTCTGTGTGAAACCATCTGGTTGCTCAGGGGCAGCCTGTGCTCTCTGCATGTCTCCTGTACCCTGAAGAAGGCCCCTCAAGCTCAGGAATTTGTCAGCAGCCAGCTTCTCCCTCAGAGGGCCCTGCTGGCGCCCTCTGGTGGGACTTCCGCTCTCTGCGGGTAGTTATCAAGTACTCTTTTTTTTTTTTTTTTTTTTTTTTTTTTTTTTTTTTTTTTTTTTTTTTTTTTTTTTTTTTGAGACAGGGTTTCCTTTTGTAGCCCTGGCTGTCCTGGAACAGGCTGTCCTCAAGTTCTAAGATCTGCCTGCCTCTGCCTCCCGAGTGCTGGAATTAAAGGCATGTGCCGCCACCACCCTAGGAGTTTTCCATTCTTACTGGTAGGCCACTGTTGGCCTCTCTTGCTCTTGGAACTTGTTCCTTAGAGAGGCTTCCTGTTGGCCCCCATGGACCACAGAGAGGAAAGTGTTGCATCGGATGTAAGCTATTCAGCAGCTAGGCTTCCTGGGAGCGAGGCAGCCTGTTCCAGACTCCTCTGCTCTGAATTCTTGTGTCTGTCAAGCTGACTCCTCTCTGAGAAGTTGGAGGGGGTCGCCTAAAAAAATCCCCAGTCTTTGGTCAAGTGGCTCTTTGAAAAGCTGTATGCAATCAATAAGAACTCTGCTCCTCCCCTGTATGCCGTGGAGGGTGGGCTGTAGAGGATCAAGAGAAGGTGGGGCAAGGGGCAGGAGCAGTTGCTGTCTGCGGGGATGATACACCAGTGCAGGGAGGGGCTCTGTGAGGAAGCACGTGCAGAACGACAGACTTCATATTTCCCAAGTGTTGTGCAGGGGAACGTGGCTGGGGTGGGCACTACGGCTTTCTGCTACATAAATATTTCTGGAGAGATAAACAGAGGGCCTACTTTGTTCTAGACAAACCCCATGCTTCTTCCTGGCAACTAGTAGAGCCTGACATCAACTCTATGAGTACCATTTTATAGATGAGGGAAACTGAGGCTGAGCAAGGTTAAGCCCTGGTCATAGAGGATGAGGCAGCAACAGCCAAATCGGGGTCAGACCTGGCTCTGCTTGCTGCCTGCCCCTAGTGAGCAGAGAGAGGCCCATGGTGCCCAGAGGCTGTGTGCATAGGCTCACCTGCCTATGGCTCCTGCCTCAGTCTGCTGTACATTTCTTGGTACAGCCACTATTTAGTGGATCCCAGCTGGCTCCAGTATGCTTGTTGTATCATCCCTCCCCCACGCCTCATGGCCCTAGAGGACAGGTTGGCCGCTGGGGCGTGCCCAGCACCTGAGGGAGCCACTGGGGAAATGAGGCTAAGGGGAAAAGTCTTCGCTCCCCCCCCCCCACCCCCCGGGACTTGGGCTCCTTCAGAGAGCGGTTGCCATGCAGCCGTGTTTATTCAAGAAGAGCCTGGCAGAGAGCAGGAGTGTGCCAGCAGCGGCTGTGGGCTTTCCTGTACCTGCTTGGACGGAAGGCTGTGGTCTAGGGTTCCTAAGCTGGGCCAGGGCCCAAACAGGCCGGGTGGGTGATGCCCCGCCCTTGCCTCCCTACGTGCAGGGGGCAGCATTGTCTCCAGGGAGACTAAGGACCCTGGATTCCTCCACTGACAGGGGATTGGCCTCTGGACAGAGAGGTGAGAGATAATGGCGTTCTCTGAGCTGTTCAGATGGGAGGGCTAAGCCTCCGAAATCCTTTGAAGGAGGGATGCAATCCTAACTTGGAGCAAGCAAAAAGTGTAATGAGGGGAGAAGGAAGCTGGGTGATTGTAGGTGATCCCTGCCCCTCTCTGGGTCTCTCTACATGAGGCCAGACTTGCTGCTGTCTGTCTGGTGTGAGTCAGGGAAGAGGGCTGCTCTGGGCTGTGACCCTAGGCGGTGGTTGGTTCTGCTCCTCTGGGCTAAATTCCCTGGGGGTGCTGAGATCGATGGTGCTAGCAGGGGTGGGGACAGTCCTGGGCTTGGGGACCAGAGCACCGAGTCACTGTGAAGGTTTGGAAAGACTCTTCTCTGGGTTTGAATTCTAACACCAGACACACTTGCTGGACATATGGGGTTGGCGTTTGCACTTCTGAGCCTCAGTTTTCTTGTGTGTAAAGCCTTTCCTGACCCTGGTTTTGAGGGTGGAAATAGGGGACACTTGGCCAGCCCAAGCGCCAAGTGGAACTTTTGTTCTTGTGCCACTGTCAAAGTGGAGATCAGTGTGCTTCTTGCTTGACTGATTTTGGTCTGCCAACACTATGGTCACATCCAGAACGAGGCCCATGCTGATGGTAGGGGATTTGGAAGGGTGATTTTGTTTATTTTCAGTTTGTCTTTTTTTGAGGCAGAGTAGTGCAGGCTGGCCTCGGACTTGCTATGTAACTAAGTATGGTCTTGAACTTCTGGTACCCCTTGTCTCTCCAGAGTGCCGTGATCACAGGTGTGCGCCGCTGTGCCTGCCCTCAGAAATCCTGATTCTTCCTCAGAAGCATAAGGGCTAAACAAAGCTTCTGCCTGTCTGGGCATCAGTGAGGTAGCCATAGACCATGCTGGCATCTGGCCCCCGGTGGGGAAGCGACAGGCCCACAGCCAGGACATCTTGATTTAGGCAAGTCCTATATTGTTCCCACAACTAGCTGGAGTTTAGTCCAGGGAGCAGCAGATCTGAAGCAGGGAGAATGTGGTGGAGGATCGGGGACGGGAGGGTATAACCTGGGCTCTAAAGAGACCTGCCTCTGAGAACATATCCTCCCATCCTTCCCGAGGCCCACCATCGTCAGACAGTAAGGTATACTGTTTATGCTTCACAAGCAGGTTCTGAAACAGCTATAAAGGGAATGCTGCTGGGGCCTCTGCCCACATGTAGATAGACATGGAAGACCCTAGCCCCATGGGACCTCTCTTTGTCCTTATCACAGCCATCTTCCTACTAGGGCTTTTTACTCTCCTAGTTTCTTCTTGTTTTAGTAGAAAGCCCTATCACCCATTTATTCAGTCCCAAGGACCCAGTTCATGCCTGCCTTCCTTCGGGTACTTGGTAAACAGTGTCATAGCCAGTCATCTTTTGGGGCCTGGTTTCCTCCACTGAACTCACTGCTGTGGTCATCTGTGGCACTGAATAAATACAGCAATCATTTATTTTCACTGCCATGTCATGGGACGAGGCTCCCGCAACACAGCCTTCCATTTTCCCTGTGAACATTTGGATTGCTTCCAGATTCGGTGGCTAGCCGGCTCATAGCTGCTGTGAACACTCTTACGCTTCTTCCCTGGACCAGATGCACAAGAGCATCTGTGGGTGGACACCCAGGAGCGGAGCTGCTGGCATGGGGTGTATGCACCTTGAGCTTTGTTAGAGAACGCAGGTCAGAGTCCAGGTGAAGGACCGTGTGCAGCTTGCTTGCGGCCAGCATGGGTTCCTGTCACTCTCCACTCATGCCAGCATGTGGGACCACTTCTCATCTTAATGCACGCCAACCTTTGTAGAGCAGTGCCTACACTGTATTTCTAGCATCTCTCTGGTCACTGGGGGAATGTGCACCTAGCTTTTCTTAGTCTCCATTTTCCTTTGTCTGTAGGTCCTGCTTTCCTGCAGTCTCTGCCTTCTGAGCCCCACCCTGTGTACAGGCTGTGGGCTGCTGTCTTCCTCCTGCTCCAGCCAGTGCTGTTACTTCTGTACTATTGGTTTTGAGATGCAAGCCTGGGCTCCAGGGCAGCTGTCTGGAGACTGTGATTTCCATTTGGCCTAATTCAAACCTTTTGGTTCTTGGCCCCCGCTCACCTTCTTCCTCACCCTGGGATGTCCCTTCAATCCAAGGTTAGAACATAATGACTTTCCATAAAAGCACCCTTAGTGCCCCAGGTAATACCCGGCCTATGGCCATGGGCTCCTGCTAGGATGGTTGATATTCTTCTTTAAAAACTTCATTTATGGGCTGGGCAGTGGTGGCGCACGCCTTTAATTCCAGCACTTGGGAGGCAGAGGCAGGTGGATTTCTGAGTTCAAGGCCAGCCTGGTCTACAGAGTGAGTTCCAGGACAGCCAGGGCTACACAGAGAAACCCTGTCTTGAAAAACAACAAACAAACAAACAACAACAACAACAACAAAAATTTCATTTATGACAGTTACTGCATGTGTATATATGTGGTATCTGTACATGTGCCAATGTGCCTCGGCATATGGGCAGAGATCAGAGGACAATTTACACGAGTCCGTTCTCTCCTCCTGCTGTAGGTTCTGGGGACTGAACTCAGGTTGTTAGGTTTGTGCTGCAAGAACCCTTACCCTCTGAGCCATCTTGTTAGTGCAACAGTTGGCTTTCTCATGATGGGGCCTTTGGGGGAAAGAACAGAGCTGTAGCCGGAAGTTCCCTGAGGGTCTGGCTAGACCTTTCTGAGGAGCTTTGAGGAGAGTCCTGGAATGTGGCAGGTAGGCTTTCAGATGGATTAGTGGAAGCAAGTTGCTCTGGCTTCACCTGGACCAATGTTTCAGCCCCTTTCACTCGTTCCTGAGCCTCTGGGAGCAGGCCCATGCCCATGGATCACAGCTGGATAATTTGAGCCCCAGAGATGGGCAGGGTACTTGGGCACCCAAACCATGCTGGATGTGTGTCTTGGTGACCATTGGAGAGAAAGAGAGAGAAGTCTTGGTGGGAGCTGGAGAAGGAAGATTTCCCCCTTCTCGCTGAGGCCTTGCTAGCCAGTGGCCACCCCATATCTGCAGGGGTAGCTGCCCAGGATCGGCGTCGGCTCTCAATAGCCTTGCGTTTGCCTTTACGACTAGATACTGTGCCCCCCCCCCCCGAAGTTCACACTGAATGACTGATAACCCTTCCCCACAAATTAGTGCTAGAGGAGGGCCCTCATGGGCGTCATTAAGTTCAAAGGTCATGACAGTAGAGTCCCCATGAGGTGCTGAGTGCCCCATAAGAAGGGACCAGAGAGCGTGTTCTTACTCTACTCTGTGGGAACATCCTAAGAAGAACCCTCAACAACTCAGCAAGTCTTCAGCAGACCTGAGTCATCTAGCACCTTGACCCTGGCATTTCTAGCCGGAAACCATGTGAAATTCTACCTGTTGTTTAAGGAGGCACTGCGGGCTTCGGCAGAGCGGGTGGAGCAGAGCAGACACACTAGGAAGGGCTAGTTGACCTCCAACCCTGTCCCCGCTTGTCCCTTCATAGCAGGTCCGGCAGTCCAGGTGCTGTGCTCAATGCCTTGCACGTGTTTGGATTCGTCTCTCATCTATATTGTATATCCACACGACACACAAAATGGGGTCGCATCCAGCAGATTTTCAATTTTGTAAATGTAAACAGAAATTAGGAGTCCTGTCGTCATGAGGGCCACAGCTCACCTGTGCAAGTCCTTCTCCTCATCCTCAAAAGCCACAGTGAACGTGTGACAGTAGTGTGTACTGAGCGAGTGGTGTCTCCTAGATCACGACTCTTTGTGCACCTTTGTTGGTGTTCACTAACTGTTTAGCTTTCCTTTCCTGATAGACTCCTCTGTAGCTCTTCTGTTCGCTTTCAGTGCTGGGCCTTAACCCAGCGCCTCATGCACACTCCACTACGGCTGAGCTACTTCCTTAGCTTGTTCCCTGCATCTTTTGGCCCCATGATTCTCTTATCAGAATTCCCTAGGGTTGGGGAAGCTGTCCAGCTTCTGTGGTCCCAGTCATAGGTGCATGCAGCCCTCTCGCTCCCTCATCCTAGCTACTCTTCCTTCCTTCATTCCCCTGAACACACACGTGAGAGCGCACGTGTATGTACACACACACACACACACACTGGAGGTCACATTTCTTGATTCTGTGGTGCATAAAAAAAGGGTAGGTAAGGCACTGTTTGTGGGTGTGGGATGTGTGTGGCTCCTGCTCCATCTTGTCTCAGGAGGTCAATGCAAGGTCACTAGCCTCTACAGACTGTGCTCTGTAAAGGAAGTCTCCTGGAGATTTTCTCAGCAGAGTGGCACTAGATCTGTTATTCCGAGTTCGAGTGCGCTGCTCCACTCAGAAAACCCAGGAGATCCGGCTGGCGTGCTCTGTAGGGAGTATCTTCACTTCGCTCCCGACCCCAGCCAGGCCTCTGCAGCTTGCTGCCCCAAAGGCTCTCTCTGACTCTTACCAAACAGTGCCCACTGTTGACAGAGATGGCTAGACACAGCATTCCAAGATGGTCTTTTGATTTTCAGCTCTAGGGTTCATACCCAGGGCCTCAACCATGCTGGACAAAATGCTTACCAAACAGTGACCTTTTATTTTCTACTTTTTATTTTGAGACAGTGTCTCACTAAGTTGCCTTAAACTTTCTCTCCTCCTTTCTCATCTTTCTGTCAGACATGTTTTAAAAAATTATATATATAATTATACATATATAAATAATTTATATATATCATATATAAATTATATAATTGATATTATATATAAAAATTACTATATTTTATATGACATATAAATTATATAGAATTTTGTTTTGTTTTGTTTTGTTTTGTTTTTCTTTCGAGACAGGGTTTCTCTGTGTAGCCCTGGCTGTCCTGGAACTCACTCTGTAGACCAGGCTGGCCTCCAACTCAGAAATCCACCTGCCTCTGCCTCCCAAGTGCTGGGACTAAAGGCGTCTGCCACCACTGCCCGGCTGCCTCATGTCTTTTTAAGGACTCATTGAGTCCACTTTGTACTGTTCGCTGTGGCCGACTCGATCCTGTTCAGGTAGCAGTAGCTGCAGTGCGCCCCTGAGCCCAGCGGCCACAGGAATCAGTGTCTCACAGTCCTCCTCCCCAGCCTCCAGCCCTGAACTTGTTCTTCCCCTTCTTTGAAGTGCCTGAGCCTGGGAGATTTAAGATAGGTGTCTCATTTAGGGCTGAGTACTAAGCACCTGTTATATTTCCTGAGTATGTCTCTTTTTTATTTTAAGATTGATTTAATTATTTATTTAGGTGTGTGTGTGTGTCCATCTGTCTGTCTGCTTGTCTCTGTGTGTATGTATGTGGGTGGCTGCAGAGGGTGAAAAGGGTGTCTGATCCCTTGGAGCTGGAGTTACAGGCTGCCATGAGCTGCCAGCTGGCGCTTCTGGGAACTGAATTGAGGTCCTCTGCAAGATCAGCAAGCACTCTCAGCTGAGCCAGCTCGCCAGCCCCTTGGGTTCTCTTGATAACCTTGTGAGATAGATGCTTTAATTCCATTTTGCCGTGAAACAGAAGTTCATAGAGGTTTACTAATGTGCCTGAGGCCACAGAGTCAGCAGGTGGTCTGGTTGTTGGCACCTGAGTGAACAGTCTGACACAACAGTTTGACAGAAATGCCAGCTTTTACTCTTCTGCTTCGGCTGTGTGGCCTTGACCTGCTTTCCAGACCTCTCCGAGCCTCAGTCATCATATCTTTAAAAGGAGGATCAGAACATTCGCTTTCTTGCTCTATTTCCAAGGCAAATGGCATTCTTGGAAGCGTGTTGCAAAGGACCTGAAGCACAGTGGCACGGGACTGATGGACATGAATTTCCTTCCTGGAGGATTTTCTTGGGGAGACTGTGATGATGGGCTTCCACCTTGAATTCATTCCCCTACAATGCTAATACTTACTGAGGTATTACTATACCCCAGGCACCGTTTGGCCCTTTGTATTCCCTTGAGAGTGTGCGCATGTGTGTCAAAGTGTGTGTAGGTGCAGATGGAGGCCAGAGGCCAACCCCAGATGTCGTTCTTCGGTACTGTCCACCTTGGTGTTTTGAGTCAGTGTCTTGTTGGCTGAAGGTCACTGAGTAGGCTAGGCTGGCTGGTCCCAGGGATCTAAGGGTCTCTGCTTTCCCAGTACCGGAATTACAAGGCCACTGCACCTGTCCTCCTTTTTTTAAAAACAAAATAAAACAAAACAAAACCAAAACCAAGTTCTGAGAGTTGGAACTAGGATTCTCATGACTGCCCAGAAAGCATTTTAGCAACCAGGTCATCTCCCCAGGACCTTTTTAAATACTCCTGCAGGCTCTAGCTGGCCCGTGTGTGTTATTTAACTGATAGAGCACTTACAATCAGCTCCATCTATTTTATAATGGAGGGATGACAGTACCAGCAGGCAGTGGGGTGGCTGCAGAGATAGTGGAGGGGATCCCCACTTGTGTGTGTGGGTTTTTTTCTGAACTTTCTTCTTGTTGGCCTACAAGCCAGACTCAGTGGGATCCTGGAACTTGGACTGGGTGGGAAGGCCTGGGATGCCTCCGAAGAGGGTGTGGTGGGTGTGGGCAGCAGTCTCCCTGGTCAGGGTGGAGGTGGCTTGGCACCTGTGTTAATCAGCTTTCCCTTGCTGTGACGTAATACTTGAGAAATCTGACTTGAAGGACAGACAGATTTGGTCTTGGCTCATGGGTTCTGACATTTCAGTCCATGGTCACTGGCTTTGTTGTTTCTGGACCTGTGGTGAGGTGAGCATCATGGTAGGATGTACAGGGCGGGGCAAAGTGACTTGACTCAAGGCAGAGGAGGAAGAAAAAAGACCATGAGAGAGGAGCGGAGGCCCTCATATCTCCCTCATTGATCTACAATGGCCTAGACCTGCCTTAAAGTTCCACCCCCCCCCATGACCTTCTTATGCAAATGTCAGGAAATTGTCTGCTCATTGGGTCCCCTTCACGCTCTTCCATCTTCCCCGTTCCCAGTTGCACTGCTGATGTTGGATGTCTTCCTTAGTCACTGGCCCTGTTGTTTTTGTGACAAGGTCTCTCACTGAAGCTAGGTCACTCTATTTGTCTAGACCTGCGGTTCTCAACTTTGGGTCATGACCTCCTTGGGGTCAGCTATCAAATATCATGCATATCAGATATTTCCATTACAATTTGCTCCAACAGTAGCAAAGTTATGGTTATCAGGTAACAGGGAAATAATTTTATGGTTGGGGGGGTCACCGTAACATGAAGAACTGCATTAAGGGTCGAGGCATTAGGAAGACTGAGAACCACTGGGCTCGACAGTTGACCAGCAAGCCTCTGAAACCCTTCTTTTTCTGTCTCTCCAGCTCTGGGTTCGCAGATGTGTGCTGCCACACCCAGGTGTTTTTATGTAGCTTCTGAGGATTGGAACTGGAGTCCTCCTGCTTTCATAGTGAGCTTTGTACCAACTGAGCCATCTCCCCATCCAGCCTTTGTTCACTGAAGCTGTATCAATGCCCAGGGGCACCGATCACTAACTAGGGGCAGACCCCACATTAAATGATTATCTCTGTTTATTGAGTAGATACTAAGCCTTGCCAGGGGTTATCTCTTTTTGCAGCAGCAGAAGCTGGGCTTTAGAGGCTATCAGTAAGGCGCTTCCACTCACACCATGCTCAGGGACTGGATGTGATCTCACATACCTTCATATCCTAGTATCTGGGACGTGGTAGGCTGACTTGAGCTACATACCTCTAGTGATAGCTCAGAGATTAGAGTCATCAGGCCACCTAAGGACAGCAGGGTTTTCTCTGGAGGTCTGTGACCAGGCTGCCTCATGGAAGTAGAAGTGGGTGAGGGCTTTGAAGTGTATGGCTGCTCCTTATTCCCCGGGAGAAAGCACAGAGCAAAGAAAAGTCTTCAATCCACCCTGCCTAGATTAGCAGGTAGGTCTTGATCCTGATTTCTTTCTTTCTTTCTTTCTTTCTTTCTTTCTTTCTTTCTTTCTTTCTTTCTTTCTTTCTTTCTTTCTTTCTTTCTTTCTTTCTTTCTTTCTCTCTCTCTCTCTCTCTCTCTCTCTCTCTCTCTCTCTCTCTCTTTCTTTCTTTCTTTTTTTTTTTTTAACAAATTTTTAGGGGGGGGAAGGAAAGGGTTTATTGAGCTTACACCTCCACATTGCTGTTCATCACCAGAGGAAGTCAGGACTGGAACTCAAGCAGGGCAGGAAGCAGGAGCTGATGCAGAGGCCATGGAGGGATGTTACTTACTGACTTGCTTCCCCTGGCTTGCTCAACTTGCTTTTATTTCTTTCTTTTCTTTTTTATTTATTTTTATTTAATACTTTATATACATTTCAAATATTTTCCCCTTTCCAGGTCTCCCCTTTGGAAACCCCCTATCCCATCCCCCCTCCCTTGCCTCTATGAGGGTATTCCCCCACCCACCCACCCACTCCCGTCTTCCCTCCCTGGCATCTCCCTATACTGGGGCATCTAACACTCTCAGACACAAGGGCCTCTCCTCCCACTGATCGTGAACAAGAGCCTGCTTAGCCACTTATGTGACCAGCATCACGGGCCCCTCCATATGCATTCTTTGGTTGGTGGCTCAGTCTCTGGGAGCACCAAGGGCCTGATCAGTTGACACTGTTGCTCCCTCCCCATGAGTTGCAAACTCCCTCAGTTCCTTCAGTCCCTTCTCCAACTCCTCCATCTGTGACCCCACACTCAGTCCAACAGTAGCTGTGAATTGAATTATGGGTATTCTGAATTTTGGCCTAATATCTGCTTATCAGTGAGTACATACCATGTTTGTTCTTTTGTGACTGAGTTACCTCACTCAGGATGATATTTTCAAGTTCCGTCCATTTGCCTGCGAATTTCATGAAGTCATTGTTTTTTAATAGCTGAGTACTATTCCATTGTGTAAATGTACCACATTTTCTGTATGCATTCCTCTGTTGAGGGACATCTGGGTTGTTTCCAGCTTCTGGCTATTATAAACATGGCTGCTATGAACGTAGTGGAGCATGTGTCTTTATTACATGTTGGAGCATCTTCTGAGTATATGCCCAGGAGTGGTATAGCTGGATCCTCATGAAGTATTATGTCCAATTTTCTGAGGGTCTGCCAAACTGATTTCCAGAGTGGTTGTACCAGCTTGCAATCCCACCAGCAATGGAGGAGTGTTCCTCTTTCTCCACATCCTAGCCAGCATCTTCTGTCACCTGAGTTTTTGATCTTAGCCATTCTGACTGGTGTGAGGTGGAATCTCAGACTTGTTTTGATTTGCATTTCCCTGATTACTAAGGATGTTGAACATTTCTTTAGGTGCTTCTCAGCCCTACGAATTTCCTCAGTTGAGAATTCTCTGTTTAGCTCTGTTCCCCATTTTTTGATAGGGTTATT
>CM052705.1:18868531-18941739 GCA_028551405.1 Uromys caudimaculatus
TCATTGAGTAGAGCGTTGTTCAGCTTCCATATGTATGTGGGCTTTCTGTTGTTATTGTTGCCATTGAAGACCAGTAGTGATCTGATAGGAAGCATGGGATTATTTCAATCTTCTTGTATCTGTTGAGATTTGTTTTGTGACCAATTATATGGTCAATTTTGGAGAAGGTACCATGAAGTGCTGAGAAGAAGGTATATTCTTTTGATTTAGGATGAAATGTTGTATAGATATCTGTTAAATCCATTTGGTCCATAACATTGTTAGTTTCACTGTGTCTCTGTTTAGTTTGTGTTTCCAAGATCTGTCCATTGCTGAGAGTGGAGTGTTGAAGTCTCCCACTATTATTGTGTGAGGTGCAATGTGTGCTTTGAGATTTAATAAAGTTTCTTTTATGAATGTGGGTACCCTTGCATTTGGAGCATAGATGTTCAGAATTGATAGTTCTTCTTGGTAGATTTTCCCTTTGATGAGGATGAAGTGTCCTTCCTTATCTTTTTTGATGACTTTTGGTTGAAAGTTGATTTTATCCGATATTAGAATGGCTACTCCTGCCTGTTTTTTGGGACCATTTGCCTGGAAAATTGTTTTCCAGCCCTTTACTCTGAGGTAGTGTTTGTCTTTAACCCTGAGGTGCGTTTCCTGTATGCAGCAAAATGCTGGGTCCTGTTTATGTAGCCAGCCTGTTAGTCTATGTCTTTTTATTGGGGAGCTGAGTCATTGATATTAAGAGATATTAAGGAATAGTGAATGTTGCTTCCTGTTATTTTCGATGTTATTTTTCTGTTTTTGTGACTATCTTCTTTTGGGTTTGTTGAAAGATTACTTTCTTGCTTTGTCTAGGGTGTAGTTTCCCTCCTTGTGTTGCTGTTTTCCATCTATTATCCTTTGTAGGGATGGATTTGTGGAAAGATATTGTGTAAATTTGGTTTTGTCATGGAATATCTTGGTTTCCCCATTTATGTTAATTGAGAGTTTTGCTGGGTATAGCAGCCTGGGCTGTCCCTTTTATTCTCTTAGGGTCTGTATGAGATCTGTCCAGTATCTTCAAGCTTTCATAGTCTCTGGTGAGAAGTCTGGTGTAATTCTGATAGGTCTGCCTTTATATGTTACTTGACCTTTTCCCCTTACTGCTTTTAATATTCTTTCCTTGTTTTGTGCATTTGGTGTTTTGACTATTATGTGACAGGAGGAATTTCTTTTCTGGTCCAATCTATTTGGAGTTCTGTAGGCTTCTTCAGTGTTTATGTTCATCTCTTTCTTTAGGTTAGGGAAGTTTTCTTCTATAATTTTGTTGAAGATATTTCCTGGCCCTTTAAGTTGGAATCTTCACTCTCTTCTATACCTATTATCCTTAGGTTCTGTCTTCTCATTGTGTCCTGGATTTCCTGGATGTTTTGGGTTAGGAGCTTTTTGCATTTTGTATTTTCTTTAACTGTTGTGTCAGTGTTTTCTATGGTATCTTCTGCACCTGAGATTCTCTCTTCTATCTCTTGTATTCTGTTGGTGATGCTTGCATCTATGACTCCTGATCTCTTTCCTAGGGTTTCTATCTCCAGGATTGTCTCCCTTTGTGATTTCTTTATTGTTTCTATTTCCATTTTTAGATCCTGGATGGTTTTGTTCATTTCCTTTGCCTGTTTGATTGTGTTTTCCTGTATTTCCACTTTAAGGGCTTCTAGCTGTTTACCTGTGTTCACTTGTATTTCTTTAAGGGAGTTCTTTATATCCTTCTTAAAGTCTTCTATCATCATCATGAGAAGTGATTTTAAATCTAAGTCCTCCTTTTCTGGTGTGTTGGGGTATCCAGGGCTTGCTGTGGTGGGAGAACTGGGTTCTGATGATGTCAAGTTGCTTTGGTTTCTGTTCCTTATATTCTTGCCCTTGCCTTTGGCTATCTGGTTATCTCTGGTGTTAGCTGGTCTTGTTCTCTCTGACTGTGGCTTGTGCCTCCTACAACCCTTTGTGTCAGTACTCCTTGGAGACCAGCTCTTTCTAAGAGGAATTTGGGTTTGGAGAGCTGTGGTACAGGGTCAGAAAGCTGCTCTGGGGTGCAGAAAGAAACCAGAAGGATCCTGTCCCCAGCTGTTCCTTGGTTCCTGTGTCCTGATGGTTCTGTGAGAGTCCCTCTTGATTGAGGAATTTGAACAGAACTGGTGGTCTTCCTGTGCTCAAAGGTGTGTCAGCACTCCGGGGAGACCAGCTCGCTCCTTGCACTGAGTATGGAGCCCTGTGTCACTGGATTAGTTTCCCGGCCTCAGAAGGAAACTAGAAGGCTGTTCCTCAGTCTCTGTGTCTTGGAGGTTCCGGGCAGATCCCTCTGAGTGGAGGTACTGGCCTTACCCCCTGATCACAGGCTTGTCCACACTTCTGAGAGGGTAGCTCCCTCCCCTCACTATTTGGGTATGGAGCCACATGGCACAGACCACAGGCCTAAACCGGAAGGCTCCTGTCCCAGGCTGTTCCTTTGTCCCAGTGTCCTGCAGATTCCAGGTGGGTCCCACTGGGCAGTGGCACCCGTCTTACCTCCACTCACTGGCTTGTCCACACACCCTGGATGCTAGCCTTCTCCCTGCGCTATTTGGTTATGGAGCTCTGTGGCACAGACTGGGGTCTCCGGCTGCAGGAGGAGACCAGAAGCTTGATCCTGATTTCTATTTTCTGTGTTGTGCTAGAGTTTCCAGTGCAGGGTCTGGAAACTTCCATTCTTCGATTTGGTCCAAACTATTGCTTTCTAAGTATGTCCTTCCGGGGGCCCATTCCAGGGTCTGTACCATGGCCACCACTGCCTTTCTAGGCTAGGTCTCCATGTCCCCAGACTCACAGGTGCATTGGTCCCTCCATGCCTAGACCAGTTGACACCCCAAGTCAGGCCCAGCAAGGTTGTTTTCCCTCAGCTGACTTCTCTGACAACTGTGTGGTTCCCCTAGATACCTACCTGCGCAGATACTGTGAGTATCTCTCAGTCCCTCCTGGGACAGTGAATGCTTATTGTGACTGGTGTGATAGGGCATAAGTACTTGTCCCAGACAGGATGGCAGTGAGTGTCCACTTGCTTCTCCTGCTCTTACAGAAAGTGTTGTTCCTCCTGCCTTGGTGACAATGCATGTTCACATGGAAACATGGACTCATAGTGAGCCCTGGAGGAGGCCAAAGGGATATCTGAGGTAGGTATGGTGACACATACCTGGGATCTCAACATGCTAGAGACTGAGATAGGAAGATCTTGAGTTCTAGGCTAGCCTGGACTACATACTGAGATCTTCTTTCAGAAAAGAAAAATAAAAGGATGTATGTGGAGTAAAACACCTGTCACCACTCTGCTCTGAAGGATGGGAGGACTCTCCATTGTAACTTTCAAGATGGTGTGAGTGTTTGTCTTCCCTCTTCTACCCCCCCCCCCCCCCCCAGCACAGTTCCTCCCTGGCCCTGGCTCCTGTGATCTGTGAGAGGCACAGGGGCGGCCACACTTTGTTCTCGGGGCTGATACTCTCCTGAGCCAATGCTAGATTTGTTTCCATTCCACTTGAAACCTGAGTTTCTTCTGTCCCTTAGCTTCATTCCCTTAGTGCGGGTCACCATGGAACCCCTGTGGCCACAGCTTTAAGGGGAGGAGCAGGCTATAGTTATTTATTTGCACTAGGAAATTGAGACTGAGAGTAAGGGATCAGTTATTCAGGACAATGTAGAGCATCGAGAAATGAGAACAAAATCCTGCTTTCTAGAATCTTCTGGGTGTTTGAGCTCTTTAGATTGAGGTTGGATGATCCAACAGACAAAGAGAGTAAAACTTTTTTTTTTCTTCTCGCTCCAGCCCTGCTCGCTAAGGATTTATTAATTTTTTTTTTTTTTTATGTAAGTACACTGTAGCTGTCTTCAGACACACCAGAAGAGGGCACCAGATCTCATTATGTATGGTTATGAGCCACCATGTGGTTTACTGGGATTTGAACTCATGATCTCTGGAAGAGCAGTCAGTGTTCTTAATCACTGAGCCATCTCTCCAGCCCCAAGAGTAAAACCTCTATGGGCAGAAGAGTGCTGTGTACAAATGAGACCTTAGTGAATTCTACCTAGGGGACAGGGGTTGAGTGGCATCCGAACCAAGTTCCAGAGCTCTGCCTTAGGATCTGAGTGATCTTCCTGTGCCAGTGTGTGTGTGTGTGTGTGTGTGTGTGTGTGTGTGTGTGTGTATGCCACTCATGGCTGTCACGTGGGACATGGATGCTTGTCCGTTAGCCACTGTGGCCACCTTCTGTGGGGGCAGGTGCCTGGGAGACCTGACTTTGTAGATCTTTGGGGACTGAGGGGTTGAACATGTAGACCTGACTGGGACTTGTTGATGAATGTACTGTGGTAAGCTAGGTGATGGCCAATAGTTTCCTTTCTGTGAACCCCCCAGGACACGGAGGAATGAGGCTGCCTCAGGCTGTGGACATTCTGACTTCCAAGAGGTAGCTGGTGAGGACAGTCCTATTCACAAGCCATTGCAGAAGCACAACTATAAAATTTGCATAGTCTGTGATCTTGGGCATCTCCAAATTGTCTGTTTAGAAAGGAGTGCTTTATATAAACTGAGGTATCAATAAGTACCCGGACAGCCCATAGTGAGAGCGAGCGAGCAAAGCTCTTGCTATAGGTTGAACCAGAACCGTAGCCCAGTGGCTCAGTCTTGTTTGAACATCAAAAATTACTTTGGTCTTAAAACAACAGGCACGTCCTTGGAGCCTGCTTAGTAGAATAATTCAGTGGGGGCAGGCCTGTGTGGTGGTGTCTCAGCCTGTAACTTTAATCAGACTTTAGGTGATTGAAAGCTTCAGCCATGATTGAGAACAAGAATCTAGATAGATGTTTCTTATTTACTTAGACTGTCCACAGACAGTGCATCCTTTGATAAGAGTCAATTCTTGGGGCTTCCAAAGCCCTGGAAGAGTAGTCCCAAGCTGTTCCGGAAAGATGGTGGCCTGGCCAGTCTCTTAAGCCTCTTTCCCATCTCTCTGGCTGAAGGATGGGGTGTTGCCTCTGTGGAATAGAATCTTCGCTATTGTCTTGGAAGAAGCACCTCCTCTCACAGGCCTTCCTGGCTGCTGTCACCACCCTGTGGTTCAATCCCCCTCAGAGTAGTCACTGAGGAAAATTCTGGGACAGAGAACCCAACTGGCTTGAGGTGCTAAGCAGGGAGACAGGGCTGGGTCAGGGCTGGGCAGTTGGCTGAGCCTCATTCAACCTGTTGGGCCAGACGTTGCCAGGCACTCCCCTGCCTTCTGGGGCCAGGCAGAGCCTGTGGCAGGCTGACTTCCAGGCAGAAGGAAGGTTTACCAGTTCCTGAGCTGGGTTTCGTTGCTCAACAAAAGGAAGCTGGCACAGTGCCCTTGCCTGTACCCAGACAGCATCTGGAAGGAAGCATTCTCAGGAGTGACACCAGGAGGCTCAACTCTGCCACTAAGCTAGTCTGGCCATCCCCAGACTCTGCCTGTCACCCTGTTTCAAGAAGAAATGCATAAAGCTGTGTGGAGTTTCAGAGCCTGCAGTGAGACCCCCTGTCAAAGGAGAAATCAAGCCCAGTGAAGGGCAGTGAAGGGCTGACCCCAGAGGCTTGAGGGAGATGGGGAAGAGGGTCAGAGTGAACAAGCTGAGGTAAACAAGACAGAGAGGTGTGGCTTGTTCAGTCAGGTGAGAATAAGCACCAAGGGCTTCATGCAGGTGCAGACAGGCCTAACCTGAAAGCGGCCAGTGTTGAAGTAACCCTGCCGACACCCCAAGCTTAAGCTGAGGATCAGCATCCATCATGGGCTCCAGACAGCTGTGTAAAGGGCTTTGGAAGGAAATAGAAAGTACTGGAAAAGAGTAACAGAATTTTACCTTCCCCGAGGCTTGAAGGTGTCATGTCCAGTGCAGTGACACGGGGTGACAGGTTGATTGGGCTCCATTGACACTCCTTATAATGAACTCTTCTCCAGGGTCATATGGCCCTTGGGACTCAGGATCTTGGGCATTTTTGAGAGAGGGCAAAGGTCAGGAAAGACAGGCGGGCACCCTGGGCCTGGCACTGATCTCTTCACCTTAGTCAGGCTTTCTCTCCAGTGGCTCGAACAGAGGGTTTAAAAGTGTTTTGTTTTGTTTGCACATAGGGCCCTGGATGTCACAGACCAGTATCCTTTGGACCCCTGAGACCTGCACTCACGGTCCAGGGACAACTGCTACCTGCAGGCAGCCTGGTGGGCACCTTCCCCACCCGGGGCATGGACACCCGTGACGATGTCACTCTAGGTAGGGGGACATTGATGGGCTGTGGAACTTCTTTGGATAGTCCAGGGGTCACGCTCTGCTGGGGAGTGGCTCACCACAGGCTGATACTGGGTTTCCTGACTTCAATTGACTTGACTGTCTGCAAGGCTCCCTGGTCTCCTGGGAATGTGGGGTGCCCTGGGGACTCTGGCTGGCTTTGTGTCTGCTCTGAGACAAGGTGGGTTGGGTCCTTGAAGGGTTAATGCAGTCTGTGGTTGTGAGCATCTGGGTCCAGGCGCTCCTGTTTCTGGTACAGTGAAGGATTGTCAAGTGTAGAGTTGCTATTGACCTCAGGCCCAGATGAAGCAGATAAATGTCCAGGGGACCTCGGTAAGAAGGTAGTGGCTGGGAGATATGTTCTGCTTAGGCGGTATACTGCAGAATATGAAAACAACTCAGTACTTAACAACTGAATCAGTTCTAGCCTGGCCTCAGGGTCTAGTGGAGAAGGGAGAAAGGCTGAAAGCCTAAGAAAAATCTAGGGATAGGATGAAGGTATTTTATGAACTCCAGAACAGTCCAAATAATTCGTTTCACAAGTATGAAATTGAGTCCCAGAGAGGGTAGTTTATTTCCTCAAGGTCACACAGCAAAAGAAACAAGAACAACCAATTCTCCCAAGTCCTGCTCTGTGTGTGTGTGTGTGTGTGTGTGTGTGTCCGTGTGGGAGGTTGACTGAGTGTCCCCCTGCATGTGGGGCTTATCTGCTGGTAGGTTCAGTAGGTGGTACTGAGATGTGCTTAGAAGGGGCTGGGCCTGAGAGCTTGGGGTCCTGACATTTGTTAAGTGCTTATGGAGAAGACGCGAGCCTGTGGGGCCAAAGGCAGGGAAGGCTTCCCGTTTCTCATTGACTTTTTCATATTCTTTCTTTTCCCTCAGCTCCTCCCACCATCTCTCTACTCACCCAACTCCATGATCTCTCTTCTCTCTTCTTTCTTCTTTCTCTCAAAACAAACAATAAAAACAAACACACAAAAAATCCAAGAAGACAAAAAATATCCAAACGAAACAAAATGAGACAAAGAGCCCACAACAAAACCAAGTACAAACCATGGGGCTCCTTCAGTGATGGCACTGCCCGGACATGGAGCCCGCCCTGGAGTGTGGTGGATATATCTAATGTTGCAGTACTGGAGAAAACCGACATCCCCCTTCCTAGCAGGCCTCATTGCAGGCAGTAGTAGGTTTGATGAAGGCTTCTTAAAGGGCGACCCCTAGCCAGATCTCTTTTCTTTCCCGTTTCTGCTCTGCTTCCTCCCCTGTCTCTTACCGGAGCTTACTGTGCTGTTGCCTGTTCTTCACCCTCTGCCTGTCACTGGCCTTGTAGGCTCCTTCAGGGGAGGACCAGGGCAGCCTTGCTACCCTCTGGTCAGTGTGTACAGACCAGAATCCCTGCCTAGTACAGACACTGGGAAATGGAAGGAACCATTTGCTAAACCAGGGAGACAGTGGAGGGAAGACTGGAGACCGTGCTTGAGGATTTTTGGGGAGAGGCAGTTAGTGGATGCTCTGAACCAGGGGCTTTGCCAAGGCAAAGGGAGTTATCTGTAATGGGTGCCAGTGACTGGCCAGGGAGGGTACCGAGAGCCACTGTGACAGAAGCCAGGGCTGTGATCAGCAGGGATTAGTTTTACTGACTGCTGGAGGAGGAGACTCTGAAGGAGGCTGAAAAAAGCCTAACTAGGGGGCTTGACCCAAAGCTGGAGGGTGGTAGAAAGCAGGCAGAGAGGGAGAAATAAGACAGAGAGGAAGAAAGCAGAGAGGGAGGAAGCAGGCAGACAGAGGGAGGAAGCAGACAGAGGGAGAAAGCAGACAGAGGGAGGAGGCAGACAGAGGGAGGAAGCAGGCAGAGGGAGGAAGCAGACAGAGGGAGGAAGCAGACAGAGGGAAGAAGCAGACAGAGGGAAGAAGCAGACATGAGGGAGGAAGCAGGCAGACAGAGGGAGGAAGCAGGCAGACAGAGGGAGGAAGCAGGCAGACAGAGGGAGGAAGCAGGCAGAATGAGGGATGTTAGCAAAGGCGGGGCTGGTAGGATTTGTGAGATTGTTTTGAGGTTACTGCCTGCCTGGTACCCCATCAGTGTACCAGGCTCTGGAGTGAGGACTAGGTCCTTCTAGCAGAGAAAATGGTAGCGGGTATGGTTACTCCTGTTCTTCCTTTATACTCTGGTTTGGCCCCAGAGGGCTCTAAGGTACCATTCTCCTGTGATTCTGTCCCCAGCCAAAGTTCCGGCTCCAGTGGCTGTGTACTGTGGGAGTGTCCCTCGGACTAGTGTGGGCCTCCGAGCGCCCCCACCTGGAAGCATCAGCTCCAATCATCTTGCTAATGGTGAAGGTGAGGACCTGGCCTGGTGACTTGGCCACACAAATTGCTCTGATGACCTCTCTGAGGTCTTTGGCATGAGATGGGAGAGGATCCCCTAGATACAACCCAGTCAAAGCCACTGGCCACAGAGCTGGGACCCAGGCCGGAGGAGGAAATGACGGTGTCTGGATGTTTGGACATTCTCCATCTATGGCAGGTTTTTTTTATATCATGACCTTGTTTACAATGCTCCTAGAGACTAATTTCAGGACGTTTGAGGAAGTAGAGGTTCAGAGTTCAGTGAAGAACATCCTCAGCTACATGATAAGTTAAGGCTAACCTGGGTTACATGAGATTCTGTGTAAAAGAAAAAAAAATTAAAAGCTGAAACTTGTACACTTGTGAGCATTTCAATATGACAAAACTTTTATATACCAATTTTTTAAAAAAAGGTTTATTTATTTATTACATGTAAGTACACTGTAGCGGTCTTCAGACACTTTTTCTTCTCTCTCTGGCCCTGCTCACTCTGGCCCCGCTCGCTGTAGCTGTCTACAGACACCCCAGAAGAGGGCATCAGATCTCATTAAGGATGGTTGTGGGCCACCATGTGGTTGCTGGGATTTGAACTCAGACCTTTGGAAGAGCAGTCAGTGCTCTTAACCGCTGAGCCATCTCTCCAGCCCTTATATACCAATTTTTATGTGAGTGGAGTGATATCTACTTTTAAGAATTATTTTTAAGTAGTGGAGAAGCAAAGCAAAGCAAAACTAAATCAACCAAACAACAAACCTCCCCAAATCCCCAAAACAAAATCCTTAAACAAAAAGTAGAAAAAACAAAAAATATCTTTTGGTCTCCTTAGGGAATAAGGATGGTAGAGGGAGCCCCCAGGGAAGGGAAAGAGGTGCTCTCAGTATGGATTAGCCTTCTGGGAACCTGGAGCTCCTCAAATTCCAGCAAGATGGGGCCCTCCTCCCTGGGGGCCTGCATCCTGGCCTTGGGAAGACACCGGACATGAGTGTAGCTGGAGGTGGAGTCACAAGTGGCCCTGCTCTGGTGTTTGTCTTGACTCTACTCAGCCCCTCTGTCACCTTCTGCCCCTGGACTCTGCTCTCGTGTCCAGCTGCAGACTGTCTAGGGCAGGGCTCAGCCTCTTTGCTCTGAGTAGAGGCTTCCGTGACTCTGCATATGTGTGTTCTCTCAGGCTGTAGCTGGTAGGGCGTTTGTCCTTGGATTGTATGCTAACTCTGTAGGTTGAGCATCAGGTCTTAGGACGAACGTCGAGGGATTCTGAGGAGAGAGACAATGTGGACGAGCTTTTGCGAGCTCCCTGCCCACAATTTCCCTCAGTTTCCAGGTTCTAGGACTCTTCTGGGCCCAGTAGTTCACCAACCCCTTCATCACTCACAACAGCTGAACATTTTGCTCTCTAACTTAGGGCACATCTTATGTTTACCTTGACCCTATTAGCTTTGGACGAAAGCCACTTGTGTGTATATCTCTCACAGCCTCCCCGCAGCTGGTGTCAAGTGTCCTGCCAAGCAGTGAGACGCCATCGCAGCTCTCAAGTGGACATGAGGACCAGAGTAGTCTCGTGCTGGATGCTCCTTTGAAAGGCTGGCAGGCCAGGAATGGCTACCCCAGGAACCTCGGCGCTCTGCCTTTGGGGCCCCACCCTGTGGCAGCTATCCCCTCCCTGGAGTCAGAGGCCAGCAGTGTGGCCCGGGACACTATCCAGATTAAGGACAAACTCAAGAAGAGACGGCTCTCGGAAGGCATGGCAGCATCTACTCGAGGTGAGCCATGACCCAGCCACCAGCTGCTCTGAGATCAAGCACACCAGGCCACCCAGGCTATGAGGGTCAGCAGGTGTTCGAGCCTTTGGGGGTCCATGGGGCTGGTCAGTGGGTTTCTGCTGAGGCCGGTGCTGTTGTGAGATATGAGGTGGCACTGAGGATGAAGGCTAGCAGAAATGATGGAGAGGGGCCATGTGTCTTTTGGGCTAGCTTAGGGTTGTCAAGGCAGGTCTACCCCACATCAGTAGCTGAAGAAGTGGGGAGGGAGAAGGAATTGGTTAGTCGCTGCATCTACTTGGCAGCAGATTGGCATTTTGTGGACACACACAGACAGACTAGGCTTCATCAGGCACATGGCTGACTTTTCTCTGGAGTGTATTCCTTGAGTTGTTGTGTATTCCTTGAATATATTATTGCTTTCATGTCTCTGACCAGCACATGGAGCAGAAACAACTGAAGGGGAGAGATCTATGTTGGGTCACTGTTTCAGTCCATGGTGGGGCAGGCAGGCAGGGCGTAGCTCCATTCATAGAAGTGGGTATACATGGCTGAGGCTACTCCTACCAAGATAAGCTAGGAAGCTGAGCACAAGGTTGGACCCAGAGTCTGGGCTGTAACCTTCAAAGGTCTGTCCCCAGTGACCTACTTCCTCCTTCCTCCAGCTGGGCCTTGTCTCCTGAAGCATCCACAGTTGCTCCAAATAGCACAGCCAGCTGGGAGAGAGTGCTCCAAACAGGAGTCTGAGAAGGGACATTTCTATCTGAAGTTAGGAACAGAAAGAGTCGTATGCCGTCTATCCAGGGCCAGCTGTGCCCCTCTCTTAGCCCAACACTGCTCTTGTCTTTCCAACATCTTTGACTTTGATTTGCATTTCTACCAAGTTTTATGGAAATGAAAAGCGACCCTTAAACCCTGCTGCTTAGCTAGTGTTCTGGTGGCTGTTGGGTCCGGGGCTGGAGGGAGCCCGACTCCCCCCTCATCATCCTTCTTCTCCCAGGACATGAGGCCTAGGTTAGTATAGCAATCACCCTCAGCTCTCCGTGCTCCAGGTCCTAACTTGTTCCCCATCTTACCCTTGCTCAGCCTCTCTGGATCCCGTGGGAGGCCCCAAAGGAGCTCCTCTGCGGAGCACCATCCCCCGTGTCACCTCTCAGAGGCTCCTGAGGGTACCCAGGCCAATGCCCCCCATCCAGAGCATTCCCACCACCCCTGAGGTCAGCAGTGCCAAGGAGAAAGACCTGGACTCTCCTGGAGGCAGACCGGATCTCCAGACCTCAGGAGCCAGTGCCCAGGAGGTAAGGTGGCTCTGCAGCTCCTGGCCTACACTGCATTTACCTTACCTGCTTTCCGTTCCTTTACCAACTCGTGTCCCTGTGCTCCGTGCATCTCTGCAAGTGTCTCAGGACAGTCCTCGAGACCTGAGTGCCCTTGAGAGAGACTCCAGGCCCTCATTTTGCTTCTCCCTGTAGTGTTCCAGACCGTTACATCCGGCCTGAGAGGCACAGGGGCTACAATACTGTCTGGCCTGGAGTTGGTGGCCCCTAGGCTTTCTTTGGTGTTCATGTTTTGGGATTTGCCTGGTTTTCTGGTCATCTCTTGCTTAATGCCAATTTGTTGGCATGGGGGAACCACCTCCTCTTTCCTGGCCCTATTTTGTACATCTGTAAAAGCAGAGCTTTGAATTGGGTGTTTTAGAGGGTCCCTTCCAGGTCTACATAGTCAAAGATTTTTCTGAAATGAGAAGTTTTTTTTTTTTTTTTTTTTTTTTGGTTTTTCGAGACAGGGTTTCTCTGTACAGCCCTGGCTGTCCTGGAACTCACTCTGTAGACCAGGCTGGTCTCGAACTCAGAAATCTGCCTGCCTCTGCCTCCTGAGTGCTGGGATTAAAGGTGTGCACCACCACTGCCCGGCCTGAAATGAGAAGATTTAAAAAAAATAAAAATAAAAAATTAAAACAACGGAAAAGCTTGTCAGTCTTCCTCCCTGGAGTGTTTGGAAAGGGACGGCCTTCCCAGAGGGGTTGGAGTGGGGCTAAGAGACTGAAAAGGGAACCAAGAGGACATTTCCCAGCATCCTCTTGCCAGCTGGCAGGAGACGCTTTGTGCGAGGTTATCAGGAGCTGAAAGTACAGTGTGAGCCATGCTTCCGAGGACCAGGCTCCCTTCCGCTCGTAGGTGCAGATTTCCAGGCAATACCTGCATTGTGCCGATGAGAAGATGCACAAGTCTTTGGGAGGCGTCGTGATCCCGCCCATTCCGAAGGCCCGGATGCCCACAGGGACCTCGTCCCACAGGCCTGGCTCCTTGCCCAGCCTCTTGTGTCCAGGCCAGGATGTGCTTGTGGGACCAAGGGCCCCACATACACGGTAAGCGGCCTACTTAAAATCTCAAGTCTGTTTGTGGTCATCTCTCCTGTAACTCGTTCCCCCTCCCCCATTCCCTTGGGCTCCTCATTGCTGAGTCGTCATGGCAGGCACAGCCTCGAGGCACCAGGTTTGGAAAGGGTAAAACCCCCTCCCATGAATGCTAGACACATGGAGGCCACAGCATTGTTGCAACTTCTCTGATCCTGGACTCTGGCTGGCTCTGAAGGCATCCATGACAAGCGATGTGTGTAGCTTGTTTTCTAGTTTCTTAATGTCTACAGTTGCCATAGTGATGAATAAAACACACGTTGTTTTAGGGCATGATCAAGTTCATGGTGGCTCTTTCTTATGTATTTTCTTAGCTGAGGGATATTAAAACCACCAACATTATCAGGTATAATGTGTGTATGTATATAATGTATATAGCGTGTGTTCATGTGTGTGCATGTTTGTGTTTGCGTATGTGTAGGCATGTGGGTTTTCCATTAAAACTTTTGGACTTCAAAAGGATCTTCATAGCCAGGAACTGTTGGCAGAGGCTTTAGGTTAACATAAATCTGCTCATAAAGAAGACAGGTAGAACCTTCTAGATAGCTCTCAGCATCCAGTGGCTAGCCCAGACTGATACCCCATTGAGTGTATAAGAATTCATAGGCACATGCCTGTGAGTGTATGTCTGTAATCATGTTTGTGTATGTGTGTGTGTTTGTATAAACACATGTGAGTGTCTGTGTACGTGAGTGTGAGTACGTGTTCACCAACTGTGAGTCTGGCTCTCCTAGTGTGGTGTATTAGTTTACATTTCTATTGCTATGATAGAATGGCACAGAGTCAAGCAAGTTCATCAGGCATCGTGGCACGGGATGCTGAGAGCTCACATCTTGACCCTCAAGCGGGAAGCAGAGAGAGAACACGGGGAATAGCTTGAGGCCTTTGAAACCCCAGAGCCTACCTGCAAATGGCATAGTTCCTCCAGCAAGGTCACACTACCCAAACATTGCACCCACCCTGGACCAAGTGTTCAAATGCACCTTTGCCACTTAAGCTACTACATATGGCTGTCACATCCTCCTCCTGCATTTCCTTGGCCTGATCTTCCAAAGTCTCCCATGTCTCTCCGGCTTTCTTGATCCCCTGTTTCCTGTGCTGCCTTCTCTGGACACACCCATGTCTCCATCTTTGTCTGGGCCCTGCCGGGCTGTGGAATGTGTCCATGCACTTGCTCCTGGATGGGAGCTCTCTTCCATTTTCACCTTTACATGCAGCTTGCTCTGGGCTGGCCTCCCTTACTGCGGGACACTTCTCCTGGTACCTGGACTCTCTTCCTCTCTCAGTAGCATTAGTGGTAGAGCCCTTGCTCTGTCCAAGGCCTTTCCTCCTATCTCATGATCTTTTGGGCTGTGGCTAGCCTTGACATTTTCTCCTCCTCCTCTCTGGGTTTATACCCATGTCTTGATCTTCCAGCCGCTCTCTTACTTACATACCTTTCATTGGTTGCTTAAATTTGCCCATCTTCAAAATTCCTGGTTTTTTTTTTTGTTGTTGTTGCTGTTATTGTTTGTTTGTTTTTTGTCTTTTTTGTTGTTTTATTTTTCTGGAGTCTTTCCCTATGCCCATGACCTCCAGGATCATGGGGCTCTGGGTGATTTTGCCATGGCCTGACCTCTCCTGGAGAGCCATACTCTCACTGGGACTTCTGGTTTCTCATGGCCTGCTGGTGAGCATTAGAGAAAGTAGGAGGGAAGGGAATGCATGTTACCATGGCAACCTGAGGCGCCTTGTGCTTCCCCAAACTGCCCTTTGATGGAGGAGCTGCCCTTAGTCTACATCTTCCGCAGCCTGGCTCTGGCTTCATGTGCTTCTGGTCCCCCACTGAGTGCCCCCCATGCCTTTCTTGACAATAACAGCTACGCACAGAAGCTCCCATCTGGTTCTTGTCCCTGCTGCCTCCCACGTTGCGCTCACAGCTGCTTCCTAACTCATCCAAACAGTCCTGATCTGCCTTACCCAGCCCCTGGCTCTTCAGCCTCCCCTTCAGTTCCTGTGCAACTCTTCTGTGACCTTCGACTTTCTTCACCCTTTGCTGAGAGAGGCCTGCTTGGTCTGACCTCCAGGGAGCAGCCTCCCTCCTCCTGTGCTATCTACAGGTCCACCTGACTCCTTGTGGGTGTGCTGGTTCCTGAACCAAAGCCTCCCTCCCTCTGTGGCATTTTTCTGTCCTCTGCCTTGTCCACACAGCATGGACTACCCATCCACCCCTCCTCTCCCATTGTTTCATTGATTTAACTAATAAATCCTGGCTATTTAAATTGATTTTGTTTCTTTTTTATGTCTGTTCATTTCATTTATCTTGCCTTATTTAAAACCTCATTCTATTCTTTAACTTGGCACTTTATAGGTCAGGGGCCATGTCTCAAAAACCTGTGATGCTAAGCTAGGAGCCTGGCAGGAATTAGTCACATAGAAAACATCTGCCTTAGCTATCAATCTGCAGCTTGGCTCTCTCTTCCCCACTTCTGTAAGGCTGTCTAGCAAATAGGTAGGAAATTCCCCCTATTGCCACTTCATTCATTCATCTGCCTAGTCATTTATTCACTTCAAAAAACCTATTGAGCACCTACTATCTGCTAGATGCTTTGGAAACCAGGGTGAATACATTTTTGGGAGCTTAGAAAGATTTGAGGGCAAATCATTGAGTTCAAGTCCAGTGAAATTGGAGGCAAGACAGAAGGTCTCACCAGTCTATGGGAAGCCCAATAGAAAAGCGTCTCAATGAGGCCTGGATGATTTCTTGGGGGGAAGGAGGGACAGCACAGGATGGAGGACAAAGACACTCAAGGAGGAATGACAGAGACATTTAGGAAGCTACAAATAGTCTGCTTGTGAGATCGGCTCAGCCTGTGAGGGGCCTGTGAGTCCTCACCTGTGGCCTCTCATTTCACAGATCGATGGGGAAGCTGAAGCCTTATCTTGGAGCAACTAGGGGTCATGAAAAGTTTGTAGGTGTGGAGATGAGACAAGCTCTGAAGTTAGAAGGCCACTGTGAGGCTGGGGAGGTGGCCTGGCAGGCAAAGTGTGCAGTGCACACATGGGATCTGGGTCCCTCGAACCACCTGTAAGCCCTGATGTCTCTGGCTAACTAGGTTTCACACAGTTCTTTTTCTCTCTCTTACTTTAAAGATTGACTTGTGAGAATGGGCCTCTGGAAAAGACCTCTAAATCTCTGGGTACGTATTCCCACAACGACTCATCTTGTTTCTGTTTCTTTGCCTCTGTGTTCTGGTTTATGGAATTAGGCAAGGGGAGACCTGAGGGCCAGGCCTCTCATTTCACAGATCGATGGGGAAGCTGAAGTCATTGAACTTCAGAGTGGTGGTAAACCTGTACTAGGGACCAGGAAGGCAACGATACTCTCGCTCATCGGCACCCGCTCTGCCGAGCACCAGGATGCACACCAATTCACATAGCCCATGACGGTCCAGACAAGGGGGGGATGAACCAGGTGACCCAGGCTGAGTAGTTTGATCCAGGCTACCTTGAGGCTCAGTGAGCTTGCAGGGCTGCTCTTGGAGCCTGCTAAGCAGCTCGGCTAGACCTGCATTCAGGGTTGTAATGTGGCAGAGTGGGCCTGACATAGCAAGCAGTGGCTTCTTGCTCTGTGTAAGGCATATAGAGATGCCCTCACTGGATGGAGTGAGACATTAAACCACTGCTCATAAGCCTCGGGCAGTTGCTCTCAGCAGATTCAAAGGTCAGGGGAGCAGAGCCAACCAGAGAGTGGACATGGGGGAAGGGCAGTTTTCTAGAAGGAGGAAGGAGAAGGGAGGGATAGACATAGAAAGTCATCCCTTCTGGGCGGATGACCTGCTGCTGGGGAGAGATGGTGGAATGACGACAGGAAGCTGCACTGTGGCTGGAGAGTGATTAGGGGGCAGGAAAAGAGGGCACAGCCTATGAGGGGCACTCTGAGCTCAGGCTGCACAAAGCTACTGCTCTGCTGACTGGAGGGAGGCTGACTGACTTCAGCAAGTGAGGTGGCTGGCAGAGTGGCAGGCTGTCGTCCTGGAGGCTCTGAGCTGGGCCTGGCAGCTACACCTCAAAGGCAGGTACCTACCTCTCCTGTCTCCCTGGCTCGGTGGTGTGGAATGTGCCTGGCATGCCTGAGTCGATACACATGAGACCCCATGTGTCCTTATGCGCTAGCCTCAGATGGCTGGCATGGGGGTTTGGTCCAAGAGATTATGTCATCAGGTGTCCATAAACAGGGACAGCCTGCTCAGACAAGACTTTCTAGGTGTCCCTTGGGGGTGTGGCTAAGAAATTGGATACATGAAAAATCTTAGAGCACAGTTTGTCTCTGGCTGTCAGCTGGGGTGACACTGACCAATAGTTACTGTAAGGGCTGTCATGCTGTCTCCAATCTTGTGGTGTTCTCACATACCTCACTCTGAGCAGTTGGTCCCTGAACGTCTGAGTCTTCTCCCACATCTTTGACCTCTTAGCCCTTCCTCACCCTGCCACAACCAGAGGGACCCTTCACGAAGAAATGGTGACCAAAGAACCGTGTAGATACACATACTCAAAACGCCCTTTCCAGTCCTGGGCGTCCCCAGATGGTAGCTCCAATTTCAATGAACCCCTGGTGAGTTGGTTCTTTTGAGGTGGTAAATGCCCAAATTTGGGGGGCAGGAGGAAATTAGGGACTCATTCCTATTCTGTCTCTGGTTTTTTTTTTTTTTTTTTTGGTTTTTTGAGACAGGGTTTCTCTGTGTAGTGCTGGCTGTCCTGGAACTCACTCTGTAGACCAGGCTGGCCTCGAACTCAGAAATCCGCCTGCCTCTGCCTCCCAAGTGCTGGGATTAAAGGCGTGCGCCACCGCTGCCCGGCTCTGTCTCTGTGTTAAAATGTACCTTTAAATCCACTGACTGGGAAAATACAAAATGATGGTGAGATGCTATGGGGTTGATGTTGTTTGAAAAAGAAGGTTGCTGGGCCTCAGTTTCTCCATCTGTGAAGTGAGAGGACTGGACTAGTGTTCAAAACTTCTAAGGCCCCCCTTTAGTTCTACTGGAGTGGTATAAATGTTTGGCGGGATTATTTTATGTGACTGATTCTCCGATCTCTGCCCACTTAGAATAAAATGTGCAATTCTTGCCTTCTGAATGAATGAGTGAATGAGTTAATGAGTGAGTGGTCGGAGTAGGACATGGTCCTTGGCATCCCTGGCAATGCTACTCTGTAGAATATCTAACTTCCCCATTAGGGAAGTGAGGGCCAGACGGACAGAAGATTGAGGGCTTGTACTGTAAAATCCATCCAGCACAGGGTCAGGGACCCACTGACAGCCCATGGTGCCACTGTCTTCAGCTCTGTCCCTGCGCTTGACTTCTCCAGCGCCAAAGCCTTTGGTCCCAGCTGTCAAAGCCAAGTCTGCTGAAGCCACCCCAACGTCCCTGGCTTCGTCACAGTCTGCCTTTACTCTGACAGCATTCTCCAGCCATGTCAAAGAAACTCGCTCCCTGGTGAACGAAGAAGACCAAAGGGAGTCCAGCACCAAGGTACCAGGGAAGCAGGAGGAGGAAGAAGCTGAGGTCCAGTTGGCTGGATGCAAGCACGCTTCTAAAATCTGCTGTGCCCCGCTGGCCAGCTGGTGGGGAATGAGGCAGAGCTAAGCACTGCCAAGGCTGTTTCTCCAAGCACTTAAGGCCAGAACCTGCAGACAGCTTGGGGAGGAGGACTGCAGAGATGGAGAGAAATGAGAAGGAAGCTGAGGCTGAGGGTGGGGACCAGGAACAAGGAGGAAGGCAGATGGAAGGAGGCAGGAAGGACAGAAGAAGGTCACACGTGGGCTGGCGGAGAGCAGGGTGCTGGAAAGAGGACAGAGGCTTAGCTGAACCAGGCTGAGTAATTTGAACTGACCCCTAAGATAGCAGCTGAGAGGCAGCTGACTCAGAGGCTGATGGGCCAAAGCTGTTCTTGACAGGCTGACAAATACCTTGCACTTGGAAGGTGACCTTCGGGAGGTGGCTTCTCTCCCCTGATTGAGATGAATTTAGTCACACAGAGTCATTGTTATGGGATCCTTGTGTCCTTCTTTTGGAACAGGCAGGCATTAGCTCTGAAGCAGATGTGGGAGGCCCACCCCGAGTGTGTGCTATATCACAGACACAGATTCCTTGCTGACAACATGAGAGCCAGGCTCTAATGAGGGCGGCCAAGAAAATTCTATGTGTGACATGACTTTATCTTACAGCCCGCCTCAGCCATTCACTCCACAGTCACTCCACAGGCCTGGACACTACAAGTTGCTCTGTCCCAACCATATGATCCCAACTCCAAGGTCCCACTTGCTCACTACCATCTCGTGTTCTGGCTCCACCCACCCAGTACACTGGTATTCGCCTTTGGCTGTGTCAGGGACACTCTCCCTGACCCCAGACCACTCCCAGCAGCTCAATGACTCTCCGTTGGCCTTTTCTGGCAGCCTCAGTCCTCACTGCCCCTCTGAGGTCCCAAATGTCACATCTCAATCCTCCTCTCCCTTGCACCAGCTTTTGACTCAGCTTCAGACATGTCCCTTCTGAACTTTGCGCCTAGGGACACAAGTGAGAAGGGAGGTGTTCCAGGCATTCATTAAGGCCAGTTCATCTCCCTCCTTTGCACACTCCTTCATCTTCCTGACCTGTAGACACCGAGGACCCCAGGGATGAGTCCTCTGGTCTCTGGGTTACTTAATTATCTTAGAAAGTGTGCCCTGGTCCTTGGCACCAACTGCTGTGTCTAAAAGCACTGTAGGCTAAAGACTGTCAAAGTCCTCACTGTACCTCCCCTTACCTTCAGTATCTCTACTTAAATATCTAATTTGGTTCTGAGTCTACCATGCCTAGAACTCCTACCTTGGTGTCTGTAGTTCACAAGGTCTCTACCCAGTGAATGGCAACTCCTAACCACTCAGGCCAAAAATCCTAGGTCTACTTTTGGCTTCTCTTCCCCTCTGTCTCTTTCCCTGTTTTGTGTACCTTCAGAACCAACTCTACTTGCAAACAGCTTTTGTGCTCCACTGTCCTCGTGCCCTCCCTTTTCCCTGGTCCACCCCCATCCCCACTCTTGCATGGATGTCCCATCATTCCCTAATGGCTTTCCATGTTCCTGATTCTGTCTATGCAATAGTCAGCATGATCTTTGGGAAACAGAAGTCAAAGTGTTCTATGGTTGTTGATAACATCATTGGTGGAGGCTGCATAAAGGGGCTTCTTCCTCCTCCTCCTCCTCCTCCTCCTCCTCCTCCTCCTCCTCCTCCTCCTCCTCCTCCTCCTCCTCCTCCTCCTCCTCCTTCTTCTTGCCTCAAACTCAGAGATCTGATGTGCACCACTACACCTGGCTCCATTTTCATAACTTTTTTTTTTAAATGTACAATTTTTAAAAAAAATTTTTTTTATTTTATGTGAGTACACTGTCACTGTGTTCAGACACCCCAGAAGAGGGCATCAGATCCCATTACAGATGGTTGTGAGCCACCATGTGGTTGCTGGGAATTGAACTCAGGACCTCTGGGAGAGCAGCCAGTGCTCTTAACCGCTGAGCCATCCCTCTAGCCCTCACAACTTCTTAAGAATATCAATCTATTTAATGGTAAAGTGCTATGAAAATACAGTCTTTGGAGCAACTGCTCTTGCCAAGTGGAAGAGTTGGACCCTGTCCTGCCTCTGCTCAGTACTTTAAATGGCCTCTCATGTCCTGACGAAAAGCTGCAACCCTTGTTCCTGGCCCTAAAAGTCAGCGTAAAATGGATCCTGCCTGTCCCTGACTTGCTTTAACTCAGTGCTCCCCACTTATTCTGGGCACACCCCAACCTCAGGGACTTTGCAGTCACTTCTGCTAAAACATTACTCTCTTCAAAACTGTGTGGCCTGTTGCCTGTCTTTATTTGTGTTTCAGCTTAAATTTCATGCTGAAGGGAGTCCCTTATCTAAGGGGTTTCTTCGCTGAGGTCAAAGCTGTCATCTCGTTGCTTTGCTTTTCTTCTAGCATATCCCATATGACAGTACAGACAGATTGACTATTTACTATCTGTGCCCCACCCCTTCTGTGAAGCTCCCGGGGCATCAGGACTTAGCTCTTTTTTGTTCCCTCTGGAACCGTGTTTGACACATGCGAGACAGTCTTATTCACGACTACATGAATGAAAGTGTAGAAAGACTGGTTGGGTTCTCAAGGTTAATAGACATTTCCTTGACCTTGTGCCAGGTCCAAGTCACCATCTCCAAGTCTGCCCAGGAAAAGATGCGACTGAAGCAGATGAAGGAGATGGAGATGCTTCGGAGGGCAAGGGAGCCAGAGCGGGAGCGAGAACTGGCTTCCCAGGGCTTAGGCACATGGAGAACCTCAGCAAAGGAAGGTGCTAACACATTGGGTGGGTATCTCCACTGGAAAAGCTTCCTAGACAACTCCTGGGCTCCCAACCTTCCAAAAGAGGGGCTGCCCACACCTCTTCCCCTTCCCCATCCTGAGACAGGACAGAGAATCATCCCTTGTCACCTGCTGATGTACCCATTGACACAGAAACGTCATGCCAGGGACCTGGTGGACCTGCTTAGACCAGGATTTTTTCCCACAGGCCTCCTTCCTTTGCGGGGCAGTGGAACCCTGTCAGAGCCCACTGGGATGAGCAGCCCACGCAGAAACAACATAGGAGTCCTCCAGAGGAAACGGGCTAACCGAGCCTCCCTGCCTAACATCCCTGTCAGCAAACAGGAGCCTAGCTTTGCCCGGCATGCATCAGGTGGGACTTGACCTCTCTCTGGGCCACCTCTGGGTGCTCTGCGGTATGGCCAGGGGGACCCTGGCTACCTGTCTTTGTCATGTTATCCAGTAGATGGCTAGGCAGTTCTGCCAGCCTAGTGTGACACATCCTAAGAGAAATCATAAGTATATGAGGACCAAAGATACAGGCAAGGAACTTCTTCCGAGGGAGCTCAGGGAGGGACGCCTGCCTGCGACTTCATACTGTTGGGACTGGGTAGGGCTGGCTGGGACCAAGGAAGCCAAGATCTAGCAAGGACACCTCAGGGGACATGCCAAGGAATCAGGGGGTGTTCCATCTCACGTTTAAAGGAGCCTCACTTCCTCTTCCTCCTCCTCCTCTTCTTCATACTAGGCATTCTAGTGTTCCTTTATTTGAAAAGACTTTTTTTTTTTTTTTTTAAACTAAAGGTTGAAACTAATTGTTCTGATTCATATTTCCATTTTCTGTCACATGCCAGATAATGCTGGCTGGGGAAAGCAGAGTTCTGGTATCATAAGTGGCTTGACTTGCATTTTCTGTTCTTTGTATCTTTTTGGTTGTATCAAATAGAAAGCCTTCAGTTGGGACTCTTCTTCAGTATCTATCGTTTTATTCTTATTGCTTGTGTGCCGGGTCTCCCTCTGTAGCCCTCGATCTTTCCCCCCAGCCTCTCAGGGGCTAGGATAAAGGTGTGTGCGCTATTCTGCCTTTCATCTTTGTTTTAACAAAGGGATCCATGTTTAGGTTCAGAGACTTCATAAGCTAACTGAAATGTCATAACTTGGGGTTTAAAGATTAATCTACTTTTATTATAAACACCATAGCCTGTCACAAGTAATACTCGTTTACCTGTGATTGTGACCTAAAATTCCCTTTAAAATAAATAAAGAGTCTTGATTTGAAGAAAGTACAAAATAGGTGAGAATTATAGGTAATTAAGAGATATGGTTAGCTAGGGCTTTAGCTTAGTGGTAGAGCATTTGTCTAGCACGTGCAAGGCCTGGCTTTCTCTCCTTGTCTCTCTCTCAGTCCCTGGCTGTCTCTGTCTATCTCTCTTCCATCTCTCTGTGTCTGTCTCTCTGTGCCTATCTCTGTCTCTATGCCTCTCTGTTTCTGTCTCTGTCTCACACACACGAGAGAGAGAGAGAGAGAGAGAGAGAGAGAGAAATGCACTGGAGTTAGCAGATGCCCTCCTCCACAGCAGTGACTGGTGAGGAGCCACCATTCCGAGTGCCCTTTGACCTGGGTTGTGTGTGAGAGAATGAATCATGAAGGTGATCAATACTGAGAAGCGCTCGCCCGCCTAACCCACTGCCCTCACTGTGTAGACGGTAGCACAGAGAGTTCAAGACTCACGCCATCCCCAGTGATGATGGGCTGTCAGCCTCAGACGTTGCTGCTGAGTCTTGGACCCAGGATGGTCTGTTGCTGTGTCATTGTTGAAGCTGTGGGTGTTTGTGACTAGATGGGTAGAGTTAGGAAGAGACAGTGCCTTCCTCTCATGACCTCCCTGGACGCTGAGTCTGAATCCTCTTACGCTCTTGACAGTCCTGTGAGTGTCACTTATGTTGATTTATCAGTTACATCTGCACCTAGTTTGCGGTCAGTTTGGAAATGATGGGATTTCAGGACTGGAACTTGGTTGTCCTTACGTCCCTAATGAGCTTCATGAGATTGCAGCCTGTCTCAGGAGACTAGGTGCCTGCAGCAGAGCTCGCCTTCATTTCCTCAGCTCTCTCCTCACGTGTGTGCAGAGCATGGAAGTTCCTGGACCACTTGTGGGAAGGCATACTTATGAGCACTGTGGAGAGGCTGGTGGGCAAGGGCAGGCCAAGACAGAGTCAACACAAAGCCTAGAGACTGAAGTGAAGTGTTCCCTGCGGGGCCTTCTGTGTCTGAATGTGTGTCAGTGAGCGAGATGTGCTTAGATTCTAGGTGGGGGAGACATGATGTTGGAGTGTGGTGTGGAGGTAGGGAGGGCAGTCGGAGGCTGGCCACTACCCCAGTAGTTTTGGTGATACAGCACTATATTCTCAGATATCCAGGATGCTGAGGATTGAATGTTCAAGGCCAGCTGCATCATTCAATGAATTCAAGGCCAGCCTGGGCAATTTAGTGAGACTTTGTCTAGAGATAAGGACTGGGCTGATGATAAGCTCAGTGGTACAGTCCTTGACCGATGTGTTAGAAGATTATAAGTTCTACCTTGTGTAAAATACACACACACACACACACACACACACACACACACACACACACACACACACACACACACACACACACACTAACAGATACATCCAGGGGAGAAGGAAACCAAGCAAGCCTCACAGCAGAGCTAGCCAGGAAGGCTAGAAGAGAGACATGGGAGAAAGAGCCCAGTGCTGGCTGCGTGATGGAGGAGCTGAGGGGGTATGTTGGGTTTCTGAAATTCCTTCCTGTTCTAGAACTTTCTGATTCTAGAGTCTATCCACAAGAAAGAAAACACGTTCTATTCTGTCTGTCTGTCTGTTTGTCTGTCTCTGTGTCTATGTGTGTCCCTCTGTCTTTTTCTGTCTCATCTCTGATTCTCTCTGCATATGTGTGTGTGTGTGTGTCTGTCTGTCTTGACCGAACCCACCCCAGCCAGGCTATTCCCTGTTTTCTGTTGGTCTCTGTCAGTGGGCGCATCTTGACCCTGCAGGTGACAGTCTCCTCCAGTGTTTTTCATTGTCCCCTGCCTTCCTTCCACTATCTGCCCACGAGGGTCCCATGCCCAGGCATCTCACAGAGGAGGGATGGTAGGATTGAAGGAACAGACGTTCCTGGAGAAAAGTGAGCTTAGAATGCTACCCAGTGAGAAAGGCGTCTCTCAGCTGCTCATTGTTCCACATCCCCACCAAGGTAGGAAAGAACTGGAGGTGGGCAAGTCACAGGCTCAGCAGCTTCCGTGTGATGCCCAGCCCCCAGTGTGTTCCTAATGTTGGCACTAGAATGAATAGGTGAGAAGTCAGGGCAAGCAAGGTATAGCTGCTGGCTTTGTAGCCTCCAGATTCTTCTCCCTGTGTGTGGGCTGCACTGAGATCAGGCTCAGTGTCTGAAGGAGTGGCTCTGTGTGTGTGTGTGTGTGTGTGTGTGTGTGTGCCCACGCACACCCGTGCGCGCCTCTGCCCTTCTGGGTAATGCTTGCTGTCTCCCTTGAATACAGCTAACTCATTACCTGCCGTGCTTACCTTGGGCTCCCCTGAATGGGAGGAAGAGGAGGAGATGGATCTTCGAACTCTCAGGGAGTTGAGGCCCTTCTCCAACCCAGAGCTGGGGCTGACGGATGCCCTCCAGTGTCTCAACAGCAGTGACTGGTGAGGAGGCGCCTTCACTGGATGTCCTGTGGCTTGGTCTGTGTAGGGGTGGCATTTAGGAGGGCTACAGAAGATCTACTGCCCCCAATTTCCTTGTTCCCTCATCCCTAGGGTCTGCTGCCAAGGAAGAAGTGTGTGTGTGTGTGTGTGTGTGTGTGTGTGCGCACACATGCGCACATGCACATATACAGGCTCATATGTTTGCTATCTCTCACTTCTTGTGCATGCCCTAGGCCCTTCCAAATCTGCCTGTGTACTGTTCCGTGACTTGTTAGAGACAGGCATGGTTAGTAGGAATCTGAATACAGAACAAAGAGAATGAGGAAGGTCAGAGCTTCTAAATCAAGTTTATTAATTTATGTGTTTTAAAACAGGCTCTCATATATCCCAGACTGTCCTTGAACTCCATGAGAATGACCTTGAGCTTCCGCTCCCTCTGCCTCTGCCTCCGGAGTGCTGGGATGACAGGCATGTGCTACCATGTGCAGTTTATGTGGTGCTGGGGACCAAACCTATGACCTTGTGCATGTTAGGCAAGCAGTCTCCTCACCAAGATACATTACTATCTAAATCAAGGTTAATACGAGGGTTCCCCTCCCATGATGAAATGAGATGCGTGGTCTCGGTCACTAGTGAAGCAGTGACTGGTGACCTAGGACACTTGCAGAAACCCTCCAATTTTTAGCCCCCAATTTAAGCAACTTCTTGGCATTGTCTATCTTGTGTCAAAGACCCAAATTGATTCTGGGTGGCCAGAGTGGAGGGCCAGCCAAGAGCCCGTAAAATGCCTGGCACTGACCAGCTAGCATGGATTCCGAGCCAGGGTGTCACCCCTGCTTCTGAGGCCTTGGAATCACACCCTGCTGGGAGCTGTCTGCAGAGAAACAGGATCCCTCGTCCTCCCCTCCTGTGACAGGCCTGGCCTTGCTTCTCAGGCAAATGAAGGAGAAGGGCCTGATGAACATCCAGCGCCTGGCGGCTTGTCACTCAGAGGTCCTCGGTACAAGGCTGCATGATGTGTCCTTGGCAGTGACTGCGGAGGTGAGGCCTACCCACTGCTTCTGTACTTCATCTCTTCCCCTAGTCCATACATACCCTTTCCCTGTCTTAGCTGTTCAGGGGCGTTACACGGCAGCCATGAGAGACTATGGCTTTCTGGAGCCTGTCTCTGAGTACTCATCAGCCTCCAGCCACCGAGGGGGGAGTTTGTTACCCATCCCTTAGATACCAGCACTGAGAACTGGGCTTTCTTTATCTTGTAGTCTTTGGGAGTTGAAACATTTGGAGTCATGCATGTGTCACTGCCCATTGTCTTCTGTGCTTGCAATGTCTAAAGAAGGGTAGAATACTCTGAGTTGATTCTCAACCTCAGCGCCAGTGTAGCATTTCCCAAAGCTTGGATCTCAGCCTAGGTCCTGCCCTGAAAGACAGTAACATGAGCTTGATCCCAGTAGAGGCCAGTCTACAGCCTTGGGAACAGACTGTGCTAGGGAGAGTTGTGATGCAGAGGACATTGTGTTGACACTTGGTTGGACCGTGTCACATGGTTGAGGGTTGGTTTCTGCCTCTGCAGCATGAGTGTGGTGTGACTAACAGAGTGGGCCATTTCTGTGAACGTGCTGCATTAGTTCTTCCGTCACTAATGTGACAAAACTCTGGAGAGAAGCACCTGGAGGAAAGATTTATTTTGGCTCACGGTCTCAGGGGGATTTCAGCCCCATCATGGCAGAGGAGGCGTGGCAGCTGGGAATGCGTCTGTGCATGGTGATAGGCGTGTACTGTACACCTTGTTCACACAATGGCAGACACAGATAGCAGAGAGCCCAGTGGAAATGGGCTGGGCTAGAGCATCAAGGGGCTGACCCTGATGACTTATACTGGTTAGGGTCCACCTCCTGAAAGTTCTCCATCTTCCTGAGGCAGCACCACCAGGGGAAGAAGTGTTCACAACATGGACCTGTGTGGGACATGTCAAATTTAAAGCAAATGTACACATTTCAGACAATGTGGAAAATGGAATTACTAGTTCCAATGGCAGCAAAGTGGGTATGATAATGACAGCATAGGCTGGTCTGCCCAAAGATCCTGAAGTTTTTTTAACTCCAGTGTGACAAAGGATGAGGACAGGGCCTTGGCATACATAAGGAAGTGGCAGAGGAAGCCACAGAGTGTCTTCAGAGCCCTTGGGAAGGTACAGCTGACCTGGATGCCCCTTCTCCTCTCTCTCCAAGGTCACCAACCTCCGCTCCAAGGTATCCCGCCTGGCCATCAGCACCCTGGGAGACCTCTTCCGAGCTTTAAAGAAGAACATGGACCAGGAGGCTGAGGAGATTGTCCGCTGCCTTCTGCAGAAGATGGGGAATACCAGCGAGTTCATCCAGCGGGCAGTCAACCGGGCCCTGGGCACCATGGTGGAAAGCATAACCCCGGCCCGTGCACTGGTGGCCCTCACGTCTGCGGGTGTCTAGTATGTGCCGTCCCTGTGTGTGTGTCAGGGGACACTGGTGGCCCTCGCGTCTGCGGGTGTCTAGTATGTGCTGCCTCTGTGTGTGTGTCAGGGATGAGGCTCCTGCATATAGAACAAGCAGAGAAGGATAGGGGAGAGAGACAGGGAGGAAGGAAGCAGGAACTGTGGCTAGAGAGGGTCTTTAGGGATGGTGTGTGTGTGTGTGTGTGTGTGCGTGTGTGTGTCAGCATGTTGAGGCATCCATACCAGGCTTCAATGAGAGTGCCTTACACATTTAGCAGAGGGAGCAAACCCCTGTGTCCTGTGGGCTCCTGCTACCCTTTCTAAGCAGTCTTCAGAGAATGGGGTAGGCATGTCTGGAAGGAGAGGGTGCTGTTGTTCTGCTTAGGCTGGGAAGTGTGTGGTGGTCATGGCAACGCTCGGGAGACAGGGCTATAGAAGCAGCCTCAGCTGTGCCCTGGGGGCTCCTGCCCCTCTCAGGGGAGCTGTGTTTCTTTCTGATGAAATGTGGACCAGCAAGAGGATCCAGGAACAAAACTGGCTTCTTGGGGGTGCGGGTGGGGGGTGAGGTGTGCTACTGTTAGACCCAGATTTACTTCCTCTCAAGTCAAAACCAAAGGCATTTCCCAAGCCCTTCCTTCCACAGAGCAGAAATGTCTCCCTACTTCTGCAAGTCACTCATCACACTGAGGCATGCGCTTCTCAGCCTGCCTAGAGCCCACCACACCTGCCGGCAGACCCTTGTACCAGTAACTGTTGCAAAGGATTGGCTGCTCCTGCGTGCCATGACCTGGACTCTCTGGGCCTTTGCTTCCTCAGCTGATGGAGATAGTAATGGTGTCTCTCCCCTGAGGTGGTTCTGAGGTGCCAGTGACTAGCTTCATGAGACTTGCTATAGAACAGTGCCTGCTTTACTTAACATCACTGAACCCTGGCTGTGGCTGAATGAACTTGGGAGAAATGGTGTCTTTGATAGATTTTTCTCTATGCCTCAGCGTCCTCTCCTGTAGTATGGTGGCAGCAGCAGCTCACGGTTGGAGGGAGATGATGGGTTAGATGACCCTGGCATGGCACCTGATATAGGGTGTGACAATTGATCATTGACAACAAGGACCAGGGCAGACTGTCTTCAAATGCCCAGTACAGGGTTTGTGTGTTCAAGTCTCCTGAGTTCGAGTCTCTGAGTCTCTTTGCTTATGTGCAGACTCTGCTTTAGATCCAATGTGTGGATTTGTGGGTCACACTGAGTAGGGAGGGCTCTGGTGTTCCCCACTCTATGCACAACAGTGGGGGTACCGTGGATGTTTCTGTGTGGAGCGTGTCAATGCTGCCTGGGCACAGTGGGCACAGATGCTTTGTTTTGGGAGAAGCAACACTTTGATAGATGTCTCTCATCAGAGGTCAGGTTCCACCCATTAAATGACCAAAAGTCTACCCAACTGTAACTAAGCATCATTCAAGTGCTTAGCACCAGCAGGAACCTGGGAGATACAGTAGAGAGGGTGACATGGTTCCCGATTCCAGGGACCTGGCAGCCTGATTGGGGGGTGGGATATAAGAACACAACTATACTTATCAGGGGACCAAGCAGGTGCCAACTCAGAGTGAGCACCTAATTCTGCCTGTGGGACTAGAGAAAGGAGAGCAGACATTGACTGGGAAGGGGTTTCCTGGGTGGAAGAAAGATGGCTACCCTCATGAACAGACAGGAGTGCTTGGGCTCATGAATGTCCTAGAAATGGTGTATACAGGCCCCTTTGGGGATGATCACGTGGCTTCATGCAGCTGTTCTTCCCACTCCCATTGATGCTGTGGTTAGCCCTGTCATTGGGGGTGACTACTCAAAGGCCAACCCTCTGCCGCAGTCATTCAAGAGAGGTTTCGAAGTCATGACTGGCATGAATGTGGGCCTACAGTCTGCAGTTACAGATCCGCACGTGTGTTAGCCTGGGGCCCTCACCTCCACCCTGTGACCAGCCTCTTGGCCATGGTTATTCCCTTTTAGCCACCGGAACCCCTTAGTCCGGAAATGTACCGCCAAGCACCTCTCGGCCGTCCTGGAGCAGATCGGAGCAGAGAAACTTCTCTCGGGCTCCAGAGACAACACGGACATGCTGGTGCACAACTTGGTGAGGTTGGCCCAGGACTCTAACCAAGACACCAGGTAGGTCAGGACTCGGAACTGGGTCAGGTCCTGGTCTCACAGCTCAGTGTCCTCAGATAGAGGTTGAACTCTTCCCTTTCAGCTGTGTTCTCAGTTCACCCCAGTGTCATGGCCAGCCTGTCCAGGCAGCGCTCAGTGACTGCTGCCTCTCTTTCTTACCTTCTAATCCTCCGCTCCTTGCTCTTGTACCCATCTGCTCCAGCTCCAATCTCAGACTATTCGGCTGTTTTTGCAAGGGTGTTTGCTGAGCACTCTTTTTACTGAGTAATCACATGAGAATGAATAGGAAAAATTAAGCCTCAGTTGTGTTGAAGCTTGCCGCCTACTTGAGGAAGATACACAACAGACAATAAATATACTGAACAGTTTAGATTATAGATATGGGGCACAAAAGTAGAAAACCAACAGGATGGAGTGGGGGATGCAGGGACGAGACTTGAGGCGGAGTCCAGGAGTAACTGTGCAGGGACAGGTTGGTGGAGCTGGTTCTCTGCAGCTCTAAGCATGTAATCCAGGCAAAGGAAACAGTATAAAGGCCCCAGGATGGAAACAGACTGGACAAGGAGAAGGATGTCCAGTCTGACACAGGTCACAAAGGACCTTGGAGGGCAAGATCAAAAGCTGGACTTCAGACTGTGTGATGGGAGAGTTTTAGAGGATTTTAAAATGTGTGTGTGTGTGTACGTGTGTGTGTGTGTGTGTGTGTGTGTGTGTGTCTGTCTGTCTGCCTATCTGTCTGTGTGCATGTGTGTGCACATGTTGGGGTGGGGCTTGAAGCAAAAGCACAGCAGGGGCTGATTGTCTCCCAAAACCAGAGTTGGGGCCCAGTTAATGGCAGTTGATGCTCCCTCTTACTTTCTGGGATGTTGTCACTGCGTGTGTTTGGATGTGAGACTGATGATCTAATGCCTTCATTTCAGAGAATGGGGAGTGTAGTTCAGGGGATCAAGGCCACCAGGCTCTGCTGTAGAGGTCCCCGTCCCTCCTCCTCAATCAGTGGGGCAGAGGTGTTGGTCACATGAGCTGCTCACACCCCAGTGTTCCCTGGAAGGCAGAAGTATCTGCCCTTCGGTCTCCACTGCACAGGGCATGCACATGTCCTCTTTGTTTGCGGAGTGGGAATCTTCTGAATAAATCCAGTACTGCGCTGCCACCCTCTCTCCAGTGGCCATGCTGGATGACCCAGAGTGCCTTCCCTGAGAACCCCCTGATGCCTGAGCTGCTCTCTCCCCTTGGTCTGGCCAGTGGCTGGTAGTGCTTACGTCTTCTTTCTTTTCCTTCTTCTTTTTCAGTGGATCTAACAGGAGAAAGTGATGTCTCCCATTGCTTCGGGGTTGTTTCTCCCGACTGCTTTGTTTTTCATATGATGGCAGACAGATGGTGATTCCATAATCCTGGCTGGGGATACCGAAGGCTAGGCCCAGGAGATGGGTTGGGCATTAGGTCTGTTTTGAAGGCAGAGCCATCAGGATATGAGCTGTGAGGGTTTCAGAGACACATCAAAGCCAAAGACGCCTTGTAGGTTTTAAACTGAATAGCTGGGTCAGTGGTGGTGTCATTCATTGAAATGAGGGACATTGCAGAGGTAGGCTTGGGTTGTCTGTAACTGTTGGGTGGGAGGGACCTAAGATCTCCCTAGATCTAATGGCTCACTGGATGACACTGACAATATTTCATTTTCCTCTATGGTACTCTGGTTTCTGGACCTCAGGACTCCCAGCTTCTCCTTACCCCTTAGGGCAAGTTCTCCATTCTGCCTGTCATCTGGAGGTGGCTGTGGAATGACCTTAGTCCCCTGCCTTAGTTTCATTGACTGTTTCTGTGATAAAATACCCCAACACAAACAACTCAAAAGAGAAAAGGTGTTTTTTTTTTTTTTTTGTTGTTGTTGTTTTGGCTAGAAATTCTAGGTTACAGTCCATCACTGTGGGACAGTCAAGGCAGTAGGAACCTGAAGCAGCTGTTCTGTTACACTCATAGCCAAGAGCACAAAGCAATGAGTTAGTGTATGCATGCATGTGCTCAGCCAGCTCTCTTCCTGTCACTCAGTCCAAGGCCTGTAAGATGAGCCACACTGCAGACGTGTCTTCCCGTCTCAATGAACTCAACTAAGAATATCCTCACAGGCCAGCCTAGTCAAATCACTTCTCATCGAGACTTGATTTCTTAGTGACTATAGATTATATCAAGTTGACAATTAAGGTAACCACCGTATCTCCTTTCTCTGTCTCTCCTACCACCAGCATCAGTCTTTTCTCTCTAAAACCACCAGGGCACCCATTCCTGGATGCCCCATTCTCATCTTCAGTATAATGTGTCCTTAAAAGAACTCTTTGCTTTTTCCCAAGTCTGCTTCTCAGAATGTGTTTGCTGTGTTGTTCAAAGTTGCTGATACTCACCAAGTCACCCAAGATGCAAAATGGAGATCCCCATTCTTTACTGAACCCTCCCAGCCACATTGACCTCCAGGGCATAGCATCTTTGAAACCTGCATGTACGCATCGTCTAGTCAGAAACCAGTGACTGTGATCTGGCTTTTGTTTTCTATCTGCACATTTGCAAACTCGGTGGTGGCTGTTACTCATTGCATGAACATTGGAATTTCGTTCTGTAGGAATGGGGCTAGGAACTTTTCCTCGCTTGTTAGCTGGGGGATTTGTGTTCAGAAGTCCCTTTGGGTGCTGTTGAGAGAATGCTGAGCTGATTTCTGTCTCACATGCCTTAGAAGTGCAGCACTGTCCCTTTGGCACTGAGACCACAGTTGCAGTAGTGACAGAGAACAGCATGGCAACAGTCAGACACAAGTAGAGCAAGACTTTGTGCTAGAGGAATGACCCAAACTCCACATTTTCTTGCAAAGCAGGGAAGAGCGCATGCAAGAGAAAAGAAAGGACCACAAGTCACGTGACCTTTGTTCTTCTGGAAGCCCCTACACACGGGGCAGTGGCACCAAAGACAGGAGAAGCAGCTTGCATTTTCTTGCCTTGGTTTTCCTTCATGGAAAATAGAGATGTGTTTTATAAATAACAGTCTGAGGTTGGGTGGGGCCTCATCCTTCTAGGTGCCGTCTACTTCAAGCATTGAAATCCTTCAATTTCAGCTCCTTTATCAGCTCTTGAAACCAACTGTCCTCATTTTATTCCTACTCTGTTGCTTATTTCTGGACTTCATGTCTTGCCTGGTCTGTGATGGTGGCCTCCTAAAAGGTCTTCAAGCCCCTAGTCTTGTCCCTCCCCATTCACTTCCTGTCAGAGTTAGAAGATTGATTTTGTTTTCAGTTTAATTTAATGTAGTGTGTGTGTGTGTGTGTGTGTGTGTGTGTGTGTGTGTGTGTGTGTGTGTGTTTGTTGGGATGATCACAGAGGTCAAGAAAGATTGTTGACTCCCCTGAAGCTGGAAACGAGACATCTTTGCTGCCTGTAGATTAACATGAATATTTGGCCTTTCCTCAGTTTCCCATTGTCCTTTCACATTGCCCTAAATACAGCCTACCCCTTCCTCTGGCTTCCTTCAGCCTCAGATTCTCCAACCGTATCTGGCTGTTGTGTCACACTGTGTTGTAGACTTTAGAATGTCCCTCTCCTTTCTTTGTAGTCCTAGTGTACTTGTGAGTTCCCACCTATCCACTGAGCCCCAAACCCAAGCTCCCCTTGATTCTTGTACCCAGCCAGCACTGTTTACCAGGTTAGAGTTGACTGTTCACTCATATACCTTTTCCCAGACTTCTGAGTATCCCAAACTAGGGGGGGAAAGTTAAGGACACTTCTGATAGCTGTGCAGCAGAATATTAAATATTCTTCTATTGGATATATAGCTAAATGGATTTTGGATATATTGGATAATAGCTATAATGAATATCTATTAAAAAGATACTTATGGGGGCTGGAGAGATGGCTTAGTGGTTAAGAACACTTTCCCAGTGAGATGTATATAGCTGCTTTTATGTCTATGGCCAAAGCTGCCAATAGTGTCTTGCTTGTGCTTTGAGGTAGGTTGTGGACGGGTACATCTGAGAAGTCTTCCAAGGAACCCAAGTTCGATTCCCTGTACCTACAATGTACAGCTTACAATCACCCACAACTCCAGGGGTTCTGACATTGTCTTTTGGACTTTGCTGTGTCTTTACATACACATATACCTAGACAAACATACATACACATAAATTTTAGAAAATCCTGAAAACAAGGTACATATGAAGAATATTACATAGCTTGAGAATTTGATTAATAAGAAAGCGAAAAGTCAGGAAACAAGTTGCCTGTGAATTCTGCTATCTATTAAAATGTAAATGCATAGAAAAAAATCTAAGAAAATATATAAAAATTTAATAGTGATTTCCTCTTGGTAATGGCATTATGGATGATGTTTATTCTTTTATGAATCTAATTTTTAACTGGGTAGGGATTGCTTTCCTAATTAGAAGTATGCAAAGCTCTCCTGTTATAATTGGGAAAGTTGTATAATGCTGTAGAGTGAATTTATTAGCCTCTCAGTGGCTGTTTCTTCATTTGTTCTCTCCCCCATGGCAGGTTTTATGGCCGGAAGATGGTGAATATCTTGATGGAAAATGCAAAGTTCGATGCATTTCTGAAGCAATCCCTCCCGTCTCATGACCTACGGAAAGTCATGGCAGCCATCAAACAACGGGTGAGCTGGTGGGACTCAAGTGGTCGACTCGGCCCTCCTGTAGGTCAGGGGATTGAGTCTGGGTTCCAGAGGCTTCCATTTCATCACAACAGGTGGCTTAAACATGCTTTCTGTCTCCAGTGCTTATACTGGGGTCTTCCCCGATGTGTCTCAAGCTCTCTGGGCCTCTATTTCTTCTTGTCATAAGTGGAGATTGCAGTCTCTACCCACCTACTTCCAGAGCTCCAGACTGTGACCTGGGGGTGCTCTGAGGTGGAAGGCTTATCATTCTTGTTATGCTTTATACTAGTATGTCAGGCTACCCCTTTTGGCTTACATTCTGTGTCTGTTTCTCAAGGGAATACAAGACAATCATGCACTTCCATCTGCCAAAGGTCGAAAGGTGTCGAAGAGTCTGGTGGTGTATGAGAACGGGCTGCCTAGTCAAGAGGGGTATGGCTGTTCTTATGTCTCTGGGGCCCCATGACCAAAGCTGCCAATGTTGTCTTTCATGCCCATGGGGGTTGGTTGTGGACTGGGACATGTCTGAAACTTAGTTGCATTTCTGCAACTGGGTTTCATCCATTGCATCTGTAATGGATGGATTTGTAGGGTACGGTTTCCTTCCCACATCTTAGGCAGACCCAATTCTGGCTTGGCAACATCTGCCAGAGATGTTGAGTCCAGGAGAATGCAATTCTGCTCTGTTGGGCTCTCTGTTTAAGCTCAGCATCTTTTTGTTCACTTAAATTAGCCTGTCCTTTAGCTGCTAGGTTGGTCAGCCTGGGGCTAGTTCTGAGGCAGATCTGGACACAGGCAGTCAAGAAGACCTGGCCTGAGGGTTGGAGGGTGTACTGGGAACAGTTAAGAACCAAGCAGGAATCCTCTGCTTAAAATGTGAACCCTTCTGCCATGTCCTGTGAGGATCGTAACTGACTGTAGCAGAATGCCTGGGAAGGTCCTGTTGAGCTCTTCAGTGACATTCTGTATCCCCCTACCCAACCCCCCTTCCCGAGACTAGATCAGCTCCCAGCTTTCCTATCTTTATGCTTTCTTTCTTTGCTGTGCTGTCTTTGCTTATCTTGAATACCAAGAACTTGCTTGTCGATTCTACAAGATGCAGCTTGACTGTCACCTTCTCCCAGACACCCTCTGATACAGTGCCCCCAAATCCTCAGGGTGGACAAGCCACCCTCTCTTCTTCATACCTCTGTCTCCTAGCTATTTGTGAGATGTTTAAGGCAAAGACTGTGTGTCTTATCTCTTTGTTCTCAGGACCCAAACACAGCTGTTGGTATTTAGTAGGCAAGAATGTGAGTCACAGGAACAAATGATAGAATGGGTGATATTGGAGCCTGTTGGGTGGGACCTGGGTGTAGGGCAGGAGCTCCGAGACCTTGGCTTTGAACTAAATGTGGGAGGCGAGAATCCTGTGTGGAGCCTCTCATACTGGATGAGACAGTCTAGGCTCTGATGGACATGTGATCCCAATGTGAAGGAGCAGGTATACTCTCTGTTCCTAGAGGCATGTGAGAGCTAAGTTAACAAGGGGCAGGATATGGGAACCAACAGAGGTGGGAGGTGATGGCCTCCAGAATCTTGAATCTTCCCTTATCCTTAGGTTAAATATATTCTAGCTGGGCTGCTGGTGGGGTGGGCTTCTCTGTGGCAGGACACTTGTCTAGCATGCATGAGACCCGGGGTTGATCCCCTCTCCCTCAACACTTGCATGAGTCATCTGTCCATGGTACACTCTCACTTAGCCTCCCTATCCTCAACTCTTTACATGTCCTCAGAAAAGGAAAAGGTAACACCAGGAAGAGAGAACATTGCTTATTGTCCTATGAGGAAAAAGAGATGCCCAGAGTCCCCAAGTGCAGTGTCCCCAAGCAGCATTTAGAAGAGAGGCAGAGGTTGTGCTAAGCTGTAGGAGACACACTGTTTCCGTCCTACCTGGCAGTGGAATGCAGCTTGGGATGAAAGATGCGTTCATCCCCTGGGCTCTTCCCCAGGGGTCAGCCCCTGCTTCCGCCTAGGCTTGGCTCCAATGGCCCCCGGCTGATGGGGCTACGCTCCTCCATGCGGGGTGATGTGGAGATGTCAGAGCAGCTGCGGGAGCTGACCAGGCTGTTGGAGGCCAAGGAGTTCCAGGCTCGGATGGAAGGCGTTGGGAAGCTCCTTGAATCCTGCAAGACCAAGCCAGAGCTCATTGCTGCCAACCTAGTCCAGGTGAGCACCCACGCACGTCCTCCCTTATTTCTCTCGTCGGTGACAACTCAATCTGAAGAGCTCTGAACTGACTTGGAGGGATGTACAGGGAGCCCCTAAGCATTCACTTTTCAGATGGTCTTTGTAAAATAATACGCGGATATGACTGAGGGTTTGAGCGAATCTTTAGAATGCTCAGAGATTTCCTGGGAGGCGTCCGTCCCTCTGACAAAGAAGGGCTGTCATCAGTGGCCTGGGTCACAGTCAGTTTGTTATTTGCATAATATTTGTTATCGGAGCCTGTGGTTGGACAGTGGCTGGGCTGTAAATGACGGACAGTCTGGGTAACTGACTGAACATCAGGAGGGATTCCTGTTTTTCCTTGGAGTGATGCTGATAAGAAGGTGGCAACCCAGGTTGAGTCAAGTTCCCCACTAGCTGTGTGATCTGAGGAGACTCATTCCCCTTCATGAGCCTTCCTTGTTAGTGAGAAACTGGAGAATGATAACAGCAACATGGGTCGCTAAGGTTGTCAGTGAATGGCGGTGAACAAGACCTATACCAGTGCTCTGGATGACTGACACGAGAAGACATGCTCAGCACATGTCTGTCCCTCTTCTTTTTGCCTGTTCTCCTTTTGAGATGAGCTCTTCATCACTGGGAATGTGCTAGCACAGGTCTGGGGAGTCCTAGATGACTTCTGACAAGCCCACAAAACTCTTGATTTTTGCTCCCTCAATAGGTCTTTGATGCTTTTACCCCAAGGCTTCGCGATTCCAACAAGAAAGTGAACCAGTGGGCGCTGGAATCCCTCGCACAGATGCTTCCTATCCTGAAAGAGAGCATTCACCCCATGCTGCTGTCCCTCATCATCGCAGCTGCAGACAACCTCAACTCTAAGAACTCTGGGATTTCCACTGCTGCCTCCACTGTGCTGGACGCCATGATGGACAGCCTGGGTGAGCATCCCACTGCAGTCCCTGCAGGGCTTTGTGAAGTCGCTGCATCTGGGCCACCACACTCAACTGCTGTGAAGAGACACCATGACCAATGAAACTCTTAAAGGAAAATATTTAATTGGGCTGCTTGCAGTCTCAGAGGTTTAGTTCATTGTTGTCATGACAAGAAGCATGGTGGCATGCAGGCAGACATGATACTGGAGAGGTAGATGAGAAGTCTACATCTGAATGAGCAGGTAGCAGGGAGAGAGAGTGACATTGGGCCGGTTTGAGCATCTGAAACCCAGTGACACACTTCCTCCAACAGGGCCACACCTCTTCATAGTGCCACTTCCTGTGAGTCTGTAGGGACCATTTTATTCAAACAACCACACCCATTTTCTTGTGTATGGGTCAGCTGAATTGCAAACAACTCTGGTTAGTATGTCAGAGGCTGTACAGAGCAGGTATTGACATTTGTAGGTCCTCCAGGTTTCTGGCTGGAGCTTTCCCATGTTCTGGTTATGTCTTAGTCAATGTTCTATTGCTGTGAAGAGACACCATGACCATGGCAACTCTTATAAAACAAAGCATATAACTGGGGCTAGCTTACAGTTTCAAAGGGTTAGTCCATTATCACCTTGGTGGGAAGTGTGGTGGCACACAGGCAGGCATGGTACTAGAGAAGAAGCTTGAGAATCTACATCTGGATTCTTGGGCAGCATGAAGACAGAGACACCAGGCCTGACTTGGGCTTTTGAAACCCAAAGGCCACCTCCAGTGACATACTTCCTCCAACAAGGCCATACCTACTAATCCCTCTCAAGTAGTGCCATTCCCTAATGACCAAGTATTCAAGTATATGAGCCTATGGGACCGTTCTTATTCAAACTGCCACAGTCTACTCTAGGTATGGGTTGTCATGAATGGAGGCAATGAGAGAGGGCCTGACCTAGCTTCCCTATGGTTAGTCACATGAGGAAAATGACTTTCTCAGGGCCATAGGGTACCACAGGGGTGAGTGAGGAGTTCTTGGCAAGGTTGATCTGTGCCAGGGGTTGGTGATGGGCTGTAACAGAGGAGCAAAGAACACAGAAAGGAAGGAAGATGCAGTGGCAGTCATCATGCAAGACAAGAGCATGTCAGTCAAATGCCATTGATAGCATCTCCACTCAGTTCCCCAGTATCAGGGGGACTTTTTGGTGCATCTCCTGTTCTTTCCTGGCCAGGTAATATTTAGTATATCCCTAGAGGGAGGGGTAAGCTTAAAGCTTAAGGTCTTCTGAGAAGGTAGTCCCTGAGTAGGGCTATGTCTGGGCCAGAGTGAAGGAACTTGTATCTGAAGACTGCCTTTGCTGTGTATTGGATGCAAGGTGGCACTTGGCCTCTGGCACTCACAAAGCATCCTGGGAAAGACACACCTGGCATACTCACCTAACCTCCCTCCCTATGCCTTGGCCAGAACCCAGTTCCTAGGCCTGGGACAGCAAGCTGTGTCCTTGGCTAGAGCCACCAGGAGAAGTTTCAGTTACAAATCAAAGGCCTGGTCAAGTCCCTTTTTGTCTCCTGAGTTCATAAATATTGTCAATTTCCACATTTTTATCTCGGAGGAAATTTATGATTTGCTGAGTTTGTTGCTGTGGAACAAACCATACAAATCCAGCCCTAAATTACAGCTCACTCGCTGCGTGCCTCTGGGCGAGCGAGATTGCTGTTGCCAATAATCAAGGCTCTTGGTAAATCATGCCAGGCCCTGGATTTATTGGGAAAACCTACACAAAGCAGAATAACGGGCTGTAGGTACTTGAGGAGGATGAGCACTGCTGTCACGGGAGAGGGCTCTTTTAACTCTGCCTGCCAAGGGTTTTAGGTTGCTCTTTGCCACCAGGTCAACCTTTCTTAGCATGGAAGAGCCTGGCACTTTGGACAACAGAATTTACTGTCTCCCATAGTTGTAAGACTCAGGTGTCCTCTACCCACGGACCCACTTAGGATGAGGACCCTGAAAAGCAGTAGGTCTGGAAATAGCCTGTGTATTAGTCTGTTTCTGCTGCTGCAATAAAAATCTCCAAGGCTGGGAAGTTTATGTTAAAAAAGAAAGAAAGAAAGAAAGAAATTTAATTTATGGTTCTGGAAATCCAAGAGGGTGGCACCAATATCTGATCAGCTTTCATGGAGGCCTCATAGTGAAATGGCACCACAGTGGTGATGATGTCACAGCGGTGGATGGCGTCACAATGGTGGGAGTGCCTGCGGAAGAGATTACACCTTTCCCCCAGGAAAGGTGATTGTGCTCAGTAAATAGTTTTCTGTGTGAGTACACAATTTCAGACCCTTGGACACACTTCACGTGGGTCATGGCAGTGTAAGCATCTAAAATCCCAGTGTTCCTGTGGGGAAACAGAAGGCAGAGATAGGAGAATCCTGGAAGCTCAGTGAGCCTAGTGAATGGAGTGGTTAAGCAAGAGACCCTGTCTCAAACTAGGTAGAAGGTATGGACTGACACTGAAAGTTACCTCTGAACACACACACACACACACACACACACACACACACACACACACTTCTCAAGGCCTATAGTAATCTCCATGGTCAGTGTTCCCAATCTCACTACTTTATGCTAACTTCTACTTTCTGAAAGTCTCACCACCTTCCAACATTTCCAAACTGAGGACCAAGCTCTTAACACAGAAATCTTGGGAGATTAGCATACTGCAAGCTGGGTTTCAGCCATAAGGGTCTCCCTGTTGGGACAAAGTCCTCTTGGATACAGCTGGAAAGAGCCCTTCTGGTCCACTAGTCAGAGGCTCTAGTACAGGGGAAATGAAGCAGGCGTATGTGTGGGGTGTGTATGTATGTGTTTGTGGGGGGCTGTCTTCCGTACTCCTTAGGTCAGTTCTGAGGTTTGGGATGGAATGGCACTGGTCTCCAAGGTCCAAGGGAGCCCTATAAATCCCTTGCGTAAGTTCCTGTGGAGCATACATGATGCAGCGTGTTATCTTGACTCCGAGTATGGTTCTGTCTGAGCAGGCGTGGGAATGAGTTGTCTGTACCAGGTGGGTTTACTGTGAAACACACCTCGGTTCGACCAGCAATGTCGATTCGGGAGATGTTTTTTGACCTTAGAGTGACACGCTTAAGGATTTAGGTTAGTGACAGGGAGAATTTAATCGCTTCTAGTGAATGACAAGGGTAGAACCATATTGGCCCCAGGAAAGGCTGTCACCTGCCTGGAATGAGCTGAACTTATGATGACAAGTAACCAAACTTCTTACTGCCCAGGGCGTTGGGCGATCACTGCAGAGCCTTGGGCAGTAGAGACAGAAAATGACCCAGCTAAGCCTGGTAATTCTGGTCTACTGGACTCCATGTATGGAGATGCTTTCTTGCCAGCCTGCTTCCTCATGGCCCCCATGGATTCTAGCTCAGGCTGGAGATGCCCTGTCAAATGCTAGGCAGTGCTTAAATGTGGAAGACCAGAGTGTCAGCACGGCGTGCTGCAGTCTGTTTCCTGCTGTTTGCAGGGCAGGAGGGTCAGGAGCAATGCCAAGCGAGGCTGCTGTCTTCTGGCATGAAGTCCAGATGGTACAATAATGGGGAGGCTGGCTTCTCTAGGACAAGTCTGAAGACGGTTCTCCATTGTGAGATTCAGGGATAGCATCGTCTCATCAGCCACAGTTATGTCTTCTTCCTTGGTTTTCCTGAGGACTGGAAGCTTGGATAACAGCTGCTGGTTTCTGTGGCCGATCCCTTAGGGTGGAAGAAGGAGATAGGGCAGCTTGCTCCCTGGCCTCTGCCCTTCATCACCCACTTCCTGCTTTGGGGTTTCTCTGAACGTGAGGTTCAGTGCCCTTTTTCCTACTAGACACTGAGATCTGATTTCCAGGGAATGTTTCTGAGGATTCAGAAAGTGCCAGAGCAGACTGGTTGGCCCTGTGGGTTCTGTTACTGTTGGGTCAGTTGGAGAAGATATCTACCTGATGAAAACCTCAGGTTGCAGACAGTGCTGCCTCCCCCGGATGACCTTGGCGTTCCGGCCCAGAGAAGCTCTCTTAATTTAGCTCAGCCTCTGGCTGGTGCTGGAGAGGCCAGATAAGCCTGGGGTGCTGGTGGCCTTGGATCTACTTTTGCTGTCTGCTCTCTGAGTTTAACTGTAAATCATATGACTGATGTTATATTATTAACGGGTTTAGACTTTGCATCCGGAAGCCTCTCCAGTAAACCAAACACTCAAGATCCCTGCCTTCTGTAAGTGTCCATATTTGTCCAAGTTTACCCAGCAAAAAAACCACAAGTGAATACAATTTTGATATGGGCTTTTTTAGTTAACCCTATTCAGGGCAGACATTGGTGCTATATACCTGTAATCCCAGCGTTTGGGAGGCTGAGGCAGGAGGATGAACATGAGTTTAGGGCCAACCTGGGCTACATGTGATTCCCTGTCTAAAAAATTCAAAGAGAAAACAAATGAACACCAACCAGTTTTCAATGCTACTTTATAGGCTCCCTAGTTACTTACACATAAAAGGCTCTGTTTTTTTTTTTGGCTGTGAAAATCATGCTTGTTAATTACTGAGAAATGGAAAACCTAAAGCATTTGAAAAGAATACAACCCATTTATAGCCAATACCAACTCATATAAGTGTGTGTGTGTGTGTGTGTGTGTCTGTCTGTCTGTCTGTCTGTCTGTCTGCTTGCCTGCCTATCTGCCTATGTGGGTGGCAGGGACAACCTCAGGCTTAGGACAATCTTAGTTCTTTGGGAGCTGTCTACCTTGGGTTTTGAGATAGGATTTCTCACTGGGACCTGGAATAGCTTGGTAGCAAGTTCCAAGCATCCACCTGTTTCCCTTCCCCGTGTTGGGATTCGACATCCCAGGGCACATAGCCATCCCAGGCCTTTGTTCCCTGTGTATGCTGGGCATCGAACTCAGGTCTACATGATTGTGTGTCAAGTGCTTTACCGACTGACCCATCTCCCTAACCCATAGAAGAGTTTGTGACAAACATGGCAACGTGCACAGTGGCTTGATGATGGCCTGTAAATAGTCATCGTAAGTCAGTAACTGAACACACTACAGTCCTCCGTGTGGTCCAAACTGGGTGTGGTCATCCAGGAAGCTTTACGAGGAGGGAACTGATCCTCTCGCCTAAGCATGTTACCTCAGGGCAGGCAGCCCGTGGCTCGAGCTGAAATGCTCGTGCTCTGATTTGCTTAAACAGGATGCAAATTCAAATGTGTAACGTCACAGTTACATCCACAGATATGCACAGGTAGATCTCCGAGCTACACACTGAGACCCAGTCTCACAAAAACTAAAGTAAAAGATGTGAAATGTTAACGTTTTTTGTTGTTGATTTTTGTATTTGTTTTTCCAGCTCATACAGTTCTTCTGTGGCCTTCCAGTAGTCTGAAGATAAAATGTCCTGGTGGCCTTGGGACTTCTCTAAGTGGAACAAGTCTGATGACGCGAGGAGATCCCTCTGTCCCTTTGTAGAGAGGGAAGCATAGAGAGGACAGGGTCTCTGACCAACTAGCCAGGCCTGCTTTCTTCTCAGAGCACAGTACCTTGTGTTCTTTTCACTGCACAGCAAGTCTTGACCTCCTTGGGAGGCAAAAAGAACCCTCTGGAAATGTGGGCCAAGCTAATGGAGTACTGACTTTAGCCTTTCCAATATTAGAGTCCAACACCATCATCATCACCACTATCACCATCATCATCATCACCTCTACCACCACCATCCTCCTCCTCTTCCTCCTCCTCCTCACCCCCCCCCCGTCTCTCTCTCTCTTAATGATGCTTAGAACAGAACTAACTCAGGGCCCTTGCACATGCTAGGCAGTATTCTATTGCTGAGCTACCTCAAGCCAGCTCAAGATTCTGGCCTCTTATCTAATTTTTCCATTGTGAGAATTTTAGGACAGTAATGGAACTCATTACAAATAGCAGATGATTATTGATGATATGATGTGGGGCCGATCCTAAATATTAAGTTAAGCCATCTAATCCTCACAGCAACTATGAGAAAGGAACTGGGACTATTCCCATTTTATAGATAGGTAAGCCGAGGCACAGAGGGAGGGGGTAGCTCATACAGTGTTATATAGTGAAATAAGATAGAGACTCTAGGCAACTTGTGCCCAGAATCTGTACCCATTCACTATGTTTTCCTGTTTTATTAAATCTGAACGTGATCCAAGAAGGTGAGTCTTACAGAAGGGACCAAAACGAGACAGACCAAGTATGTGTGCAAACTACTCTGGTACTCATAAACCATCCAGGAAAAACTACTCTGTAAACATTTACCAGGCAGGTGTACTCTGAGAGCATTTACCAAGCACATGTACTCAGCCAGCAAGTATTTGTCAACTATGTACACTGAAAGCATTTATGAGGCACCTGCTGTATGCTGGCTGCCATAGGAGCACGGTCTGTGATCTGCTGGTTGTTTATTTTCAAGAACTTCCCAGGAGCACTTCTCTCTGGCCTGGAGGACTGTGCCAAGGGCCGGAGCTGGGCTGATCCACCGTGCTCCATGGGACCACCCACTTATTAAACCCAGGCGCTTTGCTTTGATGACTCCTCCTCTAAACCACACTAAAACTGAAATTCTTCTGTGGTAGTGCCTGACCTTCGGGAGTTGCTTAGGTCAGGGCCTCTGTCCCATGGACAGATTTATACGTTGCTGCAGGGACGGCTCAGGTATCGGTGGGATCCTGACGGAAAGGACGATTCTAGGTTCCTTTCTTGTTCATACACAGGGGTGCACTTCTGCTTTCCACCTTGGGCACCCATGCCCTCACCAGAGGCTACCCTTGGACTTCCCAGCCTCCAAACCCCGAGCAAATAAAGTTTTATTGTTTATAAATTGCTCGTTTTCTTTTTTTTTAATTATGGAAACAGAAAATTAACTAAGGACACCCCTGGGGGGGGGGATGTGGGCAAGCTTCACAGCCACAGCCCTCAGAAGGGCATTTCACTACTTATCTTACTTTCCATTGACTGTTGTGGTTACAAAGTGCTGGGAGCTGAGCATGCTGGGCGCTGCGCATGCTGGGCGCTGAGCATGCTGGGAGCAGAGCATGCTGGGCGCTGAGCATGCTGGGTGCTGCGCATTGCAGTGCCTCCAGGTTCATGGCAGGAGCAGTAAGTAACAGGAGGCTGGTCTGAGCTTGTGCCTTCTTTGGACAGACCAAGGGGTGTTGATCTACTCTTATGGGTGCTTAGGCTCTGGCTACATGAACACAGTTTCCCACCTTGGCTTATGATTAATGTTCAAATCAAAGAAACCTCCCGGAGAGTAGGGGGACTCCTTTTTACTGGTTCCGGGCTCCATGTCCATCACATAAAGGACACCAGGAAGTGCTCACTGTGGGAATAAATGACTACCCGGCATGGAGTGTCTAATGACCAGAGTGTGAGTTCAGACTTACTGAAAGCCTTGACTTCTGAATGCTCTCCGCAGCCCGGTGATGGCCTTTATGTGGCCATTGAGGAGTGCCTCAGTTTACCCTGAAGCTATAAATACATTTATATCCACTTATTCATTCCCTTCATCGATTGCCAGTGTCTGCATTTGTGTCTGTCTGCTGTCTGCCAGTCATTCATCTACCGTCTTTTATCTCAAACCTCACTTTAAGACAATTTAGAAAATCGCAGACTATACGGGAGTAAATGGCGGACCGTTCGGGAGTCAATCTAACTGCTTGAGACTGCCCACTCTTTCCCTGATATCCTATGTTCATTTGCTTTTTCAAAAGCTGATCCCAGGCTGGGATGATAGGCCAGTGGGTAAGATACTTGTCACAAAAGTGTAAGGACCTGATCAGGTCCGCAGATCGATCTGGATACACACGTTTGTTTCCCAGTGGGCAAGTCCCGGAAGCTTACGGGCTGCTAGCCTGATGTACAGTGGTGGCGAGAGAGCCTGCCTCAAATCAGGTGGAAGTCAAGGACCAACACCTGAGGTTCTCCTCCGATCTCCACACTTGCACATGCGCGCGCACACACACAGACACAGACACATACACACACCCATACCCACAGACACACATATCCATACACACATACATATACACAGACACAGATGTACAAACACATACATACATATAGACAAACAGACAGACACTGTGATCTTAAAGAGTTAATTCAGCTCCCCATAGGCCCCCTTCCTCACGAGGGCATGTGGACACCTAGCACCGTGGGCGCCTGGTGTGTTGGCATGGATGGCAATGTCATGGTCATGGATGTCTCCATCTCTTTCAGACCACCTTTGCCTCCTGCAAGCATTTGCTGGGCGTGTGCGTTTCCTGACTGGTCCTGCAGTGCTGGATGTCACAGACCGCCTCTCAGGTGAGCACCTCTGACCCGCCCAGCCCAGGCAGCCTGTCCATCACTGTTCTCTCTGTACTGCAGTTCCTCAGGTCATAAAGGCCATGGAAGAATTCTCATAGTCTGCTTTTTCTGTGACACTCTCCCTATTACCAGGTGACAATCTTTGGTTTTGGTCAAAGTAAAGCATGAATGTAGATAACCAAATAGTTTCTAATAATGTATTTATTTCTCTTTACAAACCTGGGTTCCACTAGCTCACTACTGGGTACCTTTAAAAATGTATGTGTAGTGTGTGTGTGTGTGTGTGTGTGTGTGTGTGGTGTGTGTGTGTGGTGTGTGTGTGGTGTGTGTGTGTGTGTGTGTGTGTGTGTGTGTGTGTGTGTTGTCCCTGGACTGGGTTAGAGTTAGTGTTAGGAGTTAAGGATCGGGTTAGGGACAGTTCTTGGGATTGCGCTCATTTTCGTTTTTCTTTCATTTGCTTGTTTCGTTTTGTTTCCCCCAGTTTTATAATTGTTTTAAGATGCACTAACGCGGGTTTCTGCCACTACCTCCTTTTAAAGGGTTCTTTGGTATCAAATGTATCCATGGCACTGTCCAGCTGTCCCCGCTCTCCACATCTCTCCATCTTGTAAAGCTGAAATCCTCACTGTATCAAACAGTAACTCCCTGCCCCCTCAGCCCCTGCAACCACTGTTGTGCCTCCAGTCTCCGTGAGACTGACTACAGCAGGCAGGTCGCGGAGGTGGGCTCCTATACAACTCATCTTCTGGAGACTGGCTTATTTTAGTTAGCACAATGTCTTCAAGGTTTACCCATATTGTAGCGGGCATTAGTGTGTGTGTGTGTGTGTGTGTGTGCCAGAGGTTGACCTAGGGTGCCTTCCTCAGTTGTTCTCTACTTGACATATTTATTTATTCTATGTATGTGTAAGCAGGAGCCCTGGGAGATCAGTAGAGGCTCTGAATCCCCTGGAACCAGACTTACATGTGGTTATAAGTCCCCATGTGTGAGTTAGAAACTGAGCCCGGGTCCTCTGTAAGAGCAATGAGTGCTCTGAACCACTGAACTAGCTTCCCAGTCTCCATCACCTTACTTTTTGAGACAGAGTCTCTCATTGAATATGGAGCTCATGTGAGCTAGATTGGCTGACCAGACAGCCCAGAGATTCTGTTGTCTTTACTTCCCCACTGCTGGGATTATAGGTATCAGTATACACGTATGCCTAGCTCTTTTTAAAAAGTGTTTGTTTGTTTTTAAATGTGAGTTTTGGGGGCCTGAACTCAGGCTCTCACGCTTTGCTGACTAAACCGTTTGCTTAGATCCAGACTTTTCTTTTCTTTTTTCTTTTTTTTTTTTGGTTTTTCGAGACGAGGTTTCTCTGTGTAGCCCTGGCTGTCCTGGAACTCGCTCTGTAGACCAGGCTGGCCTCGAACTCAGAAATCCACCTGCCTCTGCCTCCCAAGTGCTGGGATTAAAGGCGTGCGCCACAACTGCCTGGCTAGATCCAGACTTTTCTATCTAACATCTTCATGGCTCCTTGTAGAACAAGCATCTCCCAGTGGACGCTTACAGGAAGCACACCTGCCTTCCCATTCATCACCTTGACATCTGAGAGAACTGGGACTGGTGGTGGCCCCAGGCGACCCTCCAGATGGGGATGCAGGAACCTTGGGGTGGTCATGCTAACATTCCATTCCATGATAACGCTGTGGAGCATCTCAGTTTCCCTGAGGGGGACATGCAGGTCATTTGGTTCCCCTCTGTTCCAGGAGTCAGAGGAACATCCTAGGTTTTGGGAGATGTTAAGCTGACGAGAAGGACAAATTGGGGGTTTTTAAAGCTCCAGACTAGGGTTTGAGACACGGAGCTCCTCGAGTTTGAAGAACAGCATGGGCGAAGGCTTTGGAGTCCATGCAAAGCGGCCTCTGTCTCCAGTGAAGCCCTTATGGAAGAAAAGTCCTTGGCCTGAATCTTGTTTTCCTCCTCTGAACAATGGGCTCACATCCATTCTTTTAGCATAAAGTGGAGCCTTGGAGTTCTAAGTCTTAGACTGAAGTAGGCCCACGTAGTCTTCCAGAACCTTCTAGTTTCTTGGCCTTATAAATCAATGAAGCACTGTTCTCGCACTGATTGCCTTTACTAGCACTTGAGTAGGATGCCATACAGAGTGGGCAGCCACAGTCCAGCCTCAGGCCAGGGATACCTCTCCATGAAGGCCTGGGAAGCTTTGATGTTGGCTGCAGCCCTGATACCTACTTTGGTGTTCTTGGGTTTACAGGGTTGGGTTCTGAGATAACCAGGTTTAGGGTTTCTTCACTGGGATGGAGGGTCTGTTTGGAGCCCTATGGCTTGCACACATTCACCCTCACAGACTGCTGCTCGATTGTGAGGGCAGATGTCCAGCTGCTGGGGAGGCCCAGTGGATCTTGTTCCTTGCTTGTGGTTTTATATGCCAGACTGCTTCTTTGGAGAGTCTCAACTTCTCTCCCTATTCCTGGAGTTGCTAAAGCCAGGACCCTGGCACCCCTGACAAGCAAGTTCTGCTCCCCATCCTCAAGAAGCCAAATACAAAACACGTTATAAGGAAAAGTAGAGAAAGGAGATTTATTTAATGTGGCTACGTTGGGAGGAGCAGCAAAGAGGCCCCGTGGCTTTCCCCAGTCCGTCTTTGGGGCCCTGACCTAAGGTTTAGGTTGGAATGAGGTATACACATCACATTGCCCCAGACCAGGTGTATTCATGTGCATCTGTAACTCCAGCCTTACTGCAGGGTGACCTAGCAGGGCCCGGGGAGACGCGTGCCTCCTCTGGCTGGCATCAGTCCTCCACTTTTTCCTTCTATCAGCACACGATTCCTGGGGAAATCCCAGTTTCTTAGGGGCCATTGTCGCCATAGTTAAATAGTCAAGAGAGGGTTGCAAGTATGTCTCTAGAATGACTTCGCTCCGACCAGGTCACACATAGCTAGTGTGGCATCCCTCAGTGTTGGTTTGGCTCTCACAGATGGCAATGTGTATCCATGCACTGTAATCTTGCTTCCTGTTTGTCACCTGCTTGCTTAAGATACCTGACATTTATTTATTATGGGACCCTAATGATCTTGAAAGAGTGGCTTAGGCCTGTGGTCCTTACTTTACAAACGGAAAAAGGCTCAGAGAGGTGGTGTGCCTTTCTCAGGTTCACACAGCGGCAGATGGTAGAGGTGGGATTGTGACCCACCTCATCCCCCTCACTGGGTCCGAAGGAACACGTTATGATTGTCGAGGACCTCCCTTATTTGCATTGGCTTTGTGATCCATTCTTTCATAATAAATAAAATTATACTTTATGACTGTTATAAATACAAACCAATATTTCTCTTCTGATATTAGAATAAATCAAAACATTTTAATGGGCCTTTGAATGTCATGGGGCTTGATCACAGTGCCTAGGTGGGAAGTAAGCCCTGCTGGGTACCTGTCCTTTGGAGTATGGGATCGGTAATGCCAGAGATGGGAAGGGAGCGTGTGCAGCCCAAATGACCCTCCCTTTTTTCTTTGTGACAGCGCTGGTTGCCTCAGTGTACCCCCGAAAGCCTCAGGCTGTGGAGCGGCATATCCTTCCAGTCCTCTGGTACTTCCTGAACAAAATGACCGGCAATGGTGTGCTGCCCGGGCGTGGCGGGAATGTCCGCACAGCGGTGTGCAGGCTGGCCAGGAGCCTGCAGGAGCAAATGGGGTCCCGTCTGCAGGACTTTGCTGCTAATCAGCCTCAGCAAGTCCTCAAGACACTCCAGGGACTTTTAGCCTCTGAATCTCTGGGGGGCAACGACAAGGTCACCGGTGGAGGAATGGCCCCTGACATCCAGATGACTGGAGCCATCTGTCCCCAGCAGCTAGATTAAGGATGGGTCTGAAATGGGCAATTATTATTTTTTACCTTATTTTATTTTTATGGTGGAGTCACCTCATAGCCTACTCTTCCCCTTAGGGTCCCCAATGTATATAGTATATTTTGAAGTAGAAATAAAAGAATCGCTTATTTTTCTAAGGTTTTCTTATCTTATATATATATATTAACCACAGAGAATTACCCAGTAGACAGGTTTATGAAACATGGCAATCTCAAATCTAGTTTTAGGTAAGATAGTGTCAAATAGCTAGGAAAGGACCACCTAGGCCCACACATGGCAGGAGTCCAGCCCCTGCTCCACATCTGTGAGCAGCTGGAAGCTCTCCTGCATCTCCGAGCCCCTAGCTGCTCACTCAGATGTGGTCTGTTTGTCACTGACTTGATTAGAAGTCATTGTATCACAAGTCTTCTAACCCGTCACGCCTCAGCCCTGCAACACCGTGAGCTAAGTATCTGTTTATCCCATGGGACTTTCTAGGAGGCTCTGTCCAGCTTGTCACGAAGCAGGAAGGGCCTGACAAATGCACCACTAAAGGCCTTAGCAGAGGCTGCCCATCTGGCTGGCTCTGACAAGGACTAGATGATGTTTCATGTTTAAGACCGTGTGGATGGGGGACGTGTGGTAGAGTCTACATGCTGTGCAAAACTCAGGTGTCACATGGCTATATGAAATAGCACAGGCTGTTATAGATGGGTTGACTCACGGGAATACTGGGCTCAGTGTGGGTCAGGTTGTGGGAAAGCAGAGAAAAGTATTGGTTCCTAAGGAAAAGCCAGGGAGAGGGGTCTTGACTATGAGAGATTTACAAATCTGGACATCCTTGTGGTAGCCTTGGTTTGCATTGACCGGTAACAGGTTGGTAATGTTATGACTGGGATTTAAGAGCTCAGGCTACTGCCTTGAACACACAGCCAGGCCGCTCTGACACGGTGAAAGCTGAAGGGATGACATTTCACCATTGGCCGAGGGCTCAGATAGCAGCATATAGGGGCAGGTACAGATGGTGCAGTCCTGAGGCTCAGAAGGTTTTCTGGTAGGGTTTGTCCACCCAGAGGAATCCCCCTGCATCATCTGTCATCTGGCCTCTGGGTTTGATGTGAGTTCTGTGTTGTTCTGAGCCTCTCCAGGGGATCCTGGCCCTAAGCCAGGGAAGCTCTATGCCAGGTGGATGTTGGCCAGCCCCTCCCATGCTGAGTGGGTGATTGGAAGTCAGGTTGGAGCTTGGCTTTTAATAGCCGGCTTAAGTGTGACTTTGGGTCATTCTAGAGCCAGTGTGAGCGACTGTTCACCTGATGGTGACCTAGCAGGTCTTCCCAGAAGCCATCTGAGTCTGGGCCAGGAGAAATACTTGTAAAGAAGTTGTTTAGATACACTCAGAGAGGCCGATTTGTAAATCTTTCTAAGGATTTATACAATTTAATTAACTGTTTGCTTATTGTTTGAGCAAGCTTATTTTTCAGTGAGTGTGTGTGTGTGTGTATGTGTGTGTATGTGTGTGTGTGTGTGTGTGTGTGTGTGTGTGTGTGTGTGTGTGTGTGTAGGGGGTAGGGATCTGTATTTTTTGCTTGTCATGACTCAAGGAGAGACGAGATTATTCTGAGATTCTTTGGGATTGTAAGCACCCAGGGAAGTAGAGGCTGACAGATTTTTGAAGGCAGAAATGAAAGTTAAAGGAGCTGGGAGGATGGCTCAGTGGTTAAAGTGCTTGTGTGCTAGCATGAGAGCTGGCATTCAGATCCCCAGAAGCTAGGTCAGTGCTGGTAGATGTGTGCCCGCTGTATAACTTCAGCCTCAGAAGGCAAAGGCAGGATCCTCAGAGCAAACTGGCTAGCAGGCTAGTAATGCTGGCAAGCTCTGGGGTGATTGAATAAGATGAGGCACCTTACACACACACACACACACACACACACACACACACACACACACACACGGGGGGGGGGAGGGAGAGAGAGAGAGAATTGAAGGGAAAAGGGGTGAAGCTTGATGCTATCTCCTGCCTTCTGTACTCACCTCAAACTCAAAGCTTCCTGTCTCTAGGGTTCTCCGGGTGGATGTGTTGAAAATAACCAACAACTCTGGAAGAAGGAAGGACAAAACTTTGCTCTGTTCTGTTTTCCTTCATGATCTCAGGGTCTAATCTATTTCTGGAAAGTCAAGGCCTCTGCAGCCCACACCCTTGGCACAGTGTTAAGAAAGGGCCATGTGGTTCTGGCAGACCTTGGGAACCACACATCAAGTGTGGTGGATTGAAGCTTCAGGCAAGCCTGGGCTACAGGTTATTGTTTACAAACCCAAGAGAAGATGGCACTATAACCAGGCCTCAGCCTTTGGAGAACTCCTCCAAGAGCCTCATATGATCATAATTTATAGGCAGTGAGCACTGTCCAGATAGACCCAGAGATGGCGGCTTAGAGCTGGGCTCATCCCATTATTTGATTGGTTGTCTGTGGAAACTCCACTTCTAGGATTTTCTGGTTTACGGTATCAATTTGACAAGCTAAAGTCATAGGAGAGGAGGGAACCTCAGTTAAGAAAATGCTTCCATAATATAGGCTGCAGGCAAATGTGTAGGGCATTTTCTTAATAAGGGATTGTTGAGGGGGAGCTACCCCGTTATAGGTGCTACCATCCCTGAGCTGGTGGTCCTGGGTTCTATAAGAAAGCAGGTTGAGCAAGCCACAGGATCAAGCCACTCCCATGGCCTCTTCATGAGCTCCTGCCTCCAGGTTCCTGCCCTGCTTGAGTTCCTGTCCTAACTTCCTTCAGTGATCAACAGTGATGTGGGAACATATGCCAAACAAATCCTTTCCTCCTCAAGTTGCTTTCCTCATGGTGTTTTGTAACAGCAACAGTAACAGTCATAGAAGACACGGGAGATGCTCCTGGGGGTGGACAAACAACTTCCAGGATCCCATGCTACTCTTTCCATTTCTGTGACAGAAGCAACTGAAGGATTTATTTGGATCATAGTTTGAGGGAGGCATGGGGGCAGGAGAGTGAGGCAGTTGGCCACATTATATCTTCTGGCAAAGAAGCAGACAGAATAATGCTGGTGCTCAGTTTGCTTACTCCTTTTTTATTCTGTTTAGAGCCCCAGCCCATGGGATGATACTGTGGTGATTTGAATGAGAATGGTCCCCATTGGCTCATATATTTGAATACTTGATCTTCATCCAGTTGATGGAACTGTTTGGGAAGGATTGGGAGGCATGGCCTTGTTGGAGGAGGTGTGTCACTAGACTGGGCTTTGAAGTTTCAAAAGCCATGCTATTCCTAGTCTCTCTCTCTCTCTCTCTCTCTCTCTCTCTCTCTCTCTCTCTCTCTCTTTCTCTCTCTCTGCTTTGTGGTTGTGTCTCAAGGTATAAGAACTCTCAGCTATTGCTCCAGTGTCATGCCTGCCTGCTGGCCAGCCTGCTGCCATGCTCTTTGCCATGATAGTCATGGACTCTAACTCTCAGAATCCATAACCCTCAAATAAACTTTTCTGAGTTGTCTTAGTCATGGTGTCTTATTACAACAATAGAAAAATATCTAAGACGGGTACCATCCATATGCAGGGTAGGTCTTTCCAACTCAGTTAAACCTCTCTGGAAACACCCTTAGAGATGTGTCTCGGGTGATTTCAAATCCAGTCAAGACAACAGTGAAGAGTGATCATTACAACTTGCTTTTACATCAAGAGGAATGTTTGGGATTTTAGGAAGCATTACCGCCAAGCCCAGCTTTTTATCTTGTTTTTGCTTCCTGTGGGTTGGAGATTGATGCTAATGCTTTGAATCTGCGTGTCCAGATGCTGAAGGTCCTTGTCTCCAATTGTTTTTTGCTCTATCAATAAAGATGCCAGTAACCAATGACTGGGCATGGGGCGGGACACTTCGAATTGCAAGGGTAGGATGCAGGGAGGAACGGCGATCTCAGGTGGGGGGGGATGGGATGCAGGAGCAGCAGGAGATAAAGCCACCCAACTATGTGGGACTGGATCCAAGATAGCGGGTGCGTGGGTGCGATCTCTGGGAGTACAAAGCGGTGCAGCCCCAAACACCTGTATTCATGTCCTTCCTTCTATGTAAAGACTGGGTCTTCTGTTCTCCTTGGTGGAGGAGAGAAAATGGAGCCTAGAAAGAGAGGTGGGAGAAAGATATAGCTTCCCAACCCACCTTATGCTTCAGACTTATCTGGCTATAGTCAGAGAAGCAACTGGGCCTCTCTCTTGGGTGTTTTGGTTCAGTTGGTCTGGGATGGGGCTCAGGGTACTTCCCTCCCTCCCTGACTCCTTCCTTCTCTTTCCCTCCCTCCATTCCTTTGTTCCTTCCTTCCTTCTTTCCTTCCCTCCCTCTCTCCTCCTCCTCCTCCTCCCACCTTCTTTCTTCAAGAGATTCTAATCTATGTCCAACATCAGGAACTACACAATGTCTCTGGCTCTATGGGGCTCTGGGCCTGTCAGTTCCTCTCTTACCTCTGAGGTGTCCTGGGCTTGGAGACACAGACTGAGGTCAGGTCCAGAGACCCAAGGCTGAGCTGAAGACTAGGCACTGCAACTTGCTGATGTGAGACTTTAAGACCTTTTGTCAACCTCTGTGTGCCCACACATGTGGTAGTGGTGGTGGTGTCTATATGATAACTATATCCACCTTAACAGAGCTGCTATGAAGATTAATGAGGTGATTCTTGCAAACTGTTTAGTATAAGACACAGGACTGTGTCTTTGATATTATGAGGGGGGGGGGTGGCGTTTTGGAGATACTGTTGATGCTGATAGCTTGCAATGTTGGGGTCATGGAGCCTGTGAGGGCTTAGGACAAACAAATGGTTTGTTTTGACCTCTCTACTGGGAAGTAGGCCCAGCTCACCTTTTGGGGTCCTGTCATTTCTGTCCCTTTGTCCTTGCTTGACAGGTCCTTGGCCTCTCTCACTCCCACCCCTTCTACTGGTGAACTGATAAGGAGACCTGGACAATGCCTTCCTCCCTTCTCTCCTAGCTCCTCAGGAGGCTCACAGCTTTTAGCAGAAGGGTATGGCTGGCAGAGCACTCTTCAGCCGACTGAGTTTTCCTCTCATTATGATTCAGTTCCATCACAAGGAAAGGAGAAGGGGGGTGCAGGGGAGGGTAGCGTTCTTTCTGCTCTCCTTGTGGAGTGAGCTGAGGGAGGATGAAGAACAATGCAACCTGATAATCAAATGCCTGCCATGTGCTGGGCTCTGTCACTCTCCTTGATGTCCTTGAGGAAAGAGGTTATTTCTCTCCTTCCCTGGAGGAAGCTGGGACCCAGGGGTGCAGGGAGTGACCTTAGCCAGTGTAGAGATCTCAGGGAGTCTGGTCAAGTACAAACTCTGTCAGACCAGGCTCTAAAATGTAGCTAGGAAGTGACTGGAGCATGATGTGTATCCAGGTCTGTTCTCTACTGAGCTGGACCTAGCCGGGTCCTCTACACCTTTAAGATAGTCTTTCCCCAGGTCACCCACAGCCCTTTGAGAGGAACTGTTGAAATGCCATGGGTTCCTGGAGTTATTCTGATCCCAGAGATTTTCTGTCAAAACCTCAGATCAGAGAGAGCCTTTAGGTATTTGAGGCAGGGTCTCTCTCTCTCCCTGACCTAGGACTCACTGAGATAAGGCCATGCTGGCTGCCTGTGAGCCCTTGGAACTCAATTGTCTCTACCTCTCTAGTTCTGGAATTACAGGTACGAATTACTGTGTCCTGCTTCTTTGTGTGGATTCTGGAGACTGAACTCAGGCCTTCACATTGCACAGAAGACACTTCATCAACTGAGCCATCCTCTCAGCCCAGAACCAGCCCACACAGGACCTCTGTCATCTTACTAACTCTGATTGTTAAGTCTCCAGGCAAGCCCACGTTCAAGTGGTCAGAATTTTCTAGACTAGAACCTCTAAAACATGATTGATGAAAAGCTCTGGGGAGGGGGAAGAAAGAGGAGGCTGGGGTGGCTGCTTGGTTAATCTCTCTGTAGATCTGGCTCTGGGGGAGGGGCCTGGGACTCTGCAGAGGATCAGGCAGCCAGGCTGATGAGAGCTCAGAGGAGGTGGGTTGGAGGAGGTGCAGCTGCTAGCTGGGCTACTGGGTGCTCACTGCTCGCTCAGTGGGGGTTTCTGAGTCAGGACCATGTGGGGGATGTGTTTGGTCATTATCCCTGGGCTTATTCAGGGGGCTGTCTGGTGTCTGATTCCCTGTCAACCTGATGTTCCGTTGAAGAAGGCTGTGACATCTGAAGGGCTTGGTTTGTTTTAATCATGGCTTTATAATTACCTTCTTTGGGTTGACAGCTGTTATTAGCATCACCTTGGGCTCTCCTTGAGGAGTTTTACATGCAGACAGTGATCCGCACCTCCAGAGTTGATATCAGAACCCAGAACCAAACAATAGTTTTTAAAAAGGTACCAGGTTTGGTAAACACAGCCATTTCTGTCCCATTCAAAGGAAGGGGCTAGCTAGATAAATAATTTTCATGAAGGGCCTGCATTTTCTTTTTTCTGTTGAATCTGTCATCTTTTACCATTTTGGGGCCTAGTGCTATTCCCTGAAGGGGACGTGCAGCAGCAGCTGCTGGGGACTGTCATATTGTCACCTGGCAGCCACTCCGTGGTCCTGGCAGTGAGGGACAGCGAGGTTTTGGGAAAGATTCCTATTCACTTAATGCTAGGAGCAGTTTGTGTTTGGAGAGAGAAGAGGGGACTAGTTGGGTCCACAGTGAGAATTATTGTTTAAAATTCTACCCAGGTCAGTTTAAGGAATGCATGAAATTATGGTGGAGCTGTGGTTGAATATGAAAATTAGTTTTCTATTTGTAAATGGATTCCACCCTCCAAGAAGGCTGTGCTGTCTCCTTCAAGAGCTGTCTCACCCTGCCCTGGAACCATCTAGAATAGTGGCTCTCAACCTGTGGATTGAGACCTTGTGGGTGTCAAACGACACTTTAACAGCGTTCCATCAGAAAACAGAGTTATTTGCATTATGACTCATAACTAGCAAAATTACAGTTATGAAGGAATAACAAAACGATTTTATGGCTGGGGGGGTCACCACAACATGAGGAATATCAAAGGGTCGCAGCATGAGGAAGGCTGGAAGACACCGGATTAGAAGCTGCCTGTGGCAGGTGCGCTGAGAAGAAAGCGGTTTTGAAAGTCCTGCTACTAGCTGGTGACACATCTTCCGGCCAGCTCTCAACATCACCTTTTATTCATTGTTATAAGAGGTGAGGAAGAAATACTTTGCTCATAATCTGGTAGGGCGTGAGTTTAATGAAACAATGTAGGTAATTGTGTTTTGGAAAGGAAGAGTATTACACACAGAGAAAGTATAATTCTTGTCAGGGCTTTCCTCCTTCCAGCCTCTGTGTCAGGGCTGCCGTTTAGGGGCCAAAGTAATTGCTGACCATCTATCTGACTGACAGATCACCCCAAGACTCCGCCTGAGATAAATGAGCATCAGGAACTTAATTTTCCCCCACGTTCGGTATATTTAACACATAGACTTGGGGTTGTAAGCAAAATGTTTTAATCTTTTATTTTCACATGAAAGACATGGAAACTTTCAAAGAACCCAGTCAATTTTTACCAAGTTTGACGACTGATTTTCTTCCCTTCCCTCCCTGTCTTCTTCCCTTCCTCCCTCTTCCTCCCACCCCCATCCTTCCCTCTTTCTTTAGACAAAGTTTTGTTATATAGCCTAGGGTGTCTTGATATTCACACACACACACACACACACACACACACACACACACACACACACACACACACACACACACAGAGAGAGAGAGAAAGAGAGAGAGAGAGAGAGAGAGAGAGAGAGAGAGAGAGAGAGAGAGAGAAGCGATCTCTAAGATGGTTCAAAAATGTGATTTAGACAGGTGTGTCTGCCCCCTAATTCCAGTCACCAGGAGCCATCTTGTTTCCAGGAGTGAGCCACACTTCTGCCACCCTTCCCCCTTCTCTAATTCTACTCCAATTCTTGGTCACTCCCCCCTCTCCCCATGTAGCTATCCCTTAGGTAACTAAGGCCTGCCACTGCCCTTACAGCTAAGGTCTGATGCTGGTTCAAGCAACAGACTTGTAGGGTGTCTGGGATGGCAGCATTCAGAGCCCTGGTTGTTGGGTCAGTAGAGAGTTATTATTATCGAATGCAGGACCCCACACAAGTGTCTTTCTGAGGTCCACAAGTGTAATCGAGCCAGCAGAGTCCGAGGTCTCCATAAAATTGAATTAGGAGAGCTGAGTGAATTAACTGTTTGTGCCTCCCCTTGTGCAACGCATCTTTAATTACATTTCATAAAAACATCTGAATGGATTGATGGAACTTTATTTAAGCTTTAGGTAGGCACAGGAAGTAAACGCTAGTGCAATATACCGTATTCGGTTAATACAGGCTCAGAACTCATTTACTTTATGGTGGTTCAACAAAATCTTTGATGTGGGGCTACTTAAAAATATATTGCCTTTGAAAAGATTTCCTTTGGAAGACAGAGTGGGTGCTTGGCAGCCTGAACGCGGTCGACCAGATGATCAATTGACAAATGTGTCAACGTGCATAATTCATTGTACCAGCTCCCCTGGTACATGCAAAACACTGGTTTATTTTACAGGAAAGAATACATTTCTAAAATCTCTTTTTCATTCACACGGTAGGATTTATGAATCAAGCCTTGTTGAGCATCAGCTCTTCGCAATGGAAGGGGGGAAAATCTCTTTGGTGCATCTGCCATGCATTTCTGTCCATTTTGATTATTTGGGGTTCTGGACTGGGTGTGTGGCAGGAGGAAGGAAAATGGATGCAGCTTACAGTAAACAACAGCATGGCCCACAGAGAGAAGTTATATTTCATTGTGAGGATTGTATTTATACTTGCAAAAAGCTATCACTGCTCTGTCAGAATACTATATTGCACCATTTTTTTCTCCCTTTGTGATGCTTTTGATGGAAATAAAAGATTGTGTTTCCCCCTCGGGGCATATCTGTTTGCTGCGTTACTAAATGCGTTGGGTAAAAGTTGGGCTGATACTTCCCTCCTCATAGCTCTGAGGTTGCCATGGGAGTGAAGACTGTATCTGCACCACCAGAGGTGAGTTAGCCCAACTAAGAATATGAGTGTGATGCACCCTACGGACCTCCTTGTCTGGTATGAAGAATGGCAGATTAAAATGATGTTTTTTGCTGTTTTCTAACTCTACCATGGGAAAGCACATTCATGAGTGCTTGATGGGTTAGGCTCATTGGTTTAATAGCAAACAAAAATTGCTATCTTCTCTCTTGAGCAAAAGAAGTGGATTTGGCCCCAGCAAAGGCAAGCCTCTTTGACAGGGTGGGTAAGCACAGGTGAAAGGCTCTGAAAACCTGCCCTTCATGCTAACAGTAATGTTCTCCCTATGGCAGAACCAGAGACAGGACTTTGGGGAAGGCCTGATCTCCAGGGGGAATATACCTGAGTTGATGCTTTAAGTTTTGCAGCTTGAAGTGGGTTTAATTTCTTTTGTATGGAGTTTAACTCAAAGGTAACTTAAGCTAGGTGATGTTGGTATGGTGACCATGCCTCCACTTCTTCCAACCACCTGCTCTGGTGTCAGCTCATCATGTCTGACCTTTGAACTTTATCATGTCTCTTGCTTCCCGCTCTTACCTTTGGCAACTCTCTCCTGACATGCTCTGGTAGAAGGTACCTCAGGATTTCCATAGCCTGTGGGCCACTGGGCCATATGAACACTTGGTCATTGCTTCCTGGGTCTAGTGGCAGTTGGGACCTCACTTTATATCACATGTAAGGACATATGGCAGCTCATCAAGGCTCTCTGTACATGACAACTCCTCTAGAGGGGTAAGAAGCCTCTTGCGTGGCTGATGGAGTGCTCAAAAGCTGCTATTCACTGTCTCTGCCTGCAGCACAGCATGTGAGGGGGGAAGGCCTAGTCTCCAGAAGACCCCCATCATGCACCTTCATGGGGCACGGCATAAGTTCATCCCTGGCTCTTCCAGGAAGTTGTCTAGGGTGCTGACTCTCTATGAGGTAGCACACTTTCTGGTTTCTGGTTGTAGGCTGGTTACCTCTAGCTCTCACAACTGCATTAGCAGTTCTCAGACACTAATGTACTCAACCTAACCTGAACTTCCACAGTTGGGCCCTTAGATGGGGGAGGCCTGAGTTGGTGATCTGCTTCCTCTGGGATTATCTGGTTCATCTTTGCATCTGGGTCTCAGAAACTACAACTTTTTTGTTTTTTGCTCACTCCAGCTTCTTTCTTCAATGGAAGAAACTGATACCTGTTCCATCTGGACGGCTGGAGTGGATGCTGTTTGATACCTGGGTGATCTTTGGCTAGTGCATGGAGCCTTCATCTAAATCCCCCAAATCCTGAGCGTTGCTTATCAGTCAATAGAAACCATTCTAATGCAAAAGCTCACTGGGTTCTGCTAAAGAGACTGTACTTTGCAAAAGAGTTATGATTTAGCCACAACTAAAGCTTTGTTGTGATAACTGTCATGAGGAAACTTTTTTTTTCCAAAGTTTTACTGTAAAAAATTAAACCACTTGGCATCAGACTCCAGAAGTTTGACTCAGTGCTGGCTAACTAATTTGAGCTGAACTGAGTTTCCTTCTTACCTCACCTGGATCATTTCTCTGCTGACAGGGTCCCCTACACTCCGATTCTAATCTACTCTGTGTCTATGTAATCCCAACAGCTGGGCCTCTGCCTTGTTTCATTAGAACCCCAGTAATCTGCTTCTAAACCCATGCTTCTCAACCGTCCTAATGCTGCGACCCTTTAATACAGTTCCGCAGGTTGTGGTGACTCCAACCCTAAAATCATTTTCATTGCTACTTCATAACTGTAATTTTCCTACTGTTATGAATCATAGTGTAAATCTCTGATATGCAGGATATCTGACATGTGATCCTTCCAAAGGGGTTGGGACCTAAAGGTTGAGAACTGTTGCTCTAAACCCTAGAACAGGTCAAGAGCTACTTGCCAATCAGTGGTCCCTGAAGCCAGTGCATTGGGTAAGCTGTCAAAGGCCACTTGAATTCCTTGCTTCAGCTTGCCCTGATGTGCCAGGCTTGCCCTGATGTGCCGGACTTGCCCTGATGTGCTGGGCTTGCCCAGTCCTGCCTGCTTGTTCCCCAAGTTGCTTGCCAACCATTTTGGGTGGTACCCAGATTTGAAGGCAGCGCGTTTTAGACTCCATCCCAGAACTACACCCATGGCTCAGGTACTGCCCTGAAGTCAATACAGCAACACTGACAAACATGAGCCTGCAGAACAGGGGTGAGCATGGTGCCTCTTGGTCATTTATTTAATCAGTGGTGACTCTGGTGTCATTGAAGAGATAAGTCCTGCCACTCTCATTTTAATAACATGATAATTCAAGTGAGATTCATATAATCAGAGTCACAAGTCTGACCCTGGGGAGAGAACAGGAGGTATGTGGAGACTCCAGGACCCAGTAGAACATGCGCTCGAGGCCACAATCTATTTTAACAACAACAACAACAACAACAACAACAACAACAACAACAACTTGAGGACTATAATTTTCTCAACTTAAAAGGTCAGCTTTGCAGCACATCTGGTAAGTTCAGCTGGCTTAGCTGTGCCCGTGGGTGGGATTCTTGTCTTTTGACAACCCACTGAGCAGGCACTGAATCATCCAATTACAGCAAATTCTTTTCTAAACAGAAAGTACTCCACAGCTCCTGATGGAAAAATTCCAGGATCTGCAGCAAGTATCTAGCTGTTTGGCACAAGTGGGGTTTGGGGCACGCACCGTGCTTCTTGGCTTTGCTTCCTGCTCCAGCAGAACTTCTTTGCAGATGACCTAGGAATAAACTTGGCAAGATGCTTTGGGGAGCCTCCTCCACGAGAGGCACGAGAGCCTGCATCATACCCTTCCCACTTTTGGAGCTTCAGCCCCCACAGGCTGCAAAGAACAGGCCTCTTGCTTTGGAGGCTTGCTTGTGTTCACTCAGACCAAGAAGCATGTGAGTGCTTAGCTCAGCCGGAGAATTTGATAGACTCTGAGGCCAAGGGAGGAGAGACTGCAAGGAGAACCTGGAAGCTTGTGTTTGCAGCATTGGCATGAACAGGGGTGCAGGGGTGGTTGGAGGGGCTAGATGTTCTAACCCCCTCATCTTCTCATGTCGGGAACAACTACCTTCTAAATAAAGCTTTTGATGGAGACTTCAATACTGTGTTACCACTTGTCTTAGTTACTCTTCTTCATGGGGGCACAATATCCTGACAAAAGTAGCTTAAGGGAGGAAGGGTTTATTTTGGCTCAAGGGCTGGGGGATGCAGTCCATCATGTTTGTGGTGGGAATTGGAGGTTGCTGGTCACATTGTATCTCCACTCAGGAAGCAGGAAGAAATGAATGCTGGTAGCCAGTTGACTTCCTCTTTTTGCAGTCCAGGACCCTCCCCCCTCCATGGAATGGTGCCAATTACAGTGGGGTAGGTCTTCCTACCTCAGTGAACTCAGCCTAGACAGTCCTTCACAGACATGACCAAACATTAACCATCATACCATTTAACCTTAAATAAAAAAGGCTTCTCTTTATTCTCCTTATTCTTATGCTGCCGGCAGGAACAGTGCTGGAATATTGAAAGGCAACGGAACATAATGAAGAACACAGTCGAAGGCCACCCACACCTGTACCCGTTTTTGCTCCACTCTCACATCTCTCTGAACCCCAGCACGACTCTTGGGGGCCCCTCCCCCGGACACATTTGGTTTTCTTATCTGTAAAACTGGAGGACACTATTTCACACATTGTTGTGGTTTAAATGAAGCATGGTTACCACCGGGTATCTTGTAATGCACATGGCCCTCTAAGCATGAATATATTATCCCTCTCATTAAGGCCAAAACACAAATAATTAAAGTGTATCATTGTGGGGTCTAAAGTTTTCATTAACATTTAAACCCAAGGCAAAACAGGATCTGGAAGTGAATCCAGCTGTTGCTTAAGATTTTGGAGACCCTTTGGCGGGATGTCTTCGAGGTCTTTACAGGTCAACCCCAGTGTGAGTTGGTTTGCCTACCACTCATGATGCAGTGTGAATGTGTCACTAGTACTTCATGTGTTCTAGGGTGACTGGCATCAGTGTGACCCCACTGGCCACCTGTCATGCTACTTCCTTGTGCTGGGGCTGTGACTCTGGCTGGGATCTGTCCTGGCTGCGGCTCACTCGGGCTTCTGGCTGCAGTCCATGGCCCAGCACGCAGAGCTCCAAAGGAGATGCCCACTTGGTGCTACTACCCTGCAATTCTGGGACCTGGGAGTTGTTCCAAGGTGGCAGTTCTTGGTTGGGGTTCTCCTCACTGCTGCCGACACCGCTGCTGCCAAGAGAAATTAAGGGACAGGTCAGACACTCCTCCACTGTTCCTTCTGGTTCCCTCCCCGTACCTCGCTCTCCTCTGCCCATTCTTCCCCTCTGCATCCCTCTTACGTCCAGCCTCAGGTTTGGCCTGGGTACCAGGCCTCTGCCTTTCTGTATCACATTTCTCAGGCTAGATTGTCGTTTCTGCATGCCCCGTCTGGTTAGGCGTGGAGGGAACCAGCTCCCAGCACTTCCAAGGCAGGTTGATTCCTGCTTAGAATCCTGTGGCTCTGAACTGAGCCTGAGAGGACTGGACCTTTACTTTGTTTTTCTAAAGCACTTCTTGCTTAATAAAGAGCTAGGCTTAGTTGCTTGAATTAAAAACAGTAAAAGCAAGGGAAATAAAATCCTCCCTGCTCAGCACAGCTGCCATCCCTTTCCTGAATGGAATCAAATAGAAATGCCCTTGTGCAGTCTCACCCAGTGTTTGGCTAGACTAGAGCTTCCCTACCCCTGAGTGCCCTGACTAAGGACTGTGAAAGGGGAAGGGAGCCTCACAGAACTCCAGCTCTGATTAGCTATGCTTTGGGAGAATGGGGTGCAATTATGATAAGCTTGGAACAAGCCTAGGTAGGCAGGACTAACTCTGAAAGCCACAAGGGCTGCTGGCAGGCCTGCCTCAGGATTGCTGGGGGAGGCTGGAGTCTGGCTGCCTGGGTTGAAATCTTGGCTCTTCCTCTTGCCATCTGTGTGCCTTGCTGCATGTGAATTAACCCCTCTGAGTCTGAGTTTTTCCTTTGTAAACTGGAAATCATAACAGTGCCGAGCTCCCTAGGGACCACAGGTACCAGTACTGGGTGAAATGGAAAACTGCACAACTCCCATCAACACGCTCAGTAGATAATGGAGAGCTGTCTCTATGGTGGTGCTTTAGAGGAAGTTGCACCGGAAGGGGCTCTAGGGAACACACATCATACAGTTTCAGTACCCAAGGCTCAGAGAACTTTGGCTAGAGAGTTCTTAGTCACTCCCAGAGCAGGATGAGAGTTCTGCCTCCCTCCCACCTGTACAGCCCTGTGACATTCTGCCTGTGACAACATGCTCTTGGCTTACCCTGCACACGGGTGTCAAGCCAGTGGACAAGCCTGTGTTTGTATGTGAACGACATCAGGGAAGGAGGAGTAAAGTGTGGTCAGGGCAGCACATGTTCATATATTTCAGGGTCAAGAAGACCACGGGGCCTTTGGGGCACTGTCACACGGCTCTTCCTGCACGGGTTCAGGGTACACAGTGATCTCTAGCCCACAGCTGCCTCTTCATTTGTCTCCACGGGACCTTGGGAAGTAGGAAGCATACACAGGTTGTACTTCATCCATGCCCTAGTATTCCAGAGGCTGGAAGGGAGAGATGTGCTACCCCATGAAGGCTGACACGGTGGCATGAAAGTTTGATTTAAAATTCTCTCTCTCTCTCAGCCCCATCCAAGTTACATTGTCTGCATGAAGCTGAGGCCAGGAGCCTGCTAATTTACAGGCTGTCACTCTGTGGTTGTGGTTCTGTCTCTTTCTGGAACTGTTAAGACAGACTGCCTACCTGCTGTCCTAAGGCCACACTGGGCAGCCTGAGGCAAGCACCCCGTGGGACTCACACATTGCTCTTTCCTGCCTTACCAGTTCAGGTCAGGCAGTGATGAGAAGCATCGCAGGTAGGGGAGAAGGTCTAGAGCCTTCTGGAGTGTTCATAGGACTCCAATACTTTGAGACTAGAGATGTAGTGTCACCTGGGGGTTCGGCACATACACAGAGTCAAAGCTTAGTGGTTGTGCTTCCTGGATACCTCCAAGGACTGCTCCTGATCTCCAGGGCCCCCACACAGGAGGATATAAGCATCACCCTTTTTCTACAAAGCAGGCTTGTGCCTTGCATGGAGTGACAGAAGGGGAGGACTCCATGACAACTTTAGGGCCCTGAAAGACAAGGCACGTGACCGTACATCCTTGCAAGCAACGACTTTGGAAGCACTCTCTGGCTCTCTGGCACCAACTTGTGTGGTCTTGGGGGAGCCATGCCTAAGTCCCTGTTACAGTTTACTCACATACAGGATGGTAGAATTATACTTGTTTTCTGTAGAGAGGTGAAGGCTCAGTGTGCTTACTTCAGATGGTCTCCTGCCTCTGCTGCAAAATGCACACCTTGGTGTAGGGTGGTTGGTGGGAGACAGGCATTTCCCCCTAATGTGGTCAGACTTTGTAGTCATACCCAAAGGGAGGGGGACGGAAGCAAGTGATAAAGTGACCTTCCTCTTGACCTTGGTGGACTCTTTTTTCAAGTCACAAGCATGCCTCCTTGACACACACACACACACACACACACACACACACACACACACACACACACACACACAGTATTCAGAACATGAAACAGACCTTTAGGCTGTTCTCTTTGGAGGTGAAGCCTGGAAGAAGGGCATTATTTTCTTCTTGAGCAATTTTACGCTCCCGCTGTTTTAAAATGTTAGTGTTTTTTAATTAATGCTCTTTTATTGTTCCTGTACTCTCATGCTCTCCTCCTGAAGGTCACAGCTTTAGAAATCTAATATCAGAGTAAGTAGTGTTTATCAAGGTTCTTAGAAAGAAAAGAGCAGTGTTATGTTCAGATTCTTGCAAAAATAATCAATATTTCATTTTTTTCAAGTGGCTGGGGAAGGTTATAGAACTATTACCATGCACAACTTTCCCGAGATGGTATCTTTATTTAAAATTGACTGCCAAGTAATTTGTAAAAAAAAAAAAAAAAAAAAAAAAAAAAAATTACCATTTATGCCTAGACATTGTGAAGCCCGTGGTGCATATCACCCAGGCAGAAATTAACCGCTGGTTGACAGAGCTGAGAGCAATACAGACAGCGAGTGCTGGTGTCGGAGCGTTGTCTGGTCTGATATCAAGTGCCCGATAGAGTGTGTCTCTAATAGGCCTCCGGTTAACATGCCCCCCACTCCCACCCCTGCGTATTCTGTAACATAATCTATCAAAGGTAGGAGTCCTTCCAGTGCCCATGGGCTGGCTCTTCTGCCTCCTAGACCCCACAGCTCTGTGCTCAAACTGTCTGCAGGGTGGGCCAATAGCATGCGTCAATCTGTCCCTGTTGAGAAAGGCACAGTGGGGACTCAGTCTGCCTGGGGCAGGAGGGGCAGCTCGCCCTCTGGATGCCCCTAGCTACAGATGTTTGAAGATGTGGAGTCAAGCCCTCAGGGATCTGGGAACCAGTTCCACTATTTCTGTTCCTGTCTTCAGGACCAGCTGTTCTAAAGATGTGGGCCCTGGGTGTCTCAGAGACACGTACTTCTGGGTGGTGGGAGCTCCAGGTGCAACCAGTTTTCCTCATAATTCAAAGGTGTTCCTGGTGCATGTTCTTAGAGTCGTGAGAGTAGTTTTGAATCAGTGGATGTGTGGTATGTACTATGGAAGATCTGAGAATTCAGTGGTCTTTCTACTAAGCCAGGTGACACCAACAAGCCTGCAAAATGCAAGTCGGAAATACTCCTTTCATCAAATCTCTCTCATTCATATATATGTATATATATCCCAGAACTCAGGAGGCTGAGGCAGGAGGGTTGTGAGCTTAATGCCATTTTTTTCCAGGATTGTACTATTTTTGTGAGTGTAAAATGGGCTTATTCTTTAAAAAAGATTTAAATATTTCTCAGTTTAAGTTTTTAATAAAAATAGTAGCTATAACTACTGGGTTCTCAACACTTTTTAAGAGTGTAAAGGGTCCCGATGATTAGAGAACCCCCAGGGGAATCAACAACACAAGCTAGCTGCTATATTCAGGCAGGCTGTGAGCCAGCTGATGGCACAGGGCCGTCCATCAGGTGAAAACCCATGGTCAGCGGGAGACTTGGTTGTTTTCCACACTTTATCTCTTTCCCCTACTGCCTCTTCCTTTGGAACACAGTTGGAAATCTATTAACCCAGACAGTCCACAAGGCCCACTCCCTCTGCCTGGACAGTGGTGTCAGGCATCTTTTACCTGTTTTGGCAGGGATGGGGTTCCCAGTCTGAGCCGGGCAGCTGAAGTGGGTCGCCCTGCTGGCCCTGGCGCTCTGAAGCTGTCCTTCTGACAAAAGGCAGGGGGTTGAGGGCATTCAGAACCGTTTTCCTCTGTGAATCTGCCCTCAGTCGCGGCCCTGAGCTGCCCCTCCAGCCTCCTGTTGGGGTCCTCAAAAGGCCCCTAGGTTCTGGTAGTGTCCGTGGATAGGATGATGTTGAGAATGACGATTTAGCTTCAAAGAGAGAAGTGGCGGCTGGGGAGAATATGGAACACGTGTTCGGGGATGCTTTGGCTGTGGTAGCCTCACTGTCCTCAGAGTGACTTGTGTCCTTGGACCCCTGACACGGAGACACTGAGGGGGATGAAGAGGAGGCAGAGGAGGGGGTGTTTGTTTCTGTCCGTTGGACAGGAGGGCTCCCTGGGGCTAGGTTGGACTGCGGGTGCTGGCATGGTGGGGAAGCTAGTTTCCTTGTGGCTGGTGGGCTTAGTGTCCTGGGGCTCAGAGGTGGGCTGGGGGAGCTAAGGACAGCAGGGAGGCCCGGCTGGGATGGTCCATGAGTAGAGGGTAGGCTCTGCAGCTTCCTGTCCCCTTGGGATGCCCACTGTGCTCTTGGGGGAGAGGCCTTTCTGACCCCTGGAGGACTTCTCTCCGGACCCTTCCTGGATGCTTCTGGAGCGTGTGGATCTCGTGAAAATCTGGCCAGGCTGGGCTCCGTGGTCCTGCTTTGCCCATGTGTAGGGCTGGTGTGGTGCCAGGGAATTGTCTTCTGGTGATGCTTGGAGAAGCCTGCCATATTCTCTGCTCGTGACTGAATCTGAGCCCCACCCTCTGCCTCTGGGCCTGGGCTAGCTGTTTGCTGGGAGTTCAGGTCCAAGGTCAACTTTCTGGAATTGCCCACAAACCTGGTGCTCCCAGGCCTGGTGCTGTGTAGCCTCCGGGGGCTGCCATTTCCTTTGCTGGGGAGCAAGTTCATGGAGGCTCTCAGCTTGGGGGAAGCCCATGTTCTTTTTGGATGGCTAGCCTCTTGGAGCCCTGGTAACAGAGTCTCTTCCAGGGAGCTCCCTGCTGGCTGGCTGCATTCTGGATGCTCCAGAGCAGTGAACGATTTGTCCATCAGGACTTCCAGAGGGGGTGGAGGGAGGTCCTGCAGGTCCTCCTCCACTTCAGCACTAATGTCTTCACTTTCAGATGCTTCTGCTGGAGGAAGGGAAGGAAAGGGTGGGGAAGGCCTCCAGCTCATGCCCACCTTGAAACGGTCTCTGCCCATTGCTGGAGAAATCTGGGGCTTAGGATACAGCGGGGCTAGACCCCGGTATATAGGAAATCTAGGAGGCATGGCAGGAACACCCCACTTCCTGAGGCAGGGGCTTGACCCCAAGTTCCTGGAGTCCCTTGGCATCCTCAGATTCTCAGTAGGACTGAAAGTTTCAATAAGCTTCTTGACAGATGTTCTGGTGGGACAGGCCCTGATGTCCTGTTCATTGTCCCTGGGAGCCCCACTGTTCTTCTTGCCACACAAGATGGCATTTGGCAGCTTTTCAGCCTTCCCCTGGCAGGGCTGGTCACTGCCAAAGCATGGACTACCTCTTCGGAAGATGCTCTTGTCCTGATTGGGCAAAATGTTGAAGTTTTGGGTCAGAGAGGCCTTGAACTTGCTGATGGCACCACTGGGACTCACTCTGCAGTTGGTGGGGGGCCATAGCACTGATGCCCTGGATGGCCGACATTGTTCCCTACTCTGCCCCTGCCTTGTGGCACCCAGGGCATAAAATAGCTCCAGCCTCTGACTGAGGTCTGTCTGGGCTCTCCTCAACTCCTGGAGGGTGGGGTCTTCCACATGGCCCTTGAGGCATCCTTCTGATTGTGACCTCCTTTGTCTCTCAGGGGCCCTCCTGCTGCCACTGACTGATCTGGGTCTTGGAGGGACCACTCTCCTCCCTTCCTCCTCCTCAGCCCAGTCCTGGAGTCTGGAAGGCACGGGCACAAACTTGATCCTTTCACTGATGGCCTCTTTCATCTTCAGAATCATTTCCTGGGCCTGGGGGCTCCTAAGCTTCTTGGAGTATGGCTGAAACAGGCTCTCCCAGGTGTCGGGTGAGGACCGTGGTCTTGAAGGTGGGACTTTCTGTGGCTCAGGATGCAGATCTGTGCTGCTAAGTTCATCTTCTTCCTCTGGGCTGCTGTCCCCATCTTCACTCAGGGACGGGGCATCCATCAACCCAGAACTTCGGGAAAGTGGTGTCTGCACAGGAATCTCAGTCCCCAGAGAGTCCCAGGGTATGCTTTCGGCAGCCTCTGGAGGCCTGGAGGTGACTGCTTCTGGGCCTGCGCTGGAAGGGCTGGAGCTCCTGGCTTCATCCCGTACTGCAGGTTGAACCTTTGCTATCCGAGGACTCGACAGTGGACAGTCCTGGGGTCTGTCTGAACCTGTCCAGTATGGACCTTTCTGCCAGGCATGCCCTGACAGCCTGACCTCCACTTGGGCTGCAGTCCCTGGTTTCCATTCTCCAAGTTCTGCTGCAAAGTCCCAGCTGGTTTGCTTGCTCAGCTTCTCCACGGACTGCACAGACTCATTGTCAGCACCAATGCCACTGTCCTCAGAGCATAAGGGTGGACCCAGCAGCCCTGGGTCACTATGGCCACTGGTCAGGCTCTCTAGTTGTCCCAGGGCCCTTAGAAGACATTCATCTATACCTCTCTTGGTGCTCAGCTTACCTTCCAGGTGGCCAGCAGTGGATCTGAGGCAGCTGCTGGAGCCCTCCAGGAAGCTCCCAGTGAGGGTGGCCACTGTGCCGTGGACCACCTGCAGCTTGTTGACTGTGTACTGCAGCAGCTGTTGCAGGAGGTCTGGGTGTTCCCAGGGCTCACCTTTCCTCAGTGGCCATGCCAGATCCCCTCTAACTTCCCGGAGGAGTACTTCTCCATCCTTAGAGATTTCTCCTAGAAGCTGGCTGATCTCCTCGAAGCACAGCAGCAGGAAGCTAAGCATGGACTGCAACAGCTCCCAGGTCTGGCTGGCTTGCTGGACGAGGCGCACAATTGCTTCATATCTGGAAAGGCTGGTGTGCAGGTAGGCGTAAGCATGCTGGTGGGCCTTTACCAGGGGCTCAGGGAAGTCCACTTTGCCTTTTGCCTCAGGAGTGGTTTGGCAGCAGTGGTCCTGGCTGTCTGATTGGTGGCACATTGGCTCTCTGTCCCCCTTTGAGGTCTCCTGGGGAACGTTTTCCTTACTCTCTTTCCCAGAAAAATCTACTTCTTGTATCCTGTGGGAGCCTTCTGTCCTGAATGAATTGTCCATAGCCATGTGGCTTTGTGAATTGTTCATCTGGAAGGTTTGGCTTTCTGGAATCAGTCCCTCCATATCTTTTGGGAGCTGACCAAGGCCTTCAGCCATGGCCTGGGGCTTCTTGGAACTTGCTGTCTCCTCTGCCAGCCTCTCTCCCAGGTGCAGTTCCCCACCAGGGTCACAGAAGGTAGAGCTTTGAACCAGCAACGGGATGGGGCATTTTTGGCTGCCCCACTGACATCCTGGCAAAATTGCTTTCGGCTTCTTAAAAAACTGAATGCCACTCTTGGCAACGCTGTTGACAATGATGTTGTGTGATGGTGTACACCCCATGGTTTCAGCTTGTCACCATCTTCTACCTTCACAGTCTTGGAAAAATCCTTGGAACTGGTAACAGAAAGCTCTCTGGATGGTCTATCTGGACAACTCCAGGCCAGATCAGGAGTCCATGGTACAAACTATTAGACTTGGAGCCCATACCACAATGAAGAGGAAGACATGCCTGTTGCCCTAAGTTTTGGTGCTGTTACTGAGCATCGAGACGGTCCCGAGGGGCCCCAGTCTGACGGATTATGAACCTGCGTTTTGCTCATGTCGTGACAGATGTGGATGGCAAGCGAGGCTTTAAGCTTATTAGGTTAATCACGCCCCAGCCAGTCAGCACTCGGCGTGTTCCAATATAGAACTTCTCAGCATTTACTATCTTGGGAACAGATTATTTTGGCACGTGCTTCTGCTTTAATTCTGTTCAGATGCCTGCCGTAGGAAACCTAGAGAAATGAGCAGTAATTGCAAAAGGCTTGGGCAGACGTTGTGGGAGGGAAATGAGGGCTTGCTGATTATAGAGCCTGGGAAAGAAGTGACCTTCGTAGTTTAACAAGGGCAAACCAGCTAAGGGCTCTGGGTTGCTTTTATCTGGAAGACCCAAAAGCTGGGCGTGGTGATGCATGCCTGAAATTCTGGCACTCAGGGAGCTGGGGCAGGAGGATTGCTAGCATGTATACCCAGTGAGTTCTAAGCTAGCCTGGGCTACAGAGTGAAACTCTGTCTTAAAGAAACAAAAGCAAAGCAAGACAAAACAAAATGCAGGAATAAACAAGAACTTCAGCGATAGAAAATGGATTCAGACAGGAGGAGTCATGTTTTTCCTGCTCTGGGGGGGAGGTGGGAAAATGCACTGTCATAAGAGCTCCAGCGGAGCCAACAGAGCCCACAGTGACTCAGGGCCATGGCCTTCTGGGAAAAGGCTTTTTAGTACACGTCTATGGGAAAACAAGCAAATCCTGGGCAGTGGAGAGTTATTTGTTCTCAAGAACATAATTCTAACACATAACATAGTCAATCCACCCCCCATCCCATTTTTGAGTGAAGGTCTCACTATATATCTCTGGCTGGCCTGGAACTTTCTGTGTAGACCAGGCTGGTTTTGAACTCACAGAGATTCCCTGCCTCTGCCTCCTGAGTGCTAGGATTAAAGGCGTGCGCCGCTACTCCTGGCTCTGATTCCTTTTAAACATTGTCAGTGTTAGGGAAGCCTAGAGCAGGCACATCCAATATACTGTCTAACATGAAATTGGAAACTTATTTAAAACATTATTGTTATTATTAGCTTGATTGCACAGTTCTCCAGGGTGAACTTTGTAGATGATACTCTCCTGTTGTAATGCCAAAAGGTTCTAGAGAGTAAGGGCTTGGAAAAGGGAGATGTGGGTTGACGTGGGGAGATGATGATGATGATGGTGATGGTGATGATGGTGATGATAACGATAATAATGTTTAAGTTTTAGAACTGTGTAACTCAGGTTGGCTTTGGGCGCAACATAGTCCTATGTCAGCCTTCTGAGTAGATGGGATAACAGCTGCACAAACATGCAGGCTGAGTTTGGGAGTACCTCTGAAAAGTTGTTAACTCTGCTGAAGAAGCTTTTTTGTTTTTTGTTTGTTTGTTTTGATTTGCTTTTGTTTTTATTAAAAATAGGGTCTTGCTATGTACCTGGGGCTAACCTGGAACCCCGAACCCTCCAGCCCCAGCCTTCTGAGTGCTGGGATTATAGGTGTATACTTCCACGCCTGGCAGAGGCCATCTTTAAATTGGAGACAATGGTATTTGATGCATTGGGTTGTTGGGGACTGAGCAGTCAATGGTCGGCTGACTACTTAACTTAGTCTCTTACTCCCCTTACACTCAGGCTAGACCACTTGTAATAGTCATCTGAAAAGTCATGATTTATCAAGGCCTCGTCTTTTCTGGAAATTTTTGGAAATACCTGCCAACAGTGTGTTCTGAGCCTTCTGAATCCACCTTGCTTTCTTGCCATCCCCATCTGTGTGGAAAGGTCCCGCTTGGTGCCTGGCTGACTCTCTGAAGTTTCACCTTGACATCTCTCTGCTCTTTATTTTTTTATTTTTTGATACTTTATTTACATTTCAAATGTTTCCCCCTTTCCAGGTCTCCACTTTGGAAACTCCCTATCCCCTCTTCCCTCCCCCTGCATCTATGAGGGTATTCCCCCACCCACCCACCCAACCACCCACTCCCGTCTTCCCACCTTGACATTCCCCTATACTGGGGCCTCTAACACCCTCAGGCCCAAGGGCCTCTCCTCCCCTGATGGCCAACAAGGCCCTCCTCTGCCACATACGTGGTCCGAGCCATGGGTCCCTCCATGTGTATTCTTTGGTTGGTGGTCCAGCCTCCAGGAGGACCGGGGGGGTCAGGCCAGTTGGCACTGTTGCTCCCTCCATGGGGCTGCAAACTCCCTCAGGTCCTTCAGTCCCTTCTCCAACTCCTCCATCTGGGACCTCATACTCAGTCCAAAAGTTACTGTGAATTGAAACTTGGGTATTCCGAACTTTTGGGCTAATGTCCATTTATCAGTGAGTACATACCATGTTTGTTCTTTTGTGACTGAGTTACCTCACTCAGGATGATATCTTCAAGTTCCATCCATTTGCCTGTGAATTTCATGAAGTCATTGTTTTTAATAGCTGAGTAGTACTCCATTGTGTAAATGTACCACATTTTCTGTATCCATTCCTCT
>CM052705.1:18941839-18955535 GCA_028551405.1 Uromys caudimaculatus
AAGTCACATGGTGATCTCCGAGGGCCCTGAGAGCGTAGTAGGTATTCTGGCTTTGCTGTTGTTCCTTACTGAGCAGCCAGGACACCTTTGAAGCAGAAAGGACTGAGAAGATACTTCCCTTGCTTCGAGCAATCAAGAGCCTGGCTACTGGAGCTGTGTGCAGAGCCCCACGCCAGTCACAGCAATGCCCCAGAGTGCATCCTTAGTAAAGTTCCCTGCTCTGTTTATTTGAAGCAGCCCAGCTGAATCAGCACCTGGGGCGAGAGCTATGCTAGGCAGTGAGATCATTCATTTGTCACCTTCCTGGGCTGGCCGGTAAACATGGACCCCGCATGGAGACTGTCTTTGAGGAAAGCTTATCTGAAGGATGCTTTACGCAAACAGTGCTCCTTTTGGGATTTGAGTCTCCCGCATGAATTATCTGTGTACAAACCTTTGATCTAATTGACTGAAAGTATTTCCAAACGGATGAATGCGATCACAGTATTTGCTTGGAGATAGCTGTCTATGCCTTTCCGCCTGGGTTTCTTGCCTTGTAGAAATGGTTTAGAAAGCTGTTTCTTGGTTGCTGTTCATTTTGCACTAAGACCAACTTTTATTTTTCTTTCTTTTTAAAGGGGGTTGTTTCAAACGTTTACAAAAATAAAAACAAACAAACAAAAAAACCTCTCTGGTGAGAATGGGAAACAGTACTACTTTGGATAAAACTCATATTTAAACATATGCTCTGTGACACATCAATTCTAAGATTTTTTTTTCAGGAGTATTGAATGCATATGTCCGTAGAGAAACTGGTGTGAGAATACTCATTGTAAGCATATCCAAAATGTTCTCAAATTGGAGACCATATGATTGTCTGTCAACCAGGAAGGATACATTTGATATTTGTGCAAAATGGAACACCACTCAGCAATAAAAGGAGAAAAAAACCCCAAAATATATACAATACGAATAAATTTAAAACTGGTTATAATGATGGATGGCCTGGCCATGTGGCTCACACTTGCAGTCCTGGATACCCAGGAGGCTAAGGCAGAAAAATCTTGAATTCAAGTCTCACCTGCCTCAAAAAGGAAAAAAAAAAGTCAATTGTGGTAGCACTGACCTTTGATCCTAGTACTTAGGAGGCAGTGGCAGAAGGATCTCTGTGAGTTCGAGGCCAGCCTGGGCTACAGAGCCAATTCCAGGTCAGCTAAGGCTACATAGTGAGACTCTGTCTCCAAACCCAAAACAGACAAAAATTACTGCGCCCCATCCCGCAACAAAGCCCATAGCCAGGTACAGCGGTGAAGGTCATAATACAGATTTGGGTGGTTGAGTCAGGAGAATTGCTGACTTCTTGGCTAGCGGGGCTACAGCATAAGTTCAAGACCAGCCTGGGCTGCATGCTGACATCTTGTCTCAGAGCAAAACAAACATAAAATAAATATATGAAAGATGCCAGGCATAGAAGAATACATATGGGAAGATTCCATTTATCTAGTCAATAGCAGGTGAAACTAACCTATGGTTATTGATCAAAGGAATGGTTTCTTTCGGAAGAACTATGGACTGGCGGTGGACGTGAAGAATTTCCTAGAATAGTGGAAACAGTTTATATCTTGATCTGAGTGGTGGTTACCTAGGGGCATGTGTATGGGTAAGAGTTCCTCCAGTCACACAGTGAAGTTGTGTACTTTATGAGCACTGCACACACGTTCCTAATTACAATACAGTATTGTGTCAGAGAGCGCTCTAACTATGATGTTGCCGGCTTTCATTCTCTGTTGTTACATGAGCAGCCTAAGACCCTAAGTGCGATCTCATGTTTCTGTCCTTATCATGAAGGACTCACTATAGAGCTGCGTGAGATTTCTTACAATATGGTGGCCAGCATTTCCCAGAATGGATAGGTCCGAGAGCAATGCAGAGACCACCGTGCCCTGATCTCATGACGTCATTTCACTTTCTTCATATTGTGCTATTCACAAGACACTGAAAGGAAAATATGATGAAAAGGAGGTCATAGGTCAAGCTATGACACACAAAACGGACTCATCTATAGTGTAAATATTAGTTTGTAACGTGCTTACTCTTTGTTCTTCAATGAGTTAAACTGCACTCCATTTTGATTCATATGACCCAGAGCCAATTAGCTAGTGTGCTGGCTAATCTTGTGTCAACTTGACACAAGCTAGAGTTATCTGTAAGGTGGGAACTTCACTTGAGAAAATCCCTCCACAAGATCTGGCTGTAAGACATTTTCTTAATTAGTGACTGATGGAGGAGGGCTCAGCCGATTGTGGGTGGTGCCATCCCTGGGCTAGTGGTCCTCGGTTCTATAAGAAAGCAAGCTGAGCAGGCTGTAGGAAGCAAGCCAGTAAGCAAGCAGCACTCCTCCACGGCCTCTGTATCAGCTCCTGTCTCCAGGTTCCTGCCCTGTTTGAGTTCTTGTCCTGACTTTCTTCAGTAATGGATTACAATAAACCGAATGAAGTCTTTTCTCTCCAACTTGTTTTTGGTCATGAATAGCAATAGAAACCCTAACTAGGACAGATAACAAGGCATAGTTTCAATGTGCAATGAATTTTGACCTGAAACTGAATGTAACTTAAGCATAATCTAGAGTTTTATATGGACAGGTTGATTGGATTTAACTTTTTTGGTTAGCTCCTTTCCCACAGTGAATCCACTGTGGATCATTAGTGTTTCTCTCTCTCTCTCTCTCTCTCTCTCTCTCTCTCTCTCTCTCTCTCTCTGTATGCATATAATAAATATAATATCTATATTTAAGTAGTATTCACACACGAGAAGGTTTTTGAGAAATAGCTTGACACTTCTCCTAAGACAGTGGTTCTCAACCTTGTTAATGCTGTGACCCTTTAATACAGTTCTTCATGTCGTGGGGACCCCTCAACCATAAAATTATTTTTGTTGCTACTTCATAACTGTAATTTTGCTACCGTTAAGACTTGTATTGTAAATATTTTTTAGAGATAGAGGTTTGCCAAAGGGGTCACAACCCACAGATTAAACTCAATTCTCAGGTAAACTAAATATTGAACTCCACACAGTACTGATTATCAACTTTGAAATACTGACCTGTTGACACAAGGACTAAAGGCTGGGGCTGGAAAGGTGGCTCAGAGGTTAAAAGCTCTTGCTGCTCTTGCAGAGGCCCAGAGTTCAATTCCCAGCACCCATGTCGAGTAGCTGACAACAGCTTGCAACTCCACATTCATCTACCCATACAATGTCCCCCTCCCCAATAAAAACAAAAACGTCTTTAAAGGTGGTTTTTATTTTCTTCATTATTGTCCATAGGATGCAGAATATTGTGGTGAACTTTAGTGATAATGGATAAAATCATAAAAATCACATTTCTAAACTCTCCAAAGATATATATATATATATCCAGTTTCAAATATTATTCTATTAATTCTTGCAAAAGCCCTATATGAATATGCTTTGTGTTGTGAGATGAAAAAAATGTGGTTGTCCACATTGTTTTTCTTAATAAAAATACTTTTCAAGTAAACAAATATATAATTTGAGGCTAGAGTTCACATATGCAGTGAATGAAAGACTGGATCATTGAACACAAGTAAACAAATTCGGGAAACTTCTGAGCGATTCAATGTTGGCACAGATTGGAGAACTTAGTACAACTTAGTTGGATATATTTTAATAAAAGCATTTTAAAACTGAAGATACAAAGTTTTCAAATGAAAACTTGTGTATGCATATACACAGTAGCACCATTCAAGACGAAGAGGGAAACCGAGCCCAATGTTTATCAGGAGGCAAATGGAAAATCAAGCTTTGGCACACACGTACACTGGAGTGTTGCTCGGCCATAAAAGAGAATGAACTATCGTGCACTTCATAACTTGTATCGGCTTTGAAGGCACTGTATTACATGAACAGAGCTAGACATAAAAGGTGTGTTGTGTGGCTTCATTCCTAGGAAACAAACAGATCCACAGAGACAGGAAGCTGAGGGGTGTGGTCAGCTACTTTGAGGCCTAGGAGATGGGGTGAGACCGCTTGTTGGGTACAGGATTTCCTTTTGTGGCAATGGAATATTCTGGAACTAGATAGTGGAAGTTGTAAATCACTATTCACGCACTAAATGCTGCTGAAATATAAACTTAAACTAGTTAAAACAGTCAATTTTGTCTCGTGTTCTTTCCGATGAAAAAGGAACATATATCATATAAATTTTAGAAAACAAATTAGAGAAATCAAACTCTTTCATCTATGTCTGTCTGCCCATCCTATTTCTGACTCAATATGCACAGAATTTCCTCTACATATATTTTGTAACCTAGATTTTCTTCTAGTATGTCATTGGTTTATATTCATATTGTTCAATGTACTTGACTTCAGTACCAAGGACTGAGCCTCGGGCCTCACAGACATCCCACCACCATGCCATGTCCCTTGCATTTTTTTTTTCTTTCTCAGGCAGGGTCTTTATTTACCTCTCAGGCTTTTATTTACCTTCTTGGGATTATTGATGTGTACCGTATACAGGCTACTGCATTTATAACTGCTAAAATATCCTGTTGAGTTGAAGGCTATTTTCTTTGGTCAGACTAGTGTTGAACACTCAGGTTAGATCTATGGTAAATAATGCTGACATAGCCTTGTGTGTAAAGTTTCATCTTTTCCTGCATCTGCAGTCATTTTATATATATAAAAAAATTAGGACATGAACATGCTAAAGTTCATGTAACTACCAAATAAACATGCTCAAAAAATCCTCACAGACTTTATTATTATTTTTAGAATAGTTTTAGATTTATAGAACAAATGCACAGAATTCATATAAATCTCCCACATCCTTACCTTGTATAAACATCTCACCTTACTATGGTACTTTTGTTACAATTAACAAATCAATAACAATGCATACTTGTTAAATAAAGCCCATACTTTATTCAGACTTAGGGTTTACCATGTTCTCCTTTCATTCTGGGACATCCCAGGACATACTACATTTGACAGTCATTCCTCTTTAGACTCCTCTTGGAGGTAAGTTCTCAGAGTTCCCTTGGTCTTGGTGACCTTGACAATTTTGAGGAGTACCAGTCGGACAGAGTGTAGGCTGTGCTGACATTTCTCTGATGTATTCTCCCATGACTAGGTGAGGCCATGGATATGGGAGAGGATGCCCACAGAGGTGATGTGCCAATCTCACTCCGTCATGCAGCCTGTCAACATGATGTGTGACTCCTGATGGTGACCTTGCTCACCTGGTGGCAGTGGTGCAGTTTATAGAGGCTGCTTTTGTAGAATTGTTTCTCTCCCTCCCATCTGCACTTCTTGGGAATAAGTCTCTATGTACAGTTACACATAAGGAGTGGGGAATTACACTCCCCCTGGGTGTAAGCACTTTTAGAGAGACAGTTGTAGCTTGTGACAGGACTTCTCAGGAAGGTGACACCAGTTTTGATTCCTTGCACCAGTGTGAAAACACCTGCATTATATACAAGCTTCCTAGCTTTGTTTGTTAATCTTCACAAAAAGTCTCCATGGACTCAAGAGAGGAATTGCATCTCCTTCTAATTTATATTTTAAAATGTGCTTTGTTCTTCACTTGCTTATTTTCTTTCAGGAATCACCTGTACATTCCCTTTGTTCATTAAAAGAATGCTATAATCATTTTTGTTAATCTTCGAGTTATTGTGCTGGGGAGATGCCCAGCAGGTAAAGGCACTGGCTGCCAAGCCTGATGGTCTAAGTTCAATCCCCAGGACCAACCTGGCAGAAGGAGGGAGCCACCTCCTGTAAGTTGTCATCTGACCTGTACACATCACATGGTGTGGCTACGCACACCACACACACACACACACACACACACACACACACACACAAATTAAATATAACAAAGTTTAAAATATTTCTTGTATCCCTAGTCATTTGTATTATTAGTTTTTAATTTTTGTTTTGCTTTTAAATTTTATTATATAGTTAGCATTTTAAATAGTTGATACAATCTCTTTCCTTTGTAATTTCTATCTCTTGTTGCATATATATGTGTATGTACAGGTCTGTGTAGGTACATGTGTACTCATGTCTACAAAGGTCAAAGGTCAATGGTACTTGTCTTTCTCAATCATTCTCTACCTCAATGTTTTGAGACAGAATTTTTCACTGAATGTTAAGCTCACCGATTTGGCTCGACATTGAGCCCTGGGGAGCCTTGTGCTTCTACAAGAGTTACAAGTGTGCCGCCATGCCCAGCTTTTATGTAGATGCTCGGGATCAAACTCAGGTCTTTTTGCTTTCATAGCAAGCACTTTTCTGACTGAGCAACTTTCCCAGCCTAAAGTTTTACTCTGCAAACTATTTGAATCTATTTATATTAAGGCAATCATTCTTTTTTTTTTTTTTTTTTTTAAATTGAGCCATGACATGGGAGACCCTGGTTTGATGGGCTTGGGCCTTATCCCAGAAATAGAAAACAATGGATATATTTCAAATGGATAACTGTAAGTTATGGCTCTTTAGGGGCTTAGGTGACTCTTTAATGTTTTAAGAAATCTCAAACTGGCTGGCATAGGATAAGTTTTTGGGGAAAAACTCAAATGGTGAACCAGTGGTCCACTTGACCACTTGACCATATGTGTGAGCACTGGAGATAAAAGGACAAAGGGAAGGGGAGGCAAGATCTGTGCTTAAGTCAAGAGACTGGTTTCCAGTGTATCAGTTTGTGGTATGTTACAAATCACCACAGTCGGGGTATCACTATTCCTTATTTCAAGTTGCAGTACAGAGCTATAGTAAGAAAAACAGCATTATACGGGCACAAAACCGGACATGTTGATCAATGGAATTGAATTGAAGTCCAAGACATAAATTCACAAACCTATGGACACCTGATAGCTGATAAAGGAGTCAGACATACACAATGGGATAAAAAAACTACAGCAAATGGTGCTGGTCAGACTGGATTCTGCACGTAGAAGAATGCAAATAGATCCATATTTATTACCTGCACAAAACTCAACTCCAAATGGACCAAAGACCTCAACATAAAAACAAATACACTGAATCTGATAGAAGAGAAAATGAGGAATATCCTTGAACTCATTGGCACAGGAAAAGACTTTCTGAACAGAACACCATTAGCACAGGCACTAAGATCAACAATTAATAGATGGGACCTCATGAAATGGAAAAGCTTCTGTAAAGCCAAGGATGCCATCAATAGGACAAAACAGCAGCCTACAGAATGGGAAAAGATTTTTACCAAATACACATTGGAGAGAGGGCTAATATCCAAAGTAAATAAAGAACAGCAACAATAAAAAAAAAAAAAAAAAAAAGCAAAAACCCAGATATCAAGAAAAATGACCTAATAAAAATGTGGTGCATATCTAAACAAAAGTTCTCAAAAGAGGTAACTCTATGGTCTGAGAAACACATAAAGAAATGTTCAAAAGCCTTAGCCATCAGAGAAATGCAAATCAGAACGGCTTAGAGATTTCATCTTAAACCCAGCAGAATGGCTGAGATCAATAAAATAAGTGACAGCCCATGCTGGCAAGGATGTGGTGTAGGAGAAACATTCATCTATTGCTGGTGGAAGTGCAAAATTGTACAGCCACTGTAGAAATCAATGTTCCTAAGGAAGATGGGAATTGATCTACCTCCAGGCAGTGGTGGCGAATGCCTTTAATCCCGGCACTTGGGAGGCAGAGGCAGGTGGATTTCTGAGTTCAAGGCCAGCCTGGTCTACAGAGTGAGTTCCAGGACAGCCAGGGCTACACAGAGAAACCCTGTCTCGAAAAACCAAAAAAAAAAAAAAAAAAAAAAAAAAAAAAAAGATTTAGCTACAACACTCTTGGGCATATACCTAAAGGATGCTTCGTCCTACCACGGAGGCACTTGCTGCTCTATTCATAATAGTCAGAAATTGGAAACAACCTTGATGTCCTTCAACAGAAGAATATATAAACAATATGGTACACTTATAAATGGAGTTTAGTCAGCCATTAAAAGAAATGAAGTCATGAAATTCATAGGTAAATGAATGGGACTAGGAAAAAAAATCATTCCGAGTGAGGCAACTCAGACCCAGAAAGACAATATACAGTATGTATTTGCTTAGATGTAGACATTAGTGGTTAAATCCATGATAAATAAGCCACAACCCAAGAACCACAAAGGTTAGGTATAGAATAATGGACTAGAGGGCACAGCTAGATCTCCCCATGACAGAGAAGTAGAACAGATAGTTATGAATGGATGGGGGAGAGTTGCTGGATGGGGGGATCAGGTGGAGATGGGGAGGGAAGAAGGGGATGAGGGAGGGAACATGGGAAGAGACAGCTAAAATTAAGGGTCATCTGAGAAGTGGTATGGAAATCTACTACAGTAGAAGCTTCCTAAAAATGTGCATATATAAAAGCTATTTAACTGAAATTGCCAAATAATGGGGAGGCAGAGCCCCAACTGGGTGTCTCTTGTCACCAAATGAAGTTCCCAATACCAGGGCTGGGTTATGACTAATTGAGTTGTTGGATAAAGGGGTCCCATTGGAATCCCAAATAAGAGTTATTGCTGAGACTATAGTTTACTCTCTACCAACTGATGTCAAGGTCCCTTTGTGGAAAACAACACCTACACAACTCACTGAACATAGAGAAGTCAAGCTGGTGACTCACAGAGCTTTCACCCCTACATTCTAGTGACTTTGGTACAGGGAGGTACAGGAATATCAAAAGAGAAACATAAACACCAACCCAGCCACAAACTCTTTGATCTACAATGGTGTACTGCCTGCATAATATGTTAGGACAATGGTGGCACAAAGCTTATGGGAGTAACTAACCAATATCTGATTTGAATTAAGGCCTACTTCATGAGATGAAACCCATACTGCTTAAGTGATGCAGAACCTGAGACTAGATAACCCAGGGACCTAGGATAAATCCAAATACTACTGTTCTAAAAAAAGATAGTAATATAATGACTCTTAATGACATTCTGCTACTCATAGATCACTGTCTTGCTCAGCCATCACCAGAGAAGCTTCCTCCTGTAGCCAATGAGAATAAATACTATCAGGAGCCATCATAGGAGACACTAATAACTAGCAGGTGATCTTCCTGAGATGAGTCTGCCTTGGACTACAATCTGCTAAGACAGAAGATAAAATATTTACTGGGTTTATCTATACAAAACTTTACTAATACCTTGGACACAAAAGTTAAGGTTTTTAACTATCCGTGAACCTGTTTGGGACAGATAATGAATGTTTTGCCAGATAATTACTCCTAATGGATATGCATGTAAACATTCACTGTTATAAACTTATTGGATTTATGATTTGAATGTATGTGTAAACTTGTGATGAACTTTTTACCACGTGGTCATGTATTCTGAAAAATGTATAAGTGCTGAGGACAAAGAGAAGAGAGCATTCTCCTTGTCTCACTTTTCTTAGCATTCTTCTTGTCCCCCTTTTTCTTACGCATACCCTTATTCCCCCTTTTTCTTAGAAACCCTTTCCTTCTTTTTCTTAGAGAGAGAGTTCTAAAAGGAAACCTTTTAGAACTTAGAAATAAACACTAAAATAACTTTTCAAAGTATCCCTTTTTCTTCCTGGGACTTCAATTAGCAGGCTGAAAGTTAGAACCTCACAATTCCTGTGGAGATAGAACAAGGCTACTTTTACATAATCTCCTATTGTTTTAGGATGAGGTGCTAAACAGTTTCTCACCTCAGAGGAATTCAGAAGGCAGGTTAGCTACTGAAACAAAGTGACTTAGAACTGAGACAGGAAAATGTTATATTATTATATATATTGTCTTTCTAAAAACCAAATTGAAACCAGCAGTATAGTCTGACTAGTTTAAATAATCAGAACTCACTCCCTAAGTTCTGGAAGGAAGTCCAAGGTTCAGGTGCAAACTTGATTTCTTTTCATAGATATCTGTCCTCTCTGACATCTCTTGGTGTCTCCTCTGTGTGTGTGCTCCCTTATGGGAATGAGTTACTGTGTCTAAGGAGACCAGTCACATTGGACTAGAAGCCACCCTGACAACCTCACTTAACTACTCCTTTGAAGGCTCTATCAATAATATATCATCTTCTCATAAGTTTTCTTCTGTATTTATACTCTTCAGGCTTTCTCATAGTACACTGGGCACCTTTATGCACAGCCATGTGACCTGCTACTGGCATTCTCAACTTCTAAACCAAAAGGCTGTGCTCTGGAGTAAGGCAGGGAAGTCTGAAAGGAGACAGTATCAGACAGAACATCAGAGTCTATCAAAGGGTTTGGAGGGAAGCCACCAGGTCCTATGTAAGCAGAACTTCTTTGTGCACCATGTCTGATCTCAAAGCCTCATCAGAGAGTCCAGAGTTTCAAGCAGGGATCAAGCTTTATGTAGAACTATCTTTTGTCATGTTGACGTGGCAGAGTAGGATTGGTGTCTGTGTACAAAAGAATGGTGAGCCCCTGAGTGTGCTGCCTCTGTCTCCCATAGGTCCAAGTGACATAGAAGGGTACTATGATATTCTAAAGCAATGGTTCCCAACCTGTGAGTCATGGTCATGACATCCCTTTGAGTGGGGGGTCACATATAAGATAGCCTGCACACCAGCTATTTATATTACGATGCATAACAGTTGCAAAATTAGTTATGAAGTAGCAATAAAATTATAGTTGGGGGGTGTGTCACCATAACACGAGGAACTGTAGTAGAGGGTCACAGCATTAGGAAGGCTGAGAACCGCTGTTCTAAAGGTTTCCATGAAGAAAAAACGTTTTTTCAGAGCAGGAAAGCACCAATGAATCAGTCTAGAATGAGGCCTGGGAAGCAGGTGAGCAACACCAGGGCATTCTGAGGACAAAGAAGCCATGGGGTCCTGTTACATGAGTCACCCAGGTTCAGGTACGCAGCATCTATTTTTTCTAAAGGTTGTTTCTTTTCTTTTCTTTTTTTTTTTTTTAGTATGAAATAGAGTTTATTTAGGGCATGGGGAGGGAAGTTGAGGGGGCAGTAGGACCGAGAAAGGTATAGATAGATAGATAGATAGATAGATAGATAGATAGATAGAGAAGAGGAGTAGAGGTTGGTCATGAGTACCTGGAGAGAGAGAGGGAGGGGGAGGGGAGACAAGGAACAGAGAGGGAAGAGAGGAAGAGAGGAAGAAGAGCAAGAACAAGTTGTTTATTTTCAAAAACTATACTTACAGCTGACTCTTTCTATAATCCCTTTAGTTCTGACTCTCCATAAATACAGCAGGTTTAGTACCAGATACAGTTTCTATCAAGTCAAGTATAACATCAATCCTAAGCATGTTTATTAATTTCCAAAACTTCATGCCACCACTGTATCTTTTTATTATCTGTGTCTATTCATGGTACAAAGTGCTGGCTCTCATGGGAACAATTTATTTCAAGTACATTAGAGCCCAGGCTGACCTGAAACTCAAAGTGATCCTCCTGCCTCTTCCTCCTAAGGGGAACACCTGACATCTGTGATACACAGATGCAGACAGTACGAATTAACACCAAGAAAGGAACCCATTATATAAGCCCCCCCTGGGGGTTAGATTGAATTCAGAGAAGAAAGAAAAAAGGAAAAAGAGAATTTCCAACTTAATTGTGACTGAATTATGAACTTGAATTGACTAAGACATGACTGTATTTGAATGAGTTTATCTGAAAGTGGCTAGATTCAATTTTCTCTGCTTTGAGACAGAACAGAGGCTCAGGGAAGAAATTACACTCAATTACAGAAAAATAGAGAAAATTACATTTTTGCACACTCAAGTCAGTAACTGTGAAATTTGTGTTGGCTCCAATAATTACAGGCAGCCAGGTGTCATTACAATCTTAAGAACAGACTGACAGATCATTATGGGCAGTTTTTTCAAGTTATTACCTGGTCCACAGCTGTAACTCAGAAGGTCAGTGCAGTGTCTCATTCATTAGACATCATGTTGAAGTGAATTTGAATTTCTGTTCCAAATCTTTTCTTTATATAAAAAATCAGAGTCAAGCCTTGAGGGATAGAAAAAGCTTATGTCTTTCAAAGTTTTCAGGGGTCCGGTCCAGAGTATAGCCTATGACCAATATGACGAAAATATGAAGTTGTGGGTATTGTTGGAATCCTGTTAACACTTGTGAGCCCACATCCCTGCACCTCTGCCCACCACCACTGAGACCTGGACACGGATCCCTGAGGGTGTGCTTCACAAGGACTCAGGCTTTGGCAGGCAAGGACCACAGAGGGAGAAAGGAGAGTGAGCTAAGCTATTAACTCTCCCAGCTTCCAGTCCTGGGCTCCAGGGTTTTGTTGCAGACCCTTGGAAGATCATAGTTCCTGTCAGGAAGCCTTCTCCACACATTTACGTAGCTCCCCTGGACTCTTGCTGTCTCGTGTTCAGTTTAGGACAGAAATGGGCTTCTTAAACTTCTCTTTCCCATGGGGAGTGTCCTAAAGCACTGCCCATGAGACTGACAATCATGCCTTCTGTAAATTCTCCTCTGATCACTGTGTCATCTTCTGTGGTGTTTTGGCTGACGCTTCAGTGACACTTGTGGAATAATCCCATGGTACCTGCATGAATTGGGGGAGGGAATAAAGGGATTTTTTTTTTTTTTATAGACAGGTCTGAAGCCCCATATGAGAAGGCTTGTCACATTTTTTCTTTTTCTTTCTTTCTTTTTTTTTCCTTTTTACTTGATTTGCCTGCTCTAGGAAAAGTTCTGGATGTGTTTCAAAGTCTTTCAACTCTCAGATTCTTCATTATAAACAGTAATTCCTACTGATGTGGAAAGTGATGGTCAATAAACAGTTCTGAATAGTAAAGGGTGGTGGTTCTGTTTAAAGCGAGCGAAAGTCCCTGCTAGGGTGAGTGCTTTTATTGAGTTCACAATAGCTGAGAAGTCATCTTTGGATAGAAAGAGGGAAGGTCGGGGAAGCTTGCCATGTTGAGCCTCTGATCTATTATAGCCAGTGACATTATTTCAATAGAAATTTGGATCCCTCCAGCTTCTAGGTATTTTGCAGACAGTTCCAGAAGCTTGAAGAGTTCCCTCACCTTGATATACCGGATGGAGGGGCAATGTCTTATTCAATGTTCTTCTTCTTCTTCTTCTTTTTTTTTTTTTCTTTTCTTTTTATTTTTTTTCCTCCTTTTTTATTTTTGATACTTTATATACATTTCCAATGCTTCCCCTTTTCTGAGTCCCCTCTTTGGATACCCCCCTCCCCTCCCCAACCCGCCTCTAGGAGGGAATTCCACCTCCCACCCCCCTCCCGACCACCCATCCCCATATTCCCGCCTTGACATTCCCCTTTACTGAGGCCTCTAACATCCTCAGGCCCAAGGGCCTTTCCTCTCCCCTTGATGGCCATCGAGGTCATCCTCTGCCACATATGTGGTCCAAACCATAAGTCCATCAATGTGTATTCTTTGGTTGGTGGTCCAAACTCCAGGAGGACCGGGTGTGTGTGTGTGTCAGGTCCATTGACTCTCTTGCTCCATCCATGGGGCTGTAAATTCCCTCAGCTCCTTCAGACCTTCCTCCAACTCCTCCATCTGGGACCTCACTCTCAGTCCAGCGGTTACTGTTATGTGAAACTTGGGCGTTCTGAACTTTTGGGCTAATATCCGCTTATCAGTGAGTACATACCATGTTCCTTCTTTTGTGACTGAGTTACCTCGCTCAGGATGATATTTTCCAGTT
>CM052705.1:18956035-18987552 GCA_028551405.1 Uromys caudimaculatus
CGCCTGCGAGTGAAATCCGGAAGTTTCGGAGTTTTTCTGTCTCCGGGTTCTCAGGCCCCCGGATCCCGGCAGATCCGGGTGGGTCTGGGCGAGAGGTGCTGCTCCCCTCAACCCCACTCACGGCCTTTCCAGACTCCTGGGAGGGCACCCCTCTCTGATGCTCGTTGGCTACCGACTCCTGGCCCAATGTTCTTCTTTTCATCAGCTGAGCACCTTAGTTTAAAAATAGGCATGTCATCCTGATAACTGGAAGAGGTTTCTTTTCCGGGGGGGGGGGGGGACTTGGAGGGTGGCATCATTCTAGATACCACACAGTGACAGTTGGGTCAAAGAGGCTTACAGTTAAGTGTGCAGAGCCATGTACTGTGTAGTGTGTCAGATTTACCTTTATAGTGCTTGCACTAGGAAGTGTCACTACAGGTGATTTCCATCTGAAAGTTAGACCTCATCTTTCCAGAGACTTGCTACAACTTGAGAACTCTAGGCCTGGCACGGGAGTGATGCCATTCCGAGCATGAGTGTGCTGGAAAGAAGCTCAACAGAGAGTCAGCGATGTCCATTTCTCTGCCCTGTTCCTCAGAGCACAACAGAGGGTGCAGCTTCGAAACACTGGGGTGCCCTTTGTCTCTTATTAATCAGAGGAACTCCTTCCTGTAGCTTAGTTTTGGGTGATGTCACAATTTGGGCAAAACTGGTTGTTTTGTTTTCCAAAGGTGGGCCCTGGTAGCAGCTACACATAGCAGAAGAAGGTACTCAGGTACTTAACTAGATGGCTGCAGCCTGAGATCCATGTAGGGAATTCCAGGAAGCTTGGCTTCATGAACACACCTGAAGAAGTTTCAGACAGGTTCAGAGAAGCTGATGTGGAGAGAGGCCTGAGTGGGAATTCAGGGTGATGGATCTCTTTAGTAACTTGACAGTCACTTCCGTGTTGTGAAATGAAGAGCTTGTAGGGGTTACTAGGGTCTTTCTCCTGTCTTAATGCTGCTTTGGGTAGGTATTAAGTTAAAGGTCCTATTTAGCGCCTGGCCCTTTAAATCTTGTATCCTTAGCGCCAAGGCATGTCATTGTTATGCATTGGTTGCCGGGGGTGACCTAGCTGACTGGGGCACTCAGGGGACTCCACCAAAGGGAGGCAAGCCAAAGCCTGCCATTACCACCTTGGCTTTCTGGAACTGGAATCTACCTAGGGCCCGAGGGAGCCCACTATGAGAACACATTCCATACTTCCATACATCCCCAACTAACACGCTAAGCAATTTGTGTTCTGCTGAGGAAGGCTGATGAGGAACTGAAAAATTCTGACATTGAGAAGACCGTCACATGATTTGGGTAAGTCCTATTATAAAAGAAATGTGTCTCCTCAGACCTCCAGTGAAACCCATTTCTGTCAAGGCAGAGGCGAATAACCTGAACAAAGCGGAGGACACAGGACAATCTCAGACAAATGAAAACGGGCCATCCTAACTGAATGCACACACGGCATGGCCATGTAGATGTACATCAAAGAAGCAAATCTTTTTACACGATCTGATCAGGAAGTAAGGAGGGTGCTCCAAACCTGGGCAGAGTATTAGAATTCCTGCTCAGTCTATTCTTTCCTTTTGTAATTGTTGAAATTATCAATACATTATTATTAAAGAAGGCTCATCACTTATGGTTAACCTGTCATGTGGTAAGTCATGGTTTTTAAAAAATGCAAGTCTTCACCATTACAGTATCAGAATAGTGTTCTTGTTCCTCAAATCCCCTAGCGCTCCACTCATCCCAGCCTCTCTTCCCTAGTCCTGATAACCACTGAGCACATATTTGCCAATAGCTACCCCTTTTCCAGGATGCCAGTTAGAAGGGAGTGACCCTCACTACTGCCCACGCTAACTGAATGCCATATAGCTGAAGACATGCAGTATAGTCAGGTTGGCTTCTCTCTTTGACAGTCACCTAAGTCAACTTACTTAAGTCTTTTTGTGGCTCAATAACCAATCACTGACTGTTGCTAAATATTGTGTTTCCCCAGTTCATCTACTCATCTACTAAAGGCAGAGGGTGCCTTGGTTGCTCCAATATTTGTTTTAAGGTATGTGTGTGTGTGTGTGTGTGTGTGTGTGTGTGTGCATGTGAATATATTTTTAAATCACTTGGGCAAATGCCTAGGAGTATGGTTACTGGTCCATAGGGTCAGACTGTAAGAAACTGCCAGCCCATATTCTGAAATGTGAGTACCATTTTGCTGTCTCCTCAAGTAATGAATGAGAGTTTCCCATGTCCCATATTCACCAACCTTTGTTAGCGCTTGGAGTTTTAGCCCTTCTGATAGATGTATAGTGGCCTCTCCTTCCGTTTTCAGTTCCCTAATGACTTACGATGTCCGATCATATACTGACAGGCCATTCACATTTCTTCTTCAGTGAGGTGTCCAGGTTTTTTGCTCATTTAAAGAATTTGAGCTTGCTTATTGCTGAGTTCTTTTGAATAACATCAGATATATACTTTTCGAAGATTTTCTCCTGGCTTGTGTTTTCATTGTTTTAACATAGCCTTTAAAATTTCTTAATTCTTGATGTGTGTGTGTGTGTGTGTGTGTGTGTGTGTGTGTGAGTGTGTGTGATGACTTGTGCCTTTGATATTGCGTCTAAAAGGTTATCATTGATTCCACTGTTGCCTGGATTTTCTCTGTTGTCCTCTGGAAGTTGTATGGGTTCGATCTGAACTTATTTCCATGATCAGTTGATAGCTAACTTTTGTGAAAGGGATGTGGTATGGAACTATCATTTTCTTGCCGCTGAATTGCTTTTACTCCTTTGCCAAAGACTCGGTGATTATGTTGGTGTGCTTGTGCTTCTGAGATATTGTTTGAACTGCCTATTTTTCCTATTCTATACTATCACATATTACATACTATAGTTTTATACTAAAAATTTAGGCTGGGCTGTGTCAGTTCTTCAAGTTTATTTTTTTCTAAATATTGTGTTGGCTTTTTTGCGTCTTTTCCATTTTATTCTGGGCTGCCTTTGGGTTTCTGGGCTGAGGACTCAGCAGATCAGTGTGCTTAGTGGTAGTCATTTGCTCTGCAGCTGAGACCTGAGCTTGGCTGGTGACCTCATAGCAAAGCCATGCTGCTTTTCACAGCTACTGGATTTGGCTTGCAAAGATGTACCACCATTCCTGCTAGCAACGGCACCTCTGAACTGGCGGAAATAGGAGCCTAGTAGGTGTGTGGCATCTCACTGATAAGCTGACCTGAGAGGATCCCTGCTGGAAAGTCTGGGTTAAGGCTTGGGTGAGGCTGGAGAAGCATAAATGTGGGTGCTACATGGAGCAGGGTATCCAGGGTGGGCAGCAAGCCCCTTGGCATGTTGATGGATAGAACATTCTGGAGAGTGACCCAGCTGTTCCTCCTTTTCTAAGACTATGCTTTGATCCAATGGGTGCATTCTCACAGACTATACACTAGTATATCGTTATATAATGGCCAGCGGTTAAGATGGTAACGTGGGCGTTGTTGCTGTACTGTCAAGTGGTTTACGAGACAACGGGAAACAGAACAACAGAAATCCAACCCCCTAGGACATCAGGACATCTTATCTCAACTTGATTTTGAATGAACGTTGTCACTGATGATACATTATATATGAAAACTAAGCCGGCTGGGTAGAAATCATTTGTAAAATCCATTTATTCTTAAAAGTCTGAGCTAGCAAGGTCCTGGGATCTCAAGGCAACTTTATTTTTAGTTGTTAAATTTTACTTCAAAATGCTTAGATTTCTTGGGGTGCTTGTAACAACTGTTTTTTCTTTATGGTGTGTACAGGTACAGGGGGCAGAGAGGACAGGACAGAGCTAACAAGGTCCCCACTCTTTCCTTCACTTGAAACTCGTGGTGGCTTTTCTTTGACCCTATGGGACAGTGTCTCAGGCTGTTCATGTGACATTCAAGGCCATTCTAGCCCTAACCTATCTTTCTAGTTCATCTCATAGTTTCTCACTGTTAGGTCTGCTCCAGCTAGACTGTTCTGGCTTGGCTGTTGGGTTCCCTGAACATTTTTGTGTTAAAAATATAATCCACAGGTGAGAGTTCTTAGGGGTGATAGCTTCAGCATTTAGTGCGTTTGTAAGAAAGCTCACTTCCATTCCTATTAGGTAATGGCGCGATAAGGAAGGTGCTCACCTACAAACTAGCAAGAAGGTCCGTGCCAGACTCAGAATCTGTTGGTGCCGTCTTCGGCTTGCCAGCCTCCAGGCCTCAGACAAATCTCTAGTGTAGAAGCCTGCAGTCAGTATTGGTCTCTAACAGCAGACAGAATGGACCAGGACTCTTCTGTAACTTGAATACATTTTGAACTTTTGTTCTGTCTTCAAGCTTTCTGTCCCACAGCAGTTTAATCTCTGGGGGCTGGAGAGACACCTCAGAGGTTAAGGCACTTGCTGTTCTTGGAGGGGAAATCAGAATTTAGTTCCTAGTACTGACATGGTGGCTCACAATCATCTATAACTCCAGTCCCAGGGGATTTGATGCTATTCTGACCTTTGCACATATATAGTTCAGATACATACATGCAGACAAAACAGTCATATACATAAAATAAAAATAAATACATCTTCGAAAAAAATTTAACCTCTGAATCAAGGTGGTCCAGGTTTCAAATCCTGGTTCTGCTTCCTAGTATATGCTCTTTGGCAAGCTGCCTGACTCCTCCCTGACCAATTTTTTAAAAACTGGGCCTATGACTCCACATGGTTGACTAACTGAATGTGGAGGTGAAAGGAATCATGAGAGGAAAAATGTAGCATGCTCCGTTCTATGCCTAGGTTTCTCCAATAGAAGGATTCAAACCTGGATGATATTTAATGCATAGAGGTCTAAAGGCACATAAAGACAACATATACACATACATATATATGCATACACATATGCCCATACAAGCCCTGAGGACAACTAGCTTCTCAGTTGCCTCACTGCATCTCCTCATACTCCCTACAAGCTCAGGATGCCTCTGTTTGAAGCCTTTCTTGACCACATCAGTCTACAGTGTGGAAAGTCTCTCCCGGGAAAACCCCGAAAGCTAGCCCATTTCTCTGGTAGGTGCCTGGCTTTCTTGTCCATTGCTTATGTCTTTGGATGACCGTGCATTAATGAACATAACTTTGAGCCAAGCCTGTACCCAGTGAGGCACATCAGAAGGCAGGGAACCCTTACCTTAGTTTACAAAGGAGCAGACTGAGGTTCAGGGATATGTGAAGAAGAAAGATGGGGATTGCCGAGCTGGTGAGAGATGACCCCGGGGTTCCGGTCGGGCTGCCCACGATGGCCTAAGCTCATGGCAGTCTTTCTTCTTTACTGGAAAACTAGAACAGCCTAAGTTATACTTGGTCACAGTGTTCACCCTGCCCTCAGGGTAGGAGGCCCTAAACATATTTCTAGTAATTTGCTGGACCCAGGTATAATTTGGTTGCTTTTCTAAGTGCTATTCAGGGCCATAAGGCTCTGGTTATCTTGATTATGAAAAAGATACTGCATGCTATATCTTTGTGGACCGTTAAAAGCACAGACTATAAGAACTTCTTACTCTTGTGTTGAACTCCACGTGAATCTAAAAGGGCAGTGCACATTTCTTTTTCTCCTGACTATGCCCTGCAGTCTCAAATATGCCTGGATGAGAGACGCCAGAATCGCTCTCATTCTCAATGCTGTTTTGGTCACAAAGGAGACTTTCCCGTGACTCCGGACCAGCTCATTGGTCTGTCCATGGCTTTCTTTAGTTAGGTGACTCACTGGATGCTTGTTGTCAGGTACAAATCCGGTGCAGCTCCAGTGGGGAAGGGGCCTGGCCTGATATTTTCTCAACTCCTAAACACAATGTTATGAAAGCCATGATGGCTTATCATGACCTAGGGTGAAACTGCACTGTTTTGTAAGCAACTGATACAAAGACAGCTTTGGCGATACACAGGGCCCTTGTATGGTCAAGTATGCACATGAAAGGAAGGCAAGCATTAAGGCCGCTAAAGGCCTTGGATCAGTGGTTCTCAATCTGTGGGTCTCGGCCCCTTGGGACTGAATGACCCTTTCACAGGGGTTGCATATTTGCTACCCCGCATATCAGATATTTACTTTATGACCATAACAGTAGCAAAATTATAATTCCAAATATAATACCAAAAATAATTCTGTAGTTGGGGGGCATAAAGAAGGTTGAGAACCACTGTCTTGGATCGAATAGTCTGTCTTGATTGGGGTGGAGAGCCTGGTCCTTCTCTCAGCTCATATTTGCCAAATTTGTTCTATTCCAGAGACTGTTCTGGATGTTTGTGATATATCAGTGACAGAGGTCCAATAAAATTCTTGCCCTCTTAGAGCTCCTTTGAAACAAAACAAAAAAACAAAGCAAAACATTTTTAGCATAAGAGAATTTCTGAGTTCATGCAAAAGAAGAAAGGAGGACCCATTCAATCATCATTCAGCATTAATTATTACTGTATTATAATTATTATAACTGTTGTTCATCTCTCTTCCCTTCCGTACATTTATTGCTAGTGAAACACCTTAAAGCAATCTCAGGCAGGAGATACTTTATCCTACTCCCCATGACTGCTTAATAGATAAAGATTTTTTTAAAATAAAAATAAAACTGCAATGTCATAATCATAGATAACAGAATTAATAAAAATTTTGATATAATTTAATATCCACTTTCCTCTTGTGGTCCTATGAATAGTTTTTCCTTCCATTTATTTATTTATTTATTTATTTATTTATTTATTTATTTATTTATTTATTTATTTATTTATTAAAAAGCCAGGGCTGCTCACATTGTAGTGCAGGTTGATGTGGAACTTGTGTAACTCAGGCTGACTCGAAACTCATAGAAATTCTCCTCCTTTCTGGTGCTAGGATTATAGACTCATGGCATTATGCCTGGCTCAAGAATTTCTTTTTAATTTGTATTTGTTTGAATCTAAATAAGATCTGCACACTGTAGGCTATTGGGTAGGGCTCTGAACTCTTCTGGTCTATGGCAGTTTCTCTGAGCTCTTTTGCTGGCTGTAGGAATGAGTTCTTTGTTCTGTAGAAGTTCCCAAATAAGAGTTTGTTTGATTGCATTTTTATGTTTTTTTAATGATATTTCTTCATGCTTTGCCTTTTCTGTAAAATAATGGCTATATAAAGAGATTTTGTTAATGTCAGTTTCAGTGGGAGAAACGGGATCATTGAACTAAAATTCTCACGGGAAGTAGCTTGATGCAATTTATGTGTGCTAGAGAGGTTTCTAGAGACACCTTGGTGGCTAGAAATTTAAGTAACTGACGTAAAAACTGCAGTCCTTGTGCTTGCGTGTGTGTGTGCGCGCTTGCGTGTGTGTGTGCGCGTGTGCGTGTGTATGTGCATGCATGACGATGAACACCGAGGCCAGAGGTCAATGTTGGGTGTCTTTCTCAGTCACCCCCACCTTGTTTTTTGAGACTGTGTCTCTCACTGAACCTGGAACTCACTGGTTTTAACAAGGATGACTGGCCAGGGAACCTTAGAAATTCCCCGTCTTTGTCCCAGGGCTGGGGTTATTGGCCTACGCTGCCATAGCCAGCTTCTCATGTGGGGTAGGGGATTTGAGCTCAGGCCCCCCATATTTGTGTGAAAGGTGACTTTTTAACTAAGCCACCTCTCCAGACTCTGAAAACAAATGTCCTCTTACCACAGTGGCAGTTCTGACCCTAGTGCTATGAAACATTCCCTTAGTCCCTGCCTTTCTTTATGTTGGGTTGCACGTTTGGCCTTTAAAAGTGGTTGTGTTGTCTGATGGTTGGAAGTGATACCAGGACTGGTACCCAGAGGGCCTGGGTAGCCAGGTCCCTGTTAGTAACAAGTTGGGTTTGAAAAAACTGCATCTGTTCTTATTGGGAACCAAGGCTAACAAAAGTCAGAATAAACTTATAGGATGTCTCAAGTCTAAATGAGACCCTGAATCAAGAGTATTTGAGAATATTTTCAGGTTTATTTTGCAGAAGGCATTCAGATATTTTAACTATGTAGTCAGGTTGAGAAGCACTAACTCTGAAAGGATGTGTGCACTATCTGAGGCTTTTCCAGTTTAGTGCTTACTTCAGCAGGGGTCCCCACATGCACCCTTGAGAGGGGAGGTGGGTCAGAAAAGGGCAAGCCAAGGAGAGGCAATGGGAAGGGCCTGGGCTCTCAGCCACTGTAGGCTAATGAGGATTCCCAGGGCATTGGTGAGTTTCCTTGATAAATGATGACATAAATGTTTTTAAAAATGGGATCGGGCTTTTCATCTGGGGAGTCCAAACAGGATGACCCCAGTGAGCAAAGTGAAGAACATAGTATCTACATGGCAAGGTCATGGGGGAGGGTTACATTTTGTACATGGCATATTGGACATATCACAGAGTAGATGATGAGGATGCATTTGGCTATATCTATACCATCTATATTTATCTATTGTATCTGTATCTCTCTGTATATAGCACAGAGATAAAAAATATGTGCTTGAGATCAGGATGAGAGATGGTATAAAGGCATGGATTAGATAGATCACCCAGTGAAAGACTGGCTTCCTGGAAACCCCATGGAGAAGTGCTTGAGGGTCTACCGTAGGGATTCTCTGAAGTATACCTAGGGGGGCGCTCACTAAGTCCCCAAGCGGCTTGACTACACTTTTTACTAAGTGCCGCTAGACTTTGCTAGAGTGTATTTTTCACATTAAACACCCATCGACAGTGCAGGAGGTTTCCTTATCCTTGCCAACATTTGGGATTGGTTTTGTGACTTTTGGCCTCTGACAGGGAAAAGCCTAACTATATACATCACTTTTATACTTTAACTTTCAATTATATTTTTATGCATGAATCCAACACACAGAGACACACAAATATACCCGCCCCCCACAAACATACACACATTGAAAAAACACAGGAGTTAAAACTAGAAAAACAATTAGGTTATATCATCTTTCACGACTGCATTCAGTCCTTCCATGCGGCCTGAAATCACCCTTTCTTGGCCATCCTTGTTTTTATATATATTATGCCCACAGTACATTTGCTTACACATTCATGCATACATTGTGGGCTAGAACCAGCATGTGTGAGAGAGAGAACATGCGTTGTTTTTTTTTTTTTTTTTTTTTTTTTTTTTTTTTTTTTCTGAGACAGGGTGACTTTGCTTAATATTGTACATTCTAAGTTCACCCATTTCCTGGACATTTTGTGATTGTTTTTATTTCTTGCCCATATCTCTGCTTGATCATCATTCTGGGCTTTCCTTTGGACAATCTGGATAGCATGTGTGTCTTAGTTGGGGTGATTGTTGCTGTGATGGCACCAGGATGAAAAGTAGCTCAGGGAGGAAAGGGTTAATTTCATTCCCGGTTCCCATTCCACATCACAGTTCATCATCAAAAAGCAGTGAGGGCAGGAACTCAAGCAGGGCAGGAACCAGGAGGCAGGAACTGATGCAGAAGCCATGGAGGGGTGCTGCTTACTGGCTTGCTCCTCCTCATTTGTTCAGCCTGCTTTCTTATAGAACCCAGGACACCAGCCAAGGGGTGGAACTGACCATCATGGTCTGGGCCCCTCCCACAGAAATCACAAATTTAAAAAAATGTTCTCCAGGCTTGCCTACAGCCCAGTCTTAGGGCGCCATTTCCTCAGCTGAGTTCCCTCCTCCCTGATAATTCTAATGTGTGTCAAGTTAACATAAAAGTAACCAGCACACTGTTAATTTTCTATCCCATAGCATCTAGAATTACTTGGATAGGCCTCTGGACAAGCCTAAAGGATGCCTACAGGGCATGCCTATCTTGATTATGTTAATTGATGTGGGAGAACCCATCTAACTGTGGGCAGAGCCATTCTCCAGGCAGTAGATTCTAAAATAGAGAAAATGAGCTGAGCACCAGCATTCATCTCTCTCTGCTTCCTGACTGTGGGTGTGATATGACCAGCTGCTTCAAGCTCTGTTGCCTTGACTTCCCTGGGATGCTGGACTGTATCTTTGAATTGTGAGCTAAAATAACCCTTTCCCTCTTAAGTTGTGTTTATCAAAGTATTTTGTCACAGCAACAGGGAAGGAAACCAAGACACATCCCCATAAACTGTCTACTGTTACCCTTTCCTCAATTTTCTATTAGTTTTTTGACTGATTTTTGTTTTAGGGACTAATTCCTAGTTATGTTTATACATTTCACATAGCTTTTTTCAATTTATCATACCTTTACATTTTTCTTTTTTAAAAAGTATCTTTAAGTGTGTATCTGTATTTGGGTATATGCATGGTGCAGTACCCACCAAAGCCAGAAGAGGGCATTGTATCTGATGGAGCTGCTACAAGCTTGTCTTTCTTGGGTGCAGGGACCAAATTCAGGTCTTCTGCAAGAGCAGTATGCACTCTTAACTGTTGAGCTGTCTCTCTACTTCTACTTTATTGGAGGTGTTCAACTATGGCTACTCGGTGGGAGAATTTGGTAAGGATTTACAAATTTGTATGGTCCTTTGTTAGTCCTAGTTCCTGATAAGAACAAAGCTGTTCTATGACATTTCTTCCACCATCTTTGTCACTGGCCCCAGGCCCTCCAGCATGTAAGGCCCACTCATCCCCCCTTGCCCTCCTGAGCCAGAGCCACACCCAGTGCGTTAGTTGTGTATTAGGAATACATTCTTACAGCACCTCCACACTTTCTCTCCCTTTGAATATGCACTCAGAGTTGCTCTTTGTATTTGGCACATGATTTTTTTTTGTTTCCATTATTAAATAAGCCTGTTTGACCAACACTGTCCTATATATAATTCATACATTTTTAGTCATTGGCTTGTGGTACCACTTTTATGTATACCAAGGACATGCTTATCCAGGGCTCTCCTTCAGAACCCTACATTCTAGGTCATTTTTCTGTTTATTTCTAGAGCAGCATCCAATTATTTTTATTATGATAGCAAGTCTCCTCCTTTTGTTCTTGCTTTTAGAAATTTGCCCTATTTAAAGTTATATTGATCCTTACATATTTTATATTCATTGAACACCTTGAAATTTTAGTTATCACAAAACATCGAATCTAGTGATCACCTTGACGTTTTTACTGTGCAAAGCCATCATGACTGTGGCATATTCCTTCATCTGTTCAGTCTTTTTTCATGTCCTTCAGGAGAGTTTTAAGAGCTTCCCCATAAAGTTCTGAAAAGTTGTTAAGTTAATCCCCATGCGGCGAGTATGAGAAGTGATTCACTCTCTCCTTCCTGCCTATTTGCTGCTGATGCAGACTATTGGATTTTATAAACAGATCTTGTATTTGGCAGCCTTGCTGAACCAATTCCTTCTAACAATGTGTTCTTTTGGGTGTTCCAGGTGGAGAGACCTGTTGCCTGTCAATACAGTACAGAGGAAGACTTTGCGTGTTCGGCTAAGTACTGTAAGCATCTCTGCTGGTTGATTTCCTGTCCGTCTGGCTCTCCCGGAAGACTGTATCTCATGTACTCACCTTGGGAAAGTGAACCTCTCCCTTCCCTCTGAATGATACCCTGCCCAATGCACAGAGAGAGGACGAGCAATGTCTGAATTTCTGAGTGATCCCTGCTCATCATTCAGGCATCTCTGGGCCCTAATGGCTACAAGGGTATTTTATGTAGGCCATGCCAAACAAATGTCTTGAGAGACGTTCAGATCATACTTAGTGTAAATCTTCTGCTCTACTTCATTTGTGGTGAAGACAAAGTATTATTATGGGTAGTGTTCTACATAGTGGATGGTTGGTTACACCTCTTCTTCTCTCGGTGGTACTGACCACTGATGGCCGTCCCCTCTTGGCACTTTGTTTCATTGTGACATTCTGCTCAGCACCTGTGATGGATCATATCCCATGTGCTTAGCCATTCCAATGGCTAGTTCAAGCTCCAAATTTTGGACCCATATAATTGTCCCATTTCCTTGTTATTAATTGGCAAGACCTAGCTGCAAAATTTGTGGGATGTGTGTGTGTGTATGTGTGTGTGTATGAGTGTGTGTGTGCATACCAGGGAATAGCACAGCAGTAAGGGCTTGTGTTCCTGATGGCTGAGGAGTAGTTTCAGGTTTTGGAATAAAGGCAACTAAGTGAGCGGCAGCCTCTCCCTGGTGACTTGTTGTCCTTGGAATTTGCTTGTGTATGTTGGGTGTAGCAGGAAGGGCCAGTAGTCTGGCTGGTTCTAACAGAGATCTTCATTATAGCTTTAGTACCACCCAGCTCGCCACACCCCATCACCTACTAATAGTGGTATCTTGGTGGATACTTTAAAAAAAAAAAAGCAATAAAAGTAAACTGTGTAGCTCGGAAATGTCACCGGCAGCTCCTATTATAACAGATCCTTATGAGTTTCTGTGTTTCAGTGGCAACAGGATTCATTTAAAGGCACTTAGAGCCAACTAAAGGCGAATTGCTTTCTCTTTCAGCCAGCTGAAGAGGTGGGTGGGTTGGGCAAGAAATTGGGTGTGATAGAAACAGGGAAAGGGAGGTGGAGCTCCAAGGGAGGGATGAGCATATGTGTTCCATTACCATCCCCCAGAGTGCACGAAGACAGAGTCTGCGGGAAAGAGAACCTGGCGGCTTCCCAGGGGCGTGGGATGGTGGAATTTAATACTGCATAAGCACCCTGAGTTTTAGTTGGCTCTGTGCCCCACCCAGTTCTCCACTGTGGTCTGACCACCTCAAACAACTATTTTGATAGCTTGGGTTGAGTTAGTAGAAGCTCAAGAGGTAGGCAGAGGTGGCAGGGTCTCCTCGGTACTCAACAGGTCACTGTTTCGTTCTGAGCATCACATTTAAGAGGGCTCAAGACAAGCCAGGATGCACCCCGAGGAGATCTTCAACAGGCTGGTGAGTAGGGTTGCAACCATGCTATAGCAGCCTGAGAGACAGAACGCTCAGTGTTCTAGCTTGAACTGGAGTTAGATGGTTTTTGAGTCCCCATGGCAGAAACAACCCTGGATTGTTAACTCCCAAGGAAGGATGTTTTACAAAAGGCTAGTCTAAGCTACCTTAAGAGTTATCGAGTCCCTTCTTCTGAGGAGCGCCCAACTAGAGCCACTTGGTGGGAGAATGTTGTGAGGACTCAAGCAACGAGAAAGTATTTGTGTTTGTTTTTCTAGCCTCTAGAGCTAATAGTTCTAACTGGAAAAAGGTGCTCTGGGGTGTGGTGTGCACTTACCTCTGGGCTGGCAGGGATACTGATGGACGTCCATTCACATGTTCTCTCAACAAGTTCGTTACCACACGATATGGAAGAAACACTAACAGTGTAATAGTTTGTGAGGCCTTGCAGAGTTTGTTTACAAACTTGTCGATCACACTAGGTCTGCCTATTAAAGATCAACACCTTTCTGCAGCATGGGACCTAGAATGTCAGCGCCCACATCTGCTAGCAGTCAGTTTCACTTCTTCCTAGTTATGGGAAGACGGAGGAGATGGGAAATAGAAAGTAGGTGAGGAGGGAGCAGAAACCAAGGAACACAAGTGCGGGCTGTAACTGTTCATGTCTTCTCTTGGCTGGCACACTTCCTTTGTAATTGATCGACTGGGTATGGAGAAGGGTTTTCACAGTAGGACCTGGAAACAGATAACTGACTGATGGATCTTACCCTAGGACATGCATGGCCACCCTATTTAAAAGGGTGAGATGTGGTCTTTGCCTTCCAGATGCTGTAGGTTGGAGCTCTTCCAGCCCAGAATGCTAGGAAGCAAGGGTGGCCAAATAGGGCCAACTAAGACCTTGCAAGAGAAGGGTATGTCGGCTGCAGTCCCAAATCACCGTCCTGGCTAGCCAAGGCTCCTTTTAGAGCCTGGTTGTGTTGCGCTGGACAGATCCCTATTTGTGTACGGCACGGCAGGGGCTCCGGGAAAGGCCACTAGACATTGTGAGCTTGGGCACAGCAGGTGCAGCCGCCGCAGATTTTCCTCCTGTTGAGGGGCACCGGGGCACAAGCGGGAGGCGAGCGAGCGCAGGCGCGTGCGCGGGGCCGAGGGCCGAGGCCTGCGCGCAGCCCGGGCGGCTGCACTGCGCGCGCGCCGACCCGCGTGGGGCCCGGTTCCGGCGCGCGCGGCGTGGAAGGCGGCGGGTTGCTGCTGCCGGGCTGGAGGCTCCGCGGCGGCCACGGGACCCCTGCGGGAGGGCGGGAGCGCGCCCCTGCGCCTTGCCTCTGCGCCCCGCGTCCGCAGCTGGCGCTCCGCGGGAACCCGGAGCAGGCAGGTGGCGGGACGCTGGGGGCGGCGGAACCGGGAAGCTGGGAGGCCGGGAGGCCGGGACCGCAAGGCGGTTGGCGGTGCGGGCCGCGCTGAGGTGCCCGGAGGCCTCCCAGGACGCGGCCGAGCGGGTGGGGAAGTGAGTGCTGGGTTCGCTTGCTCTCCGGCTGAGATAGGTGCGGGGCTGAGGCCCGCGCTCCTCGGGTGCCCGGAGTATCTCCCACGCGCGGGGCTGCGCACCCTGGTGGGTTTCCACCCGCCGGCCTCTCTTCAGGTTCTCACTCTCATCCCCTTCTGACTTAGATCATTAAGAACCCCGTGGCCACGCGTGTTCAAAACTGAACTGCCTTTGCCTCGTCTTGCTGCTCCGACATTCCTTCATACTAATTCGCATTGAGAAGTTGCAGGAGGGTGCGAGCCGAGTGAGACCTGTCCCGTGCGGAACCGCAGGGATTAGATGAACGGTTAATAGCTATAGATGTGAGGTGGTTCACTTCATCCAGACGCTGGGTAGGCCTTTGGGATTCCAAGTCAGCTCTGAGACAATGTTTTGACCTGTATCAGAATGCTATTGTGGTGGGATGGTTACTTAGTGCCGGTTCCAGCTACACTGTGGGTACTTTGTAGCACTAGAATAGGGTAAAAACAGTGCCTTTGAAATTCTTCTGAAGTGTGTTCCTCAGTGGAGACATACATCAAATACTTAGTTTGCAGTCGACTCTTGCTTTGACCTTTGTCAGTGAGTCGGCTGCACAGTTTAAGTTGACTATGTGGCAGAAGAGCAGGTGGCGTAGGACACAGAGACTGGAGGGAAAGCAGAGACTTGGGAATGGCCGGATTCCAGCTTTCTACATTTTGCCGATGTGAAACCATCATGGTTTCATTTAACATAAATATGATGCATTTATTTGGTAATGCTTTAATTTGTTAGCCACTGTTAAGGCGCAAAGATTGACTCTTGACACAACCAAAGTGTTTATATCTCTTTTGTAGATTTAGTACACCGTGCACTGTTCCTTGGATTTATTTCCACTCTCCTATTTATCACAGTCCCAACAGCAAGGCCTTTAAAAAAAGAGATGATTATAGTGGTATCATTTTGCTTATAACAGTCGAAGGTTTGAAATATATATTCGTGAGCTTGAGTTGACAGAATCAACTTCACTGTCTCTCTGCTAAAACCCTTTAAGCATCTGGTTGCTTTTAGTCTGACTGTTCCCTTAATTATTTATAATTATGCTGCTGCAAGCTTGCTTGGCACACTAGACTTTATTTCTCATTTCAGGCATCTGTAAGTTGTTTGTTCTCTGAAGAGTGAGCTGAACCGTTTTCTTTCAGTGCTAGTCAGGGGAATGTCCATAGGTGAAATGGCCTTCTGGTTAGCCACTTGCAAAGTGATCCTGTGAACTTTCAGACAGAGCTAAAACAGGGCATATTACACTGTCCCAGATATATAAAATAGGTATGCAAATCAAACATTTATTGACAAGAAATCATATATTTATTTGGAACAAAGGTATACATATGATTTTGCTATTTAAAGATGAAAACAAATTTGCATGCTGAAGAGATGATTTGCTCGTTGATTTTACACGTAGGTTGGACGAACATTTGGTACTACAGGATGTGGGACATCTTCATCATTTTACAGAACTGATCTATAGTGCTGATAGTGCTGTTTTATGTGACTATAAATAGGAAATATTATAAATATACATAAATAAATACATGTGTATTTAGGACCCTTTCAGAAGTTGTTGGAAATTCTGTCCTAATCCAAAACCAGAATTAATTTATGAGTTTAAAAAAAATTATTTTTAATTTACATGTATGAATGTTTTGCCTGCTACATGCTTGCAGAGTCCAGAAGAGGGTGTTGGATCCCCTAGAAGTGGAGTTGCCATGTGAGTGGTGGGAACCCAACCTGGTAGGCAGTGCTCCTAACTGCTGAGCCATTTCTTTAGTGTCAGTGAATTTTAATTTTTCAAAAAATGTATTTATTTCTTTATGTATTTATTTCTAGACAAGGTCTCACTGTGTAGCTCTGGCTGTCCTGGAACTCACTATATAGACCAGGCTAACTTTGAACACATTGAGATCTGCTTGCTTCTGTCTTCCAAATATTGGGACCAAAAGCATGTGCTACCATGCCCAGCTAGTGAATTTGTTTTTTTATAAATTTAGAACACAAACAGCAATTAGTGAAATCAACATTGGAACAAAATCTAATTCTCAAATATGCTAATTTGATGCTTACATGCTGAAGAACAACAATGGGAACTTATTAAAAATCTTTGTTTTCTGTAATTAAAGCATTTCTGTAAGAGCAGAATACTTTGTAAAAATCCCTGCAACCCATGACATATACCTGGTCTAGCATCTGGGTGGAGCTATTTGAGGCAGTGTCAGATGGCACCGAATGGCACATCCACATGTACAGTGAACATTGTGTGCTCAGAACCAAGACCACAGTGAGGTCACATGGCAACTCTGTAAGCACTGGCTGAAACACCCCAGATACAGTATGTATTTGAGTTTGTATTATTTTTAGGTGACTGTGCATTTGGGAACCTGAATTATTCAGATTGCCATTTTTTTCCATATTTGTGTGGCACCCCCTCCCCAGCCCACAGTTTTAAGAAACTCTGAGCCAGACCAAGTGAAAACTTCAAAGCTACATGTAGCTAGACACATGTCCTAGACGGCCATCCAGCCCCTAATTATTAGGGCTCGGAAATCCTACACTAACTGCCTCATCTTATTGTCTGCATTTTACCCAGCTCTTTTCAGTCAGAATACTAATTGTACAGTATTTGTGCTTTCTGGTAGCAACCTAGCCCTGGGCTAATATCTACAGGAGGGCAAGTCCATAACTCTTACCTTTGGAACGCATATCTTAGGACTTCATGAGAAACTATTTACTGGGTTGGTGATGGAACTCCTTGAGGGCAGGTGTCTGATACTTTGTGTAGGGCTCAAGGCTGCTTTTCCACTGGTTTGTTTGTAGCAAATAAAAGGCTCCCTAGGGCCATGCTTTTACATGCTTATTTGCTTAGTTTGTTTTTAAATCTCATAAAAATAAAGGCTCACATTTTTGCAACATATGTGTGGTGAGTGAACAGATGTTTTATAGGTACCAAATGGAAGGATCATTGAAGTTGTGTTTGTAAAATATACTTAGTCATATTTTGGAGTTTCATGAAAATAAACAAACAGCACGACCTACTGCTGTGGGGAACTGGGTGAAATGACTGTGATTCCTATAAATGTGGACACAGCTTGGGGCTCCTTGTTAATCAAGAAACTCCAGTATGCAGCTCTTGAGCCATAGCTCAAGCGCGTTTGAGGGAAAGGCTGGGGTGTAGCTCAGTGGTAGGACACTTGCCTGGTATATGTGAGGCTGTTCAATCCCATAGAAATAAATGATTTCTTCTTGTCAGTTGGTTCTCTTTGGAGGCCTGACACCCCCAAACCTCTCTGCAGAAGTTGGTTGACATTTCTCCTTACTGATGTGTCAAGGCATGATTGGTCAGGTTCCTTGGAAATGCATGAGCTATTGGAGACACCGCCATATGCATTTTTACTCAGAAGTGGTTTGAGTTAATGGAATAGGATAGGATTCCCATGTGCCTGAAAGTTTGGAGAATTTAGTTCCAGTTATTTAAACTATTAGAAGTTGTTGTATCCAGTTAATCAGGGATGATTTCTTTCAAAACAGCTCTCATCAGTTAGCCTTAGGAGATTTTGGAAAAAATACCTACTCAACTCATCATCGCTAAACTTGATCAAGGTTGCAAGTGCCATAGCCTTTTACATCTAAAAATTGCTTCTGGGAAGCATTCTCAGAGTATGTGAAAGCTTGTGTAGTGTGCAGTTGGTGGTGAAAAGAAAGAGTCTTTCTTTTTTCTTTCTCTCTTTTTCCCAAGAAGGTAAAGAAATGGGACCAGGAAAAAATGAAGGTGCAAAAACATAAGGAGCGTTCCTCACGCAGGTGACGTGATGTTGTAGCCTCTCTGGCCTCGAAGTGTCATGAAGTGGATTCCGTGTCTTATGTGAATTATCTCTCTACCTTGGGTCTAGAATTTCAGTGTTATTGTGTATGTACAAGATGATAGTCTTGTCCTTGTGGTAGTTGACAGCTGTGTAAGATGTAGCTCTGTTATGTGTGTGCACGTATGTGTGCATGTCCATGTGTGCATGCCTCAGGCCAGAGGTTGATGTCAGCTGTCTTCCTCCATACGTTTCTCCTTTTTTACCAAGGCAACTCACCAAGGGGTTCCCTTGCTGAACCCTGAGATTTGGATTTGTCTGGTCTAGGAAACCAGCCTGGCTTGGGGAATTTGTGTTTCCACCTCCCAAGTGTTGTTATTACAGGTGGGTCACTGTGCCCACCCTGCTTTAATGTGGGGTATGTGTGTGTGGTGTCAGGACTGGAGTGCTCAGGTTTACCTACTGAGCTCTTTCTAGTCCCACATGCAGTTCTAATCTTTAAGGGTCTTGACAATCTACAAGAAATGAAAGGTACTCTCAGGATCACAGTAAGATTTTGTTTCATTACTTTGCTGACAAATTAAGAATATAGAAAGCAAGTCTGAGTGTGGTTACAGTTTCTAAAACACTACTTGAGCCTGCCTATCTCTTGGTGTGCCAGGTCCCTGGTGCTTATGGAATCCAATGGTTTTGTTTATTTGCTTTTCCAGTTAAGAATGAGAGTAGGTAACTCCTCCTCAAAAACCCCCAAAACAAAAACCAAAATAAAACAAAAAATCAATCAGCCAACTAATCAATCAATCAATCAATCAATCAATCAATCAATCAAACAAACAAACAAACAAAATACCAGCCAAGGAAGCAAGCAAGCTAACAAACAAAAAAACCAACCAACCAATCAGCCAATCAACCAACCAAACAAACCAACCAACCAACCAAACAACCAACCAACCAACCAACCAACCAAACAAACAACCAACCAAACAAAAAACCAACCAACCAAACAAACAAACAAAAAACCAACCAACCAAACAAACAAACAAAACAACCAACCAACCAGATTAAAAAAAACCCAACCAAACAAAAAACCAACCAGCCAACCAACCAACCCACCATAAACCCACAACTTCTGCCTGCCCTTCCAGCTGCATACCCTACGGCAGGCCATTTGTTTTTGTTTTGTGTTTGTTTCTTCTGAGGCTCAACTCAGGATAGGCTCTGATTCTTTGAAGCTCTGGTGGCAAAACTTCCTGATGCTTGCTGATGGGAACACATCCTCTTCCATTTCAAAACCAGTACTCATCAACGACATTTCATTTTAAAAATGTAAACTACCCAACACTCACGGCCCATCAGTCACTCTTTTTTTTTTGTAGTCTCTGAAGCATCTAGAACAGGGCCTTTTGAATGGTAACCATAATGGAGGTTTATTAAGTTATATTTTTGTTTTTGGCTCTAAAGGGAGCTTCCTACCTACTGTGGAGAATATTTACCCAGATTTATTACCAAGCAAGCAGTGGTCTGTGAGTAGAAACCCATAGATTGGGGGGTGGGGCGTGTGATATGCAGAAAGGGGCTGTCTTAGTGCTACCTTCCTGTTAGGCCTTGATAATGAAGATCAGCACTGCTGTTTAACACTAATCTTTTGTTGTTCCTGTTTATATGGCAAGGTAAATGTCAAAAGATTCCATGTATTAAGTAACAAGTAATTTCAGCATTAAACCCTCCCCCCCCCCCAAAAAAAATTGGGATTCCTTTAATATAGTAAGAACCAGGCTAGTTTGTTTAATGTATAACATTCCTGTGCAAATAAGTGTATAGTCTTTAAGCCATAAGAAAGCCTACTGTTCCTGCTGGCTCCTGCTCACAGAGGAAAAGGCTCTGAGTTAAGTGGGAAGGAAACCAGTTAGTTCCAAGTGACTATTTCCCTGGAGCTGAGTGGGCTGGTAAAGGCGATCCAGTTAGTTAAGATGTGTTTCAGTTAGGGTTTCTGTTGCTATGATAAAACATCATGATCAAAAACAACTTGGCAAAGAAAGGGTTATTTCATCTTGTAGTTTATAAGTCCATCAACCAGGAAAGTAGGCAGGAACCTGGAGGCAGGAGCTGATGTAGAGGCCATGGAGGGGTGCTGCTTACTGGCTTGCTCCTCATGGCTTGCTCAGCTTGCTTGCTTATAGAACCCAGGACCACCAGCCCAGGGATGGCACCGCCCACAATGAGCTAGACCCTCCCCTCACTCATCAATCAAGAAAATGCACCACAGGCTTGCCCATGGGACAGTCTGGTAGAGGCATTTTCTCAACTGAGTGTCCTTCTCAAAAGACCAACATGTGTTCATTACACAAATGTTAGAAAGCACATGAAGAATCATAGTTGTGGTATTTTCCCTACTAGATTAAGCTACTAGTTAACTTTTTTGTACTGTATTGAATATAATTTAAAATTATTTGGTCTTGCTTATATCTAAAAGTAAACATGATTCATAATATTTCAGAACAGAATAAAAAAACTAAGCTTTTAGCTCTATAGTTCAGCTTCACTTAGCATTTTCTCTTCTTTGTACATTATTTCTGAGATATAGACTGGATAGAAAACAGGTCTAATTTAGAATAAATTTCTTTTACATACTGGTGTTTTCTGAAAGAAGGCTATTTTGAAGTTGATACCTTTTAAAGTCACAGACTTCCTCCTGTCAAGATGGAGTAAAGAGACCCCACATTGCTAAGTGGAACGATCTTAGTCATCTCTTATATTTGTGAAAGTGAAATGATTAATTTTCAACAATGTTTTCTGGGATATCATAAAATAATGGCAACATGCCAACTAGAGGCATGGGTCCCAGTGGCGGATGATGGGGCCTGTGTTGTGTTATGAGAGTTAACTTAGGTCAGTCTTCGGCTGCACTGTGCCTTTCTTTGATGCTGCCCATTTGGATTAGCTCAGCCTTGTAACAATAGTTTCATCTCTTAGCATGAAGTTATTTAAAAAAACCCTATTATAATTTATGTTTACCCAGCTTTGTATTGTAACAATATATGGGCTGCTGATGGTGCAGGGGTGTAGGAGGTGAACACAGTTTTAAAACAACTGTTTGTTCCGACATTGTAATGTCAGGTTATAGGAGCCTGTCAGGATTTTTGCTACTGAAGGCAGTCATCTAAGTTGCACACTAGTGAAGTAGAAATGCATTTTGATTTTCGCTTTCCCCATTACAGGTGGTTTTCTAGAAGATGACCATAGAGGACCTCCCAGATATTCCACTGGAAGGAAGCTCTCTGATTGGAAGATACCCATTCTTATTCACAGGCTCCGACACATCCGTTATCTTTTCCATTTCTGCAGCACCGATGCCTTCGGACTGCGGTATGTCACGGGCTGTGGTATGTCCTGGGTCTACCTGTTGTCTGTGAACTGGTCACAGACTCCTGTCTCAGGCTGTCTTTGCTCTCATACTATTTTAAAACCACATGCTGTGATTTTTTTAAATAAGATTTTCAAACTTTTCCATTTTCAAAACCATAGTTGCTTATCAAAGTTTCCGCCTTTTATGCTCAATGCTTTATTTCTGCTGTCAGCATTTTTATTATGTAAAAATGTTAATTTTAGGCACTATCATGGATTTGGAGGATTTTATTTTTAAAATGTGCTACTGATGTATTAGTTTTGGTTAAACACACTGGCTTGCAGCAGCACCCTGTGCTTAGGGAGGAATAGGATGGAATCTCCACAGAGGCTAGAATGAGATCAGCTTCCATTGAAATTGGTCCATTTTAGTTTCCTCTGTAAAATGGAAGCTTGGAAGGGGTCTTCTTTGTGTCCATCTTGATATATTCTCCCCAAGAATATATTTCATAAGATAGGTGATAAATGAATAAAATAATTTTAGGAGGTAAATGGATAGAATTGTTACATTTCCAATGTGGTTACACTTCCAATGTGGTCAAATCGGTCACCATTAAAGTGTCTTTAGAGGCAGGGATAATTTGAGTTTTGAATATTATTATATTAGTAGATTAAAATTACTACACTGGGAATTTGCCTTAAAAACCCCTCATCTATTCTGATGCGTCCTCATTTCAATCTGTATTCAGATTCTACAGGTGTGAGCCCATAACCATCCAAGGACTTTACATTCCTAGATCCTAGATTCTCTACAGTGTTTCCTAGTGTCGACTGCATTCACTGCAGTCCTAGCGAAATGAGTTATGGGGGAAACCTTGACCAGGACTTGGGCCCTGCATATGGCACTTAGTCTACCTGAGTCAGAGTCGCCTTTTTTAACTAGGCCATCAGGCCTCAGCATGGAATAGCAGGTATATTTTATTTGGCTTACCTAATAAAGGGCAAGGCAGTCATTTTGATATTAGTCGCTTATTGCTTGTTGAATAGATCCGTTGGAAGATGATTATGAGTATTGATCCCTTTGCCTAACTGAAGTAAACACTGCTTCTGTTCTTAGGATGGTAGGTTCTTAGCGTCTGTAGGCTCTCCATATACAGATGTCACGTGTGAGATCTCTGACACAGCCCCTCGCCTCTTGCAGATCCTAAGTTATGGGTGTATTAGTCACTTTTCTATTGCTGTGATAAAAAACCATGACTAAGGCAACTTATAGAAGGAAGGGTTTATTTTGGGATTAGGAGTCCAAGGAATCATGGGAGATGAGACAGGAGCTCATCACCATCCTGGCGGGGAAGCAGGGCAGCAAGCACAGGTGTGGCGGCAGGAACAGCTGAGCGCTCACAGTGTGACCCACGGACAGGAAGCAGAGCATGCTAACTTGAAGTGGTGGGAGTCTTTTGAAGCCTCATAGCCCCCTCGGCCGTGACATATTTCCCCCAGTAAGGCCACTTCTAATCCTTTCTAAATAGCCACCAACTGAGGAACAGGTATCCAAATGCCTGAGACTTCTGGGTGACATCTCACTAGAAAACACCACAAGTGAGAAACCAATGAAATAATCTATTTTATTGTTAAGAAGCTTCAGTTATAAAATAGTTCTTGTCTGTGGACTCAAAACTGTCTCCCTGGACTCTGGCCGGTGGTACTTATCTGATAGGTGAAACTCACGCTACTTAATATGGTAGAGCCTTCAGAGATTATGAGGTAATTTGAACATTTTTCTTAGTCTGTACTTTCTTTGACCATGTTTCTAGTCTCCTTACCCATTTCTGGTGATCGGGATTTCTAGGCTCTTCGATCTAGGTGTTTTCTTACTAAGCTGTACCAGTGTCCCCTTTAAAAAGTGGTGTACTGAAGCATTGTTACGTGCTAGGCATGGTGGCAAATGCCTCTAATCCAAGACCTTGGAGGCAGAAGCAGGTGGAGTTCCAGGCCAGCATTGTCTACATAGTGAGTTCTAGGACAGCCAGGCTATATATATAGAGAGACCCTATTTTAAAATAAAAACAAAACAAAACAAAACAAAAAGAGAAGAGGAGGAGTCCCATCCCAGATGCTAGTCAAACACTTAATAAGTACAGCCCATTGCTATTATTATTTAAAATGAACTGTCTACTTTCTTGTCATTTTAAGTATTTTTTAAAAAGTAAAAAAATTATTTATTTTACATGTGTGCATGCTTTGTCTGCATGTATGTCTGTGCACCATGTTGGTGCCTAGTGCCCTTGGGAGCCAGAAAAGGGCATTGGATCCCCTGGGATCGGAGTTACAGTTGTGAGCTGCCATGGTGGTGCTGGGAGTTGAACCCAGGTCCTCTGGAAGAACAGCCAGTGCTCTTTCTCATTGAGCCATCTCTTCAATGCCATCTGACTGTTTTGAATTACTGAAGCATTGTTACATGCTTTCCCTACCCTCGGGGCTGATGGTCCTCACTCAAGACTTCTTACTTATTTCTCCTACATTTACTTTCCAGACCTTTGCTACTGTGTGTCTTTTAGGCTGGAAGCATGGGATCTCGGAGCTCATTAGAAAGGTAGTCTCAGTGGGGCTCAGTGGAGAGTTCCTAGGTCAGAATCTACATTGTAACAAGGTCCAGAGGTGAGTGTTTCCATTAGTGTTGGAACAGCTCTGGTACAGAACAAGAACATAACTGTCTCTGTCCCTCACCGGTAAATCCAAGTGAAGGTTTGATTAGAACTGAAATTACTTAAAAGCTCTGTAGAGAATTGACAGATTTAACTTGTTTCTCTTAAAATCCTGCATCAAGACACTTACACCTCTTCTACGCCTTCCTTTAATACAGGGAAACTTTAATGCAGTTCCTCATGTTGTGGTAACCCCCAACCATGAAGTTATTTTTGTTGCTATTTCATAATTGTAATTTTGCTACTATTACCAATTTTAATGTAAGTATCTGTGTTTGCTGGTGGTTTAAGGCAAACCCTGTGAAAGGGTCATTCAAGCCCAAAGGGGTTGTGCCCCATAGGTTGAGAACTGCTGCCCTACCCAGTTTATGACAGTAGCCATCAGGTATTTAAGGGACAGTTCACAGTAAATGTTTGGAACAAATGTTATAAACAGTTGGGTTTCTGGATTTGTGCTTGAATCTTTGGATGGTAGTAAGATGAAGACAGTGCTTTCAATGGATGGATTGCCCTTGCTTCCAGTTTGAATGTTTGGTAATACCATCTTGTATTTTGGCAAAGTCCTGAGTTAACCTCCATAGCAGCAGGCATGAAGGTTATTGATGGGTGAGCTGTATTGGTTATCTCCCTGAGGTTCATTTGTATATTTCAGCTTCAACTTGGAAAATCACAGGATGGGCACTCTCAGAAAATTGGAAATGTCAGTTTGGAAAGTGCTGGCCAGGTATTGGAGGAAAGCTAGAGAAACACAGAATCTAGTTAGGCTCACAGATAGCTAAGACCATAGAGACAAGAGTCTGACAGCGTAGTTCTCTACAGAATCACAACCTTTTCTACCCCATCCACATTTCTTGCCAGACACAATCACAGTAAAACTAACTTGCTTGTAAACTAAGTCTGGTCTATTTAAACTTGGCCTGGTTATTCCCAGAAATTCATCAGAAAACCCAGCTCTGTGCTCAAACAGGTCATCCCAGCCAGGACTGACGATAGATAGCCAACAGGTGTCACTGGTGCAGTAGAGACAGCCAGGTTTTTCAGGCCGGCTGGTAATATGGAGTCTCAGAGCAGACTTTTAAATTTATTCCAGGTCAACACCTCAAGCCAAAGCCTCACACACTGTGCCCTGTTAGAAACAGGTTCTCCCGAGCTCAGTGCCGTGAAAGTGAAGCAATGCACCAGAGACCTTGTGAGTTCTGGATTCAGTCAGATGGGGGGGGGGTTCAGAGAGAAAAAATGCTGCTTCTTTTGTTTATAAAGGCTTACTTTTCCAAACTGCTGTTAAGTTTCAGGTCTTAAGAGAAAAGGGGCTGTGCCAGCCACCCTTCTTTTCCTATTCATGAGACTTTCTTGGTGATGACCAAGGGTTAGCGTTAGTGCAGTGCCCAGTGAATGAGATTGGCATTGGTGTACTACCCAGAGAAGAGACTGAGGCAGATGTGTGAAGTCCATGCCCACCTAGAGATGGAGAGATGATCCAGTCTCTCTCTACTCTGTCATCTGTCACAGTCCTGGTTTTCTAATTGTACAAAGCTGAATTTATTTATTATCAGGACACGAATGCATTTTTACAAGAGAAAAGGGGGCACTTTAAATTTGAACAACTGAACATTAAAGTGCCAGAAATATTTTTCTAGCAAGGTCCTGAGCATAGTTACCCTGTCAGTTCTCTGAGTCTTGTTCTGCTGAGCTCAGGCCCACTGCCTCATGGCTTTCCAGAGGACTCTGGAGGGTCTCACCCAGCCCAGTGGTATGAACTTTAAGTTACCAGAAACCTGTAACTTACAGGCTTTCCATAAATCTTCTCACAGTTGTATAATACATGCTTATAAAAGCTTTCAGAAAGACATTGGAATAAAATAAAAAAAATCCATAGGTGATTCAAGAGTTAGGACCATGGTTAAAGGTTCAGTGGGGGTTCAGTATAATGCAATTGATGTAGAAAAGCGGTTATTGCTGTACCATTTCAGATAACTTGAATTGTAGCTGCTACATACAATATAGATGTATAATTGTAAGTCATACCAGGGCCTACCAGATTTCTGAGGATTTCATACAGTTCCTGGACAAATCACTGATATTTATCATCTGTCAATCATCTGTCTATAGGGTAGCAGATGAAGTGTCGCATCATAGAGATAGTTCAGCAGCACGTGTTATTTGTGCATTTAAGCCACTTAGTTGGATACACCACATCTGCCTGTGAGTGGTTTTACTTCATAATTTTGCTTGATAATTCTTCCCATGCAAGTGAGTCTAATTAGTTCAACATCTGGGCTTCTCAATGTATATGTGTGTGTATATATGTGTGTATATGTATGCACATATATTTTCCATATATACGTATATTTCCATGTATACATGCACAGAGATATACATTTCCATATATGTACATATACATACATATGTGAAAAGGGAACAAAATCATTTTCATTTGGAAAATTTGTGTTCCTCTGAAAAACCCCAAAGTTAATGTGAAGTCAGAATGACTTTAGAATTTGAGTTTTGAGAAGTTTGTAAAAAAAAAAAAAAAAAAAAAAAAGTCAAGACATTAAATAGAGTTACATTTTTACAGTTTCCTATTAAACCAAAGGGATGGGCATTTCAAAGATAAATTTAAAAAGCCATATAGTTTCAAAGAAGATGAGAAAAACCCCTTGGTTCTTTTAATTAAAAAGCCAGAGCATTCAAAGACAGCAAAAGGCACAGAAAATTACCTTGATAACTCAGAACCTTCATTCCTAGGAGAATTCCTTGAAAATTAAAATCCTTGCACAGTCCCACCAAGAGCAGACCAGAGATCAGTGATAGATCACTTTAAGCACCGGCCCTGTGCTCACATTAGGGTCTTCTTCCCTTTCAACCTCCTGTAGCCATTTGGGCCTGTCCTTTTCTGTAGTAAAAATCATGTCTCCACACTGGCTACCCCGTCTCTGCTGATGTGCTTGTGCTCTTTAGTTTGTTGGATGCACCTTCTCATAAGTTCTAGACATATTTCATCAACATACAGTTTTTCAGTGTTGGGTAAGACATATTTACTACATCTAGATAATTGTTCATTCCTCTGACTGAGATGTAGGTTTAGCAATTGATTTTCATTTTATTATATAGACTTATATCAACTTAATAGGCTTAAATTATATTAGATGACCCTCAAAGCTGTTGTGAGGCTTTACATAGCTAACCATCTTACATTTTTATTCAGGACTCTTTTGAATGTAGACAGCATAAGCTCAGTAGTGACTCCTGCTTTTATAACATGAGCATTTTGAGTATGAAGCCCGGGTAGAATGCAGAATAAATGTTGCATATGTTTCTTACTGACACCTCTGAAGCCATATCATTTTTTTTTTTTTTAAAAAGTAAATGAAAAGTGTTTCATTTACTAAAATTATGTCCCGAGAAGCATTTGTATTAGCTCTTAATTGTCTGGTGCTTTTAGTTTTTATTTATGTCTATTTAACAGCACAAGTGCACACGAGCAGACTGTAACAGAAATATTTTAGCTTTTATTTTACAATTTAGAGGCATGCCAGGTAGCATGGTGATACAAGGCTTCCTAACTGTCTTAGTCAGGGTTACTATTGCTGTGATGAAACACCGTGACCAAAGCAACTAGGAGGGGCAGTTTATCTGGCCTTACCCATCCCTACGGCTGTTCACCATTGAAGTCATTCAGGGCAGGAACTCAGAACAGGGCAGGAACCTGGAGACAGGAGCTGGTGCAGAGGCCATGAACGAGTGCTGCTTACTGGCTTGCTCCCCATGGCTTGCTCACGCTGCTTTCTTATAGAACCCAGGATTACCAGCCTGGGGATGGCACCACCCACAATGGACTGGGCGCTTCCCATCAATCACTAATTAAGAAAATGCTCTACAGGCATGCTGGTAGCCCAGATTTCATGGAAGCATTTTCTCAATTGAGTTTCCTATCTCTAACCTGTGTTAAATTGGCATAAAGCTAGCCAGCACTAGTGAACAAAGGACGCTGGGTGGGCATTGTGCATGCCTACTAGATGTCAAGGTTTCCCGCTCAGCCTTAGCTTTCTACCTATGACTTCATTCACATGCTCTGATAATCCTTTTGGTTTATTTTGAATCCTTTAGGTTTTAGAAACTTGCCACACAAATCAAAGACTGCATGCCACAGTGTCTGAGAGGCTCAGGAGCCTTTGTTTTCAAGGGCAGTCTTGTGGTTGACAGGCTTCCCAAAGTTGTCACTGTAATGCCGGCATCCACCCATTTTTCCAAAAAAAGCACCGGTTATTGATCAGTACCTGATTTTCGACCAAGTGGAACCCATCCCTGCTTTAAAGTTTTAAAAAGAACTTTTGGATTCTTTTTTCTTTTTGAGACAGGCTGGACTTAAACTTACTATGTAGCCAAGGCTGGACTTAAACTTACTATGTAGCCAAGGCTGGCCTTAAACTTACTATTTTGATGATACAACCAAGGCTGGCCACAAACTTGTGTTTATTATATAGCCAAGGCTACCCTCAAACTTGCTATGTTTATTATGTAGCCGATGCTGGCCTCAAACTTGCTATGTTTATTATGTAGCCGATGCTGGCCTCAAACTTACTATGTTTCTTATGGTAGCCAAAGCTGCTTTTGAACTCCCGATCTCTTACTCAGAGGCTGGGATTACAGATATGCACCAATTATTCTTGGCATCTATAAGGGGACTTAACTGTGAGAGGTCTCAGTTTTCAGCAACTCCACTGAAACACAGGGAATCCCATGCTTTCTTTCTTCCCTGTGTAAATAGAACAGTATGCCTACTAGGAAAAGGCTTGCACAGAATCAGAAAGCTGATACTCTTTTCATGGACGGCTGCTCTTCTTTCGTAGATGCCCTCAGTTCTGTGCCTCTCCTTGTGGTCACAATCTGAACTCAGTGAGTGTCTTAGTCAGGGTTTCTATTCCTGCACAAGCATCATGACCAAGAAGCAAGTTGGGGAGGAAAGGGTTTATTCAGCTTACACTTGCATGTTGCTGTTCATCACCAGAGGAAGTCAGGACCGGAACTCAAGCAGGTCAGGAAGCAGGAGCTGATGCAGAGGCCATGGAGGAATGCTGCTTACTGGCTTGCTTCCCCTGGCTTGCTCAGCCTGCTTTCTTATAGAACCCAAGACTACCAGCCCACAGATGGTACCACCCACAAGGGGCCCTCCCCCCTTGATCACTCATTGAGAAAATGCCTTACACCTGGATCTCATGGAGGCATTCCTCAAGGGAGGCTCCTCTCTCAGTGATAACTCCAGCTTGGGTCAGGTTGACACAAAACCAGACAGTACAGTGAGCTTTTCATTGAGGCAGCATAGTTGAGAACAGAAGACAGTGGAGACAGGTTTGGTTCCCACCCTACACCGTCACTTGTTACTTGTGTGACTTTGAGAGAGGGTTGTGTGTGTATGATTTGACTTTTCCTTATGCAAAACTTGAATCACAATTTTTGGGGACTTATATGGTGTTTGTTAAACTGGAGGTACTCAGCAGATGTTGGTTGGACTGTTTCCCAGTTTTAGATTTTTCTGCCTTTTATAGTTTCTTCTTTTGGATTAAGACAGTAGAATCTGATTTTCTTCTGAACTGTTGTGTTCCTTTGCAAGCCAGTCTCTTTTGTCCTTAGATATTACTTGATATTCACCAACTCTTACTAAAGGCATGCCGAGGAGTCCTGAGATGGCTCCTTCAGGTTTTCTTAGGGTTTTACTAGTTCATATTCCAAAATAATGTAGTCACTTTGTGCCCTTGTTTGTTCTGTTCCTGCATTGCTGGTCACTAGTTCCTCATCTGTTGGAATGGTGTCCTTGTTGGTGCTCTACTGCTGTGAAGAGACACCATGGCCACAGCAGCTCTTGCAAAAGAAAGCATTTAATTGGGGCTGGCTTATGGTTTCAGAGGTCTAGTCCATTGTCATCATGGCGGAAGAATGGCATTGTGCAGGCAGACGTGGTGCTGGAGAAGGAGCTGAGAGTTCTGCCTCTGGATCCAAGGCAACGGGCAGAGAGACGCTCTGGGCTTCGAATGGGTTCTTTTGAAATCTTGAAGCCCATCCTTCAGTATAAGGCCACACCTAATCCTTTCAGATAGTGCCACTTCCTGGTGATTAAGTATTCAAATCTGTCCGCCTATGGGGGCCATTATCATTCAAACCACCACAGTTGGCATTTTACCTCAGACTTATCTGGTGGGTGAAGGAAATGCCAGAGGATAAAGAGAACATGCAGACTTCCTGCTTGCCACATTTATTTTTACTTGTGTTGTACTTGTCAGTGGCAACCTACTATCTGCTTTGTGCGTTAAGAGAAAAATATTGATGAAATCCGATGATGTCTCTGTGCCTTAGAAAACACATTTGCAAAACCCAGGCTTTGGACCTGTGCTCGCACATCTGGTGTTATCCGCTATACGTGTGGTTCTTGGGAGCCCCACAGTCAGAACACTAAGTATGCCTCGTTCTTGGTTTTGAGATTAATATTATCTAGCTTTTTTCTAGCCTCTAACAATGTTTGTATCAGTTCCATGCTTACCCCGTTACTTATTTTCAAAATGCTAGAAACCATTAATAAATCCAGTTTGCACTGTTTTGTATTTCAGAGTTTTCTTTCTTTGACCCCAATGATGCATCATGCCAGGAAATTCTCTACGATCCCAAAACTTCAGTCTCAGAATTATTTGCTATTTTAAGACAGTGGGTTCCTCAGGTCCAGCAGAACATAGACATTATTGGAAATGAGGTGAGTGCGCCTGGCATGCTAAGCTTTGTGTTACTGGGACTAATGATTAGAACACTTTTTCCTCCTGAGGGGACTGATCCTGAGGGGAAGGAGCCAGTCACAGCTCCTAGTGTGTCTGCATTTCCAGGTTTTTATGGTGCAGTGGGCATGCTGTGCATGCTTCCCACTGGCTCTTCTTGCACCTGTGCTCTGTTATTGCAGACTTCCGGTGGGAGCGCCATTTTGCACACCTCTTCTTTGTACAAAGTAGCTCTGCCAACTTCCATACATTTCACGAAAGTTTTGAACACCAACACGTTCCTTCTATATTTAGGGATGGTTTGGTCATGTTCTAGGTTTAAACGCAAATTTAAAGTGTCTGACTTTTTGAGGGCTTTTGATTCACGTGTCGTCACGTGTGCTATAGGGAGAAGGCACATGCATTTTTTTTTTAAAGTATCACTGTAACTGTTGGAAACTTTTTCTCACTTTCGAAAGAACATATTTGGAGTAACATTATGTTGGCGTTGTCTTTAA
>CM052705.1:18988052-19029570 GCA_028551405.1 Uromys caudimaculatus
GGTTTGGTCATGTTCTAGGTTTAAACGCAAATTTAAAGTGTCTGACTTTTTGAGGGCTTTTGATTCACGTGTCGTCACGTGTGCTATAGGGAGAAGGCACATGCATTTTTTTTTTAAAGTATCACTGTAACTGTTGGAAACTTTTTCTCACTTTCGAAAGAACATATTTGGAGTAACATTATGTTGGCGTTGTCTTTAAGAACAGCCTCCTGCCTGCAGACAGAGTCAGAATTCATTATTGCTGAGTACAGTGTTCGGTGCAGTGTGGCCAGATGGGCTGAGTTGGTCTGAAGGTGTGGATGCCTCCCGTTGTCACAGTATGATTGTGGGTTTTCTCAGGCTAGTCTTTAAAGGTTTAATTTCTTTATGTTTTGTAATTCAGATATCATTACATCATTTTCCATTTCCCCTCTCCTCTCTCTAACCCCTTCCATGTACCCTATCCCCTCTTCCCTCTCAAATTTATGGCTTCACTTTGTTATTACATTTATATTACGGAATATATAAATACAACCTGTTAAGTCTGTATAATGTTACTTGCATGTATATGGTTTCAGAGTGGACCACTTGGTATTAGATAGCCAGTTTGGGGGGGGGGCTTCTCTGGGGAACACTATTTCTCCTGATCTTAGCATTTCGTAGTTGCCTGTTTAGGTTGGGGTCCCATGTGGTATCTCTCTTTCATGTTAGCCTGCCTATTGCTGCTTTCCTTGTTCAGGTCTAGTTCAGGCCATCATGTTCACGAGACTTCATGGGTGTATCTTCTTGATGTTTCTAGGAGACACAGCTCACAGCAAACTTCTTGTTCCTCTGGGCTCTTACAGTCTTTCTGCCCCTCTTAGACTATGATCTCTGAGCTTAGGTCAGGGAGCTGAGTTGCAGATATATCAGCTGGGGCTAGGCACCATGCATCTTTTACCAGTGTTTTTATCAACTGTGGTTTTCTATAATGGTCTCTGTCTGTTGCAGAGACATTTCTATGCTGAGGGGTGAGACATACTTACCTGTGGGTAACAATTTAGAATGTAGCTAAGAATTATTCTGGGTTAGTTAAGTGGTGATAATAAGTTCTCCAAGATCCTTGGCTTACTATTCTTGGGTATGTGGCTAGGTTTCCAGTACCAGGCATGGTTGTCCTCTTTGTACTACTGATTACTACTAAGGTATGGTTACCACTATTGCACTCTTAGGGATATCATGTAGTTCATTTGTATCATTTCATGGTGGTCATTGTAGTTCATTTGTTTCATACCTGGGTAGGAATCTTGGTTACTTCCTTCCCCTAGGAGCGTACATGGTACCTTTTGGTTCTATGGAAGCTAGTCCTCAGGGAGGAGGCTTTCAGGTCAGCTCCAGCTCAGATCCTCTTGGTCTTATGTCTTCAGCGGTAGAGGCTTCAGTAATAGGGTCTTATCTTCCACCTCTAGGAGGCAACCAGTGGCAAAGCAATAGCTAGCCTATGATGTTTTGGGAGTCTCTTGTACTCCTCTGACCAAAATTCCCCAAAAGGGGAATTTCATGGCCAACGCTGGGGGTTTTGTTAGTGTGTGGCTTTTGGAGTAGAGGACCATTGTCGGCCCAGCTGGGAAAGTTACATTTGAACTATAGATGTATATGTTTAGGAAGACTTACATGTTATATGTAAGTTTAGGGGAATAGCTGATAGGATCCCTGTGACTCCTTCAGACGTCCTTACTGTCTTTTCCCCTCCTTCCCCAGATTCTTAAGAGAGGCTGCAACGTGAATGATAGAGATGGACTGACGGACATGACTCTGCTACATTATACTTGCAAGTCTGGGGCTCACGGCATCGGTGAGTGTGTCGCTTCCTCCTCACTGTGTCTGTGTCCATTGCTGGCCAGTGGCTTGGGTGGGGCGCCCAGCTGACTATCAGCGAAGTAGGTGAGGAGTCAGTTTAGTCCACTCAAAACTTTGTTCCTTCCCCAGGGGACGTCTTTATTCCTGTGATTACATCTCCATATTTTCTGTTGTAGGCTTCATGCCTAATTAACTGCCCAGTGGTTGAGATGAACTGGAAGCCAAGAGTCTTCCAGAGGGCTTCCAGCAAGGCTGGGTCAAGATCAGTTTTCTAGCATAGCACTCCTTCAGGACTAGGACATAGGCTCATCTCTGAAACATGTCCAAAATTGCTATCCTTTTGTGTTTTATGAGGGATTAATATGCCCCTCTTACTAGACTCTATATTATGGTTGTCTCTCCTTGTTTTCAACAATTTGATATAGAACTTCTTAAACCATTAGTGGTGAAGAACTTTTTCTTCTTGTAATCCACAATGTGCTCATATTCCCATAAAATCAAAAAGAATTTATAGTCTAAAAGTGAGATCAAGACAAAATAGTAGCCTAGACATTTTTGTACTAGACATTTTGCATTTCATGCCTTCATTGTGTTTCATAGAATGGAGGTCTTAGTTTATTTAAAGGATGTCTTACCACGCTCTTAGGTTGCAGAATTTTACTCAGTATCAGTAACGGTTATGCTGAGTATCTGAGTATTTCCAGAGTGTTCCTTCCCACTTGAATGGGAGTGTTTTCTTGGAATAAACTGCTGAAGGTAAGCTTTTTGATGTATAAATGTAGATCCAGTGTGCTGTGTGCTTTGGCTTTTAATAAAGACATTAGAGCTGTATGTATTGGGAATTAAAGATTGTACTGAAGAAAAATAATTTAGGGTTTTTATTTTTCTTCAGGTGATATTGAGACAGCTGTAAAATTTGCAGCTCAACTTATTGACCTGGGAGCAGACGCAAGTTTGCGGAGTCGCTGGACAAACATGAATGCCTTGCATTATGCTTCGTACTTTGATGTCCCAGAGCTTATAAGAGTGATTTTGAAGACATCGAAACCAAAAGGCAAGTGCTGGAAGATCTCCGTTAGCCATGGGGCGTTCTGTAATGGCATCCAGGTCACCGCTGAGGAGGCCTTTCTTCTGTGCTTTTTACTTCCTACCCTGGTTGACTTCTGAGGTAGTTTAGAATTCTTTGTTGGAGGTTACAGTCCTTTCACAAAAGGCTTGGTACAAAGAGCTACAAATTAAAAACCCAACTGTTCTCTGGGTCTTTCTGTCTCTTCAGCTTCTCTAGTGCAGTGAGTATTTTATGTGTAACCTGTGTGGTGTGCTTCTTAATTCTTTTGTCTTGCTTGGGAAGCCAGAGATAGAGCAGCAGAGTGTTTTGGCTGGCGTTGAAATAATAAAGGAAGTTCTTTTAGTTGTCATTCATTTTGGAAAGTCTTTGATGAATTTTAGGGTCCCCTAACATCTCGATGGAGATACCTAAGGCTGACATTCTCTCTGGTTCTCCTCTTTTGAGAAGAATAAGAACGAGAGAGCGAGAGAGAGCGAGAGAGCGAGAGAGAGAGAGAGAGAGAACTCTTTCAGCTTTGAGAGAGCTCCTAGTGCCATCCCTTTTAGAAAAGAAAAGACACTAGAGATTCAAGAGGCAAACCTACTAGAGTTTTAGTTTCTAACTTCTAGTTTATTCAAGCTCTTTAAAATCCCGCCTTTCCAATGTCTGAATGATGTTGGGAGAGCATCTCTGTTGATGGTCTGGTGTTCAGTAATGATGGAGTCTATGTGAGCAGGTCTGTGTTGTCACCAGTGTGTGGTCATGCCAGCATGGTCTCCTGCAGATTATTGTACAATTTCAGAGCCAGAGACTATTAAACTCTTGTAGAGAACATTCAAAGTAGGATTCAAGTAAAAATGCAATGTGATTTACTGTTAATTACATTGTTACTGTTATTTAGAATTGCAAGGTTCATTTTCTTATTGTAGAGGCCAAATTCATCTTCTGAGTAGTGTCATGGCTCGGTGTGTTTGCGCCTCTCTCTTCCCTTACTTGTTATTGGTTTGAGAATTCTTTATTGTTCAGCCATCTTTGTTTTGTGAAGCGATAACTGGTTTAGCTAGCTGTTTCAGCTTTTCAGACCTCCTGTGCCTGTCATAGCTACTCATTTCTGCGGCTGGAGTGTGGATGCAGGCTCAGAGAACATGTCTGTGAATGAGTGTGCCTGCATTCCTGTAAAAGTTTAGAATCAGTGGGTAGGTTATATTTGGATCAGAGGGTTCCTTTGCTGATCCTTGACCGAAAGGTGAGTTTCTTACTTTGCTAGTTCAAGGAAGTGCCTAAGAGGGGAGCGAGCAGACATGGGAAGCTGCTTATGTCACAAGTAGGAATTACTACCATTCACTGCTTCCATTGGGGGTTAGCTTAAGAAGTATACCATGAGCTGGAAAACTCGTGGTATATCACTGTGTTTTATAAGGAATTACACTGAGCTGGGAAAATAATCATCTGGTTATTTTTTTTTTTTTAGGCAAGTTATAATCATGGAGATTTGTCCCTCTGTGACACTTGGTGGGTGGGCAAGTCTATAAAAGGCAGAAATCCCCGTTCTGAAACCTCATGAATCATCTTAGAAATTACGATAGCTGAATTTAAAATTTTAGCTAATATTCATGTGATGTTTAATTGTAGATGTGGACGCCACTTGCAGCGACTTTAATTTTGGGACAGCCCTGCACATTGCAGCACATAATTTGTGTGCAGGAGCCGTGAAAACCTTGCTGGAGCTGGGAGCAAACCCTGCATTTCGGGTAAGAGACTGAAGCAAGGCAATGAGACCTCACATTCTCCCCAGTGCAGGCTTGAATTCAGACGTGGTTACTGATGGAGCCCTCACATGAGCAAACGCCCTACATTTTTGCTTCACATATAAAGAGTATGATGATGTCTTTTACTTTCAATAAATTTAAGTCATCCTGTGGAGTCTCCCTCCTATTGAATCATATAAAACTCCCATTCAGAAAAAGAATCTAAAAGTGCCTTTCATTTAGGCTTCTGGCATATTTATTAAGAGTTATCTGTTAACTACAAATGTTATATGTGCTAACATTATTAAGTTTCTTTGAAAAGAATAACAGTTAAAGTAAATACAAAGTCCAAACAAATATTTCTTTAATAATTAAGTAACCTCTTAAACTAGCCCTCATGGGTCTAGGGAGTCATTCTTGGACCTTGCTTTAATAGTCATTATGACCACAGAAAATGGAACCCTGCTCTTAGCTGTGAAGAAGCTGTCTAAGGTTTGGAAGATAATGTTGCTACCATTTTGTTTGTATGTATATATGTGTGTATGTATGTGTGTGTGTGTGTGTGTGTGTATGTGTGTGTGTATATGTGTGCGTATCTGTGTATGTGCATATATATGTGTGTATATGTGTATATGTATGTTTGTGTGTGTGTGTGTGTGTATGTGCTCGTGCACTTGTGCCTGTTTGTGCACGAAGGCCAGAGGTTGCCATCAAGTATTTTCTTCAATCACTTTCCATTTTAACATTTTCTTTTCGAGACAGGGTTTCTATGTGCAGCCCTGGCTGTCCTGGAACTCACTCTTTAGACCAGGCTGGCCTCAAACTCACAGGCTGCCTCTGCCTCCCCAGTGCTGGGATTAAAGGTGTGTGCACCATCACCCAACTCCACATTAATTTTTGAGACATAATTCACCACTGAACCTGGATCTCACTGAAGATTCAGCTTGTCTACCCGGCCAGCAAGTGCAGGGCTTCTCCTGCCTCTCCCTCCCTAGAACTGGGATTACAAGCACAAGCTACCACAGCCAGCCTTGCATATGGGTTCTAGGAGTCACTCAGTGCTCACTTTATAAACTAAGCTAGCTTGTCTCCCATGCCCAGCCTTTTTTTTTTTTTTTAAATATATTTTTATATATTTTTTATGTTTCTTCCTACATACACCCCTTACTTTCCAGAGCATAGACTTGAGTGCCATATGTTCATTGTATTTTCTATTTTTTAAAATCTAAGATTAAATTAGTTCAATACCATTCCAGGAATCTTATAACATATTTTTTAAAGCTGACTTGAATTTTTTTTTCTTTCGAGACAGGGTTTCTCTGTATAGCCCTGGCTGTCCTGGAACTTACTCTGTAAACCAGGCTGGCCTCGAACTCAGAAGTCCGCCTGCCTCTGCCTCTGCCTCCCGAGTGCTGGAGCTGACTTGAATTTTAAAGCCAAACAACCAAACTAAACCAAAAAAAAAGACAATTACAAACAAAATATGTTCTTAAAGCCTCATAGACCATTTGAGGATAATCAGAGGAGAGAACAGTGAAAGCATGGGTTTTAGTTAACGACCCTGATAGTACAGAGACTGTTGCTCTCTTTCTGAAATTTGAGTTGCTGCATGACCAGGCAGGTGGCTGAGGTCACAGAGCCAGTGTGGCAACTGGTAGAATGTAGTCATGTGGCCCTTAATGACAAGGACAGGTTTTAAGAAAAACATGGTAGAGGGAGATTGTTTACCTTTGTGTGAACCTCCGTAAGCTAAGGTGGCTGTGAATCCGGCTCAGTGTATGTGGCCCCTGACTGACTAAATGTCTATGACGGGTGTGCATGGATGTAGCTGGGTCTTAGGTTGGGCAGCTAGGCATCCTGGTACTTCACTGGACACTTGTGCAGCCGGGTGCATTTCTCCGAGCTGGTGCTTGCCCGGAATGGCATTTCCTTACCAGATTACCTGCCACCATCACCTTGCATCTCTGTGCAAATGCATCTCATCGCGAGGTTTTCCTCACATCTCTGTCATCAGCTCCCCAACAGCCGCCTCAGTGCCTATGATCCTTGTACCTTGGTGTCTTCATGCCTCTCAGCTCATGGCTAACACAGTGTAATCTGCTGATGGTCTGTCTCTCCTACAGTGTGTATACTCTTTGAGGGCAGAGTATTTTTTCCCTTCACTGTGGTATCTTTAGCACCTAGATCAGTACCTGGTACAGCAAAAGAGTTCATTAGGTAGTTTTGAATAAATAAATGACTGCATCTGACTTTAGAACCCTCCATAAAGCATCATAGGTAGCTGTCTAGTGCTCTGAGTGTGAAGAGCTGAGGCTTTTCTCTTGTCTATGGCAGAATGACAAAGGACAGATCCCTGCAGACGTTGTTCCAGACCCAGTGGACATGCCTCTGGAGATGGCCGATGCTGCAGCAGTCGCTAAGGAAATCAAGCAGATGCTCTTGGATGCGGTGCCTCTGTCCTATACCATCTCCAAGGCCATGCTTCCAAACTGTGGCCACACCACTGGCAAGGCCATGCTGACATCTCTTGGCCTGAAGTTGGGGGACCGTGTTGTCATTGCAGGGCAGAAGGTACAGTAAGTCATGGCAGTGCCTGAAGCTGGACTTATGGTCTGTGTCTAGGGATTGTGTGCCAACACCCTCACAATTTTGAGCTTGGGGAAAAAGTTTCAACACGTGGGCAGAAAAATGCTTGATTGAAAATATGAAATGTAGATGTGAGTTTAACTGGTGGACTTGATAGTAAAGGGTTCTTTATTTGCGCAGGAAGCAGTGGCATAGAGAATGACTTTAGAGGCAGGAGCTGAGAAATGACCTTGTTCTGTCTACTCTGAATCATCCCTGCCAGTGGCTTCTCCTGCTAGCCGAGCAGAGGAAACCTTCTTTACTCTTCTGTTTGGCTTTGAAGTCTCACAAATAGGGACCATTCAGATGCTACAGACCTGCTAGTCAGAGGTCAGCTAGTGCCTCTTTACATGAAAGCTTGAGAGACAGAGCTGTGGTTCCTGTGTGCCCTCCACTGTGGCACTTTCCTCTCTTTTCTTTGGATACCTCTTTGGGGATCTTTTTTCCCCTTCAGTGCTGGGACTTGAGCAGAGCCCTGTGAAATGTGGGAAGTGCAACACTACTGAGCCACATTCCATTAGAGGTTTTGATTCTTAGTTTTGAGGTAGTAGGAATCCCCAAGTGTGGAGTGAAATGGGGAACTCATGCCTAGACGTTAACCTTTCCAACTGCTAACATCTCAGTATTCAGCTGGGTGACGAAGGCTTCTCAGAGATCCATGGATTTGAAAGCTTGATCTTCCCTGGTAGGGGGAAATTGCTTCACAAAGGAAACAGCTACAGATGTGTTTTAGGTGAAGAATGAATGACATTCACCAGTTTACAAAGCAGTAGGACATTTGTCAGTTTGTTACTGCTTGGAATGAGAACGGCAGGTCTTTTATATAACATTCTTGTAACTATATCTCAAGGGGTTTAAAAGAGCTACTGTCTATTTTGAAATGATATTTTCTTGATGAGGGGTGAGGACTATACTTGTCTGTAGGTATAAGGACAAATGTTTAGATTGTTATTAGGGATTGTGGTGATTTACATACAAGTAGCATTGTACAGACAGAGCAGGTTAGATTTGGAATATATGTGTGTGTGTGTGTGTATCTGTGTGTGTGTGTATCTGTGTGTGTATGTAATTTTTCCCCAACAATTAATGAAAGAAGCGGCCATGAGTTTGAAAGAGAGCAATGAAGAGTGTGTGGGAGGGTTTGGAGGGAGGAAAAGGAATAGAAAATGATGTAATCGTATTATAATCTCAAAAATATAAGAAAAAAGTTATTTTATTTACTTTTTGGGTTGCATAATTTTATACTCAAGTAGAAACATCTGTTATGTAGCTGAGAGTGACTTTGAATTCCATTATCTTCCCTCTTCCCAAAAGCCGAGATTGTAGTGAACACTACAACCAGCTAGTTTTATATTTACTTTATGTGTGAGAGAGAGGGAGGGGGAGGGGAGGGGGGAGGAGGGGGAGGGGAGGAGGAGGGGGAGGGGAGGAGGAGGAGAGAAGAGAATGTACGTATGTATGTGTATATGTGCATACCCGTGAGATCCAGGGGGTGATTCAGGAGTCTTCCTCAGTTCATCTCTACTTGCTTTCTTGACACCTAGTCTCTGACTAAACTGGAGCATGCTGACTGCCAGCCTGGCTAACCAGCAAGCCCCAGGGATCCTTCCCAGGCCTGAGGTTATAGGTGTGTAGCACAGTGCCTGGCTTTTTAATGTGGGTGGTGGGGATTGAACTGGAGTCCTTACGATTCTGATCACACTACCCCCTTGAGTTAAGTTTTGAGAGTAACCAGCTGTATCTTGAGTTTCCTTTTTTAAAGCTTGTCTATTACAATACCATGTCTAGAAAGGACTCTGTTCTGTGGGAGAGGCTCGTGTGCCTCTTAGACATCCCTCGAGCACATCTATTGGGGTTACTTCTGGGCTGGTTGTGCCCTATTCTGATGACTCTTCTTTCTTCAATATTGTCTTCATCGCTTCTATTTATGACCACTGAGTGGGTGTCAGGACTGTAATTTCACTGCCAAACTGTTTTGATAATTTTAATTCCTTACCTTTTTCCATGTACATTTTAGAATTCTTTTGTTAATTTCTATAAAAAAATTTCGCTGGGATTTTGAATTGAGCACTGTTGAGTCTAGATCAGGTTGAGTAGATTTTATACCGTAAGCAAAATGTGTTCCTGTATTCATATGGGTCTTTAGATTGTTTAATCAACTCCTGTGGTTTTAACCATTTAGGTATTGCATGTGATTTGCTAGATTTAGACTTAATATGTTTTTGAGGTTTGTGTGTGTATGCTATTGCTGAAATTTTATTTTCTCATTGTTCATTTCTAGCATATGGAAATAGTTGGTCTTTAAACACTGACCACATGTTCTTAACTTTTTTACTTTGTGAATTCTTTGTAAATAAGCATCTTGTCTCCTCTTCCTCCTCGTCCTCCTCCTCTGCCTCCTTCTCTTTCTCCTCCTTTCTCCTCCTTTCTCCCCCATTCTCCAAATGAGGTCTCACTATATTGCTACCTGAGGATTTAGTGTAGATGTCATTATTTGTCAAGCTGAAGAGGTCCTCAACTGCCAAGTTCTATCTTTTCTTAAAGCTGTCACCATGGAAGGATGTGGCGGCTGGTTGTAGGCTTCTTCTGTGTCTTTTCCCCCTTGGTCTGTAGATTATGCAGGTAATTCCCTCAGCAACGAGCTTTGTCTCCCACTGGAAACCTGCTTGCCGCCATGGAGCAGTCTCCTTATTACTGGGTTTGGTTGGTCTTACAGGTGTTGACGATGCTTGTGTTTGTGTTCAGGTAGGATAATGGTCTGTAGTTGCTGTGTCTTGACCACTTTAATGTCAAGGTAACCTTGACATTAATGCCTTGGGGACCAGAGTTTTAGGAGAGCTTATATAGAATTTGTATTTTGTTCATAAATTTTCGGTAGAATTTACCATTGAGGCCATCTATCCCTGGGAACCTTTTTCTTTTTTGAGTTTTAAATTACAAATTCACTCCATCTTTCAAGCAGTTGCCGTGATTTACAGCGGCTGTGAAATGGGGGGGGCAAAGCTGTTTGCAACATTGTCTCATCTTTGAAGATGGTGTTGACAGTGTTCCTCTTGTTGCTGAAGTTGCCAGTTTATGTCTTATCTCTCCTTTTCAAAAATTGTTTTCTATTTAGAGGTTTGATACTTTTTGTTCTTTAAAGAATGTGTTACTGGTTTCATTGATTTTTTTCTATATTGTTTTTCTGTTCTTAGTTTAATATTCAGCATTCACCCCCATTCCCTGGCTTTGGGTCTTCATATTAGTTTGCTGAGTGAGGTGGGGATTCAGATCATCGATTTTAGGCAGTTTCTGAGGCCCATGTTCCTCTCTAAGCACTGCTTTTGCTGATTTCTGCACATTCATTTTCATTCAGACTATTTATTAATTTTCCTTATTTTCTTATTAAAAAATTCTAAATTTTTTCTCTTTCCCTATGGGTTATTTATACTTACTTGGTTCAAGTGCATGTTTTGGAGTTTACTATGTATCTCCCTACTAATGGTTTGTAGTTTAACTCCATTCTGGTTCAAGAACACATTTTGTGTGATTTCTGTTCTTTTTTTGATTGACTTAAAATTTTTGTTATTTTTTATTGTATGCGTGTGGGTGTTTCGCTTGCATGTATATGTGTGTGCTATTTGTGTAATCTACTCTTCTGGCTCAGCAGAGTACGTTAGACTCCATGGAACTGAAGCTACAGACTGCAGTACGCTACCATGGTGGGTGCTGGAAACTGAACCAGGGTCCTGTGGAGGAGCAATCAGTGCTTTTAACTGCTGAGCCACCTCTCCAGCCTGTTCCTCTGCATTTGTATGCTTCTGTTTGGGGTGGAGTACTCTGTATATATCAGTTTAGTTGAATTGGTTTGTAGCTGGCTTCCTTTTTCTGTGTCCTCACTGATTTCTGGTCCACTTGATCTGGGAACTGAGAGGTGAGCTGAGTCCCACTACAACGTGGACTTTTCTTTTCAGCTCTGTTGGGAAAGAACTTTACCTGGGAAGGATTCCATGTCTTCCTGACAACCCCCTTTTCTACTTAAAAATATCTTTGGTAAACTTTCTTACTCTAAAGTCTACTTTGATAGACATAAAAATTAATATTATTTGGAATAGGGTAGTTAGAATTATTAATAAGACTGAAAACCTGCTTTGATTTATATTTTCTCTAGGTTGGAACATTGAGATTTTGTGGAATGACGGAGTTTGCAAGTGGGCAGTGGGCTGGCATTGAACTGGATGAGCCAGAAGGGAAAAACAACGGCAGCGTTGGGAGAGTCCAGTACTTCAAGTGTGCCCCCAAATACGGTAAGACTGAACCCGGCTGATGGCCACTGATGAGTTAAGCCTCATCCTCCCTTGTAGTTTAAAACTAAGCCTTTTCCTGGTTACTTGTGTAATAGAGGATGTGGATTGTGGATATTCATTTGCAAGAGCTGGTGTGTCTCGTCTACCCTGATGAGGACAGGGAGGGAGCGGTGCTGCTAGAGACGGGCAGTTGGAGGGGGTGTTGAAAGGGTTGTGCCAGGGTCGGCCTGGCATTGGGCCAGGCATGGCTCACCCTCCCTGCGGAGAGAAATGCTGGGAAGATGTTTCTGTTTTTTCAGAAAGGAGAAGTGAGGTCATTTGCTGATGTAAGGAGAGGGGAGCAGGGAATGTGTGGAGGCGAAGAGAGAGAGAGCACAGCAGGTCAGTTCAGTGCAGCAGGCAAGATAGGCATGTGATACCAAAGGCCGACTACAGTCACGTGCACAGGCATGTGATACCAAAGGCCGATTACAGTCACGTGCACATGAGTAAGTAGGCTGCAAGGCTAAGTTCATTTCTCATCAAGCTTGTCAAACTGTGTGGGAATAAGTACCAATTAAGCAGAGTCTGACTTACCAGGGTTGTTTCTTCTAGAATGTTCTACCAAAGGACATCTACAAAAGAGCTGAGGCTAGATAAAGCAGAAACACCAGAGTGATAGATGGTAGAATCTGAGGTGGCCAGGGAGAAAAATGAGGATGTGACTGGGAAGAGAGCCCAGGAGAACACCCTGGGATCTGTGGTTCCTGACCCCAGGTTGAAGGATTGAGCGAGGATGTGGGGATTTGGAGAACCAGTTAGTGTGTGTGTGTGTGTGTGTGTGTGTGTGTGTGTGTGTGTGTGTGCATGTTCAGGCCAGAGGTCAACCTTACGTATTATTCCACTGGGTCTTGGGTGTTCGACCTCAAAGAACCCTGAAGCATTTGAGAAGTTGGAAAAGCAAGTGAGACCAACACTGACTGTGTTCCTCAGCTGGCACAGTCCTTCCTCGCTCTGACAAATGCTTGTTTAAATTCATTCCCATCTGCCCCCCTCCCCTCTCCCCACACCCCCCTTCTCTGTGCCCTCTCCCCCCCACACTCCGACAGTGTCAGTCTGCTTTGCTCACTGTATTATTGATGTTCCCTGGCACACTCTCCATAGTTGCTCAGCTCAATTGGAAGTGGGGCCAGCACACTGATGGCTATGGTGCTGGGGTCTGACTGCTGGGTTGGGGTCAGCATCGCCCCAGGGCTGGGGCAGGGTCATCCTCACTGGTCTGTTCCTCTTTGGCCTCTATGAAATGGATACAAGCTCTCAGGGGTTTGTGTAAGGATGGAGCATTGATAGATATATAAACTCCCTGGGGGGGATTGATCCCCCGTCAGCACAGAACACATCCTCGATTAACCAGCTCTTATCAAGCTGCCAGGATTCCTGTTTCTTTCTGTCACACGCTTGTCTTTGTCTATTTATATTTTTTACTTACAAAAAGGCTCAGTGTGTCAGACTTGAAAATCCTAAGACAGGAGAAAGGAGACAATGGAATCATTCAAATATTTTTGCTATTGCTTTTTAAGGAGTTTTTCTTTGACAATTTTACATATTTAAGCAATATGCTTTGACCACATCCGGCCACCATTCCTTTCTCCGGCTCTTCATGATGTCTCGCTTATATATTTGTTCTGTTTAATAACTGGATATCCTATTATAATTTGTGCAAGTCTTTGTTGTACGAAAATGTGATTTTCTAAAAAATTATTTTATTTATTTACATTCTAGCCATTGCCCCTCTCCTGGTTCCCCCCTCCCACAGTTCCCCCTCCCACTCCTCCTCCCCCTTCCCTGGGGCCTCAAATCTCTCAAGGATTAGGCACATCTTCTCCCACTGCCTGGTGGCTCGGTGTCTGGGAGCTCCCTGGGGTCTGGGTTAGTTGAGATTGCTGGTCTTCCTATGGGGTTGCCCTCCCTTTTACCTGCTTCAATCCTTCCCCTAATTCAACCATGGGGTCCCTGATTTAAGTCCAATGGTTGGGTGTAGGTATCTGCCTCTGTCTTAATCAGCTGCTGGTAGGGCCTCTCAGAGGACAGCCATGCTAGGCTCCTGTCTTCAGTCTCTTTTCCAATTTTGTCCTTTTAGACAGGAACAATTCTGGGTCAGAAATTTTGACTGTGGTTAATAATCCTGTCCATCCACTTGAGGCCCTGTCTATCTGCTGGAGGTGGACTCTTGGAGTTCCCTCTCCCCATTGTTGGGCATTTTGGCTAAGGTCACCCCCATTGAGTCCTGAGAGTCTCTCACCTCCTGGCTCTCTGGTACTTTCTAGAGGGTCTCCTCACCACTACCCCCAAGCTCTATATTTCCATTCATTCTCTTGACCCTCTGGGCTTCTCTCCTGCTCCTTCCCCCAATACCAGATCCTGTTCCCCTCTTCCCCTTCCCCTCCCCCTACCCAGGTCTCCCTCCCTCTGTCTCCTGTGATTATTTTCTTCCCCCTTCTAAGTGGGATTGAAGCATCCTTTCTTGGGTCTTTCTGCTTGTTACACTTATTACGGTCGTGGGTTGTATCCTAGGTATTCTGTATGATTTGGCTAATATCCACTTATCAGTGAGTATATGCCACGCATGTCCTTTGGGTCTGGGTTACCTCACTCAGGACAACATTTTCTAGTTCCATCCATTAGCCTGCAAAATTCATGATGTCCTCATTTTTAATAGCTGAATAGTATTTCATTGTGTAAATGAACCACATTTTCTTTATCAGTTCTTCAGTTGAGAGTCATCTAGGTTGTTTCCAGCTTCTGGCTATTACAAATAAGGCTGAATTAACGTAAGCATGTGTCCTTGTGGTATAGTGGGGCATCTTTTGGGTATGTGGCCAAGAGTGGTAGAGCTGGGTCTTCAGGTAGATCTATTTCCAACTTTCTGAGGAGCCTGCAGATGATTTGCAGAGTGGTTGTACCAGTTTGCAATCCCTCCGGCATGGAGGAGTGTTCCTCTTTCTCTATTAGCCATTCTGACTGGTGTAAGGTGGAATCGCAGGATCGTTTTGATTTGCATTTCCCTGATGACTAAGGACTTTGAACATTTCTTTAAGTGTTTCTCGACCTTTTGAGATTCCTTTGTTGTGAATTCTCTGTTTAACTCTGTACCCCATTTTAAAATTGGGTTATTTTGTTTTTTTGGACGTTAACTTCTTGAGTTCTTTTTATATTTTGGATATTATCATTGGATGTAGGGTTAGTGAAGATTTTTTTCCCAATCTGTAGGCTATTGATTTGTCCTATTGATGGTGTCCTTTGCCTTATAGAAGCTTTACATTTTCAAGAGGTCTCTTTTATCAATTGTTGATCTTAGAGCCTGAGCCATTGATATTCTGTTCAGGAAAATTTCCCCTGTGCCAATGAGTTTGAGGCTCTTTCCCACTTTTTCTTCTATTAATTTCAGCGTATATTTATCTGGTTTTTATGTAGAAGACCTTGATCCACTTGGACTTGAGCTCTGTACAAGGTGATAAATATGAATCTATTTTCATTCTTTTATATACAGACAGCCAGTTAGACCAGCATCATTTATTGAAGATGCTTTCTTTTTTCTACACTATATTTTTAGCTTCTTTGTCAAAGACCAAGTGTCCATAGGTGTGTGGGTTTATTTCTGGGTCTTTGATTCTATTCTATTGATTGACTTGTCTGTCTCTGTACCAATACCATGCAGTCTTTATTACTATTGCTCTGTAGTACAGCTTGAGGTCAGGGATGGTGATTCCCCCAGAAGACCTTTCATTGTTGAGAATTGTTTTGGCTATCCTGGATTTTTTGTTTTTCCATAGGAAGTTGAGAATTGCTCTTTCAATGTCTGAAGAATTGAGTTGGAATTTTGATGGGGATTGCATTGAATTCTGTAGATTGCTTTTGGTAAAATGGCCATTTTCACTATGTTAATTCTACCAATCCATGAACATGGGAGATCTTTCTATCTTCTGAGGCCTTCAGTTTCTTTCTTCAGAGATTTGAAGTTCTTGTCATACAGATTTTTTACTTGCTTGGTAAGAGTTACACCAAGATATTTCATTTGTGGCTATTGTGAAGGGTGTTGTTTCCCTAATTTCTTTCCCAGACTGCTTATCATTTATATAAAGGAAGGCTACTGATTTGTTTGAGTTAATTTTATATCCTGCCACTTTGCTGAAGTTGTTTACCAGCTGCAGCAGTTCTCTGGTTGAATTTTGGGGGTTGCTTATATATACTATCATATCATCTGCAAATAGTGATTCTTTGACTTCTTCCTTTTGATTTTGTATCCTCTTGATCTCCTTTTGTTGTCTAATTGCCCTATCTATTCAAGTACTATATTGAATAGATAGGGAGAGAGTAGGCAACCTTGCCTTGTCCTTGATTTTAGTTGGATTACTTCTAGTTTCTCTCCATTTAATTTGATGTTGGCTGTTGGTTTGCTATATATTGCTTTTATTATGTTTAGGTATGTGCCACAAATTCCTAATCTCTCCAAGACTTTTAACATGAAGGGGTGCTGTATTTCGTGGAAGGCTTTTTCAGCATCTAATGATATGAGCATGCATTTTTTCTTGAGTTTGTTTATATAGCGTATTATGTTAATGGATTTTCATATATTGAACCATCCCTGCATTCTTGTGATGAAGCCTACTTGATCATGGTGAATGATGATTTTGTTGTGTTCTTGGATTCGGTTTGCGAGAATTTGGAGTATTTTTGCATTGATAGTCATAAGTGAAATTGGCCTGAAGTCCTCTTTCTTGGTTGGGTCTTTGTGTGGTTTAGGTATCAGAGTAACTGTGGCTTCATAGAATGAATTAGGTAGTGTTCCATTTCTATTTTGTAGAATAGTTTGAGGAGTTTAGGTATTAGCTCTTCGTTGATGTTCTGGTAGAATTCTGCACTAAAACCATCTGTCCTTAGGGTTTTTTTGGTTGGGAGGTTTTTAATGACTATTTCTATATTGTTAGGGGTTATAGAACTGTTTAGTTTACCTGATCTTGATTTAACTTTGGTATTTGATATCTGTCTAGAAAATTATCCATTTCATCTATATTTTCTAGTTTTGTTGAAGATGGCTTTTGTAGTAAGATCTGATGATTTTTTGAATTTTCTCAGTTTCTGTTGTTATGTCTCCCTTTTCATTTCTGATTTTGTTAATTTGGATACCGTCTTTGTGCCCTTTAGTTAGTTTGGCTAATGTTTTATCTATCTTGTTGATTTTCTCAAAGAACCAGCTGTTGGTTTTGTTGATTCTTTGTATTGTTCTCTTTGTTTCTAGCTGGTTGATTTCAGCCCTGAGTTTGACTATTTCTTGCTCTCTACTCCTCTTGGTGTATTTGCTTCTTTTCTAGAGCTTTCAAATGTGCCATTAAGTTGCTTGTATGGGATCTCTCTAATTTCTTTATGAAGGAACTTTGTGCTATGAATTTTCTAATTAACACTGATTTCATTGTGTCCTGTAAGTTTGGCTATGCTGTGTCTTTGTTTTCATTAAATTCTAGAAAGTCTCTAATTTCTTTATTTCTTCCCTGACCAAGTTATGATTGATCAGAGAGTTGTTCAGTTTCCATGAGTATGTGGGCTTCCTGTTATTTTTTTTATTGTTATTGAAGTCTAGCCTTAGTCCATGGTGATCTGATAGAAGGCATGGGATTATTTCAATCTTCTAGTATCTGTTGAGTCTTGTTTTGTGTCCAATTCTATGGTCAGTTTTGGAGAAGGTTTCATGAGGTGCTGAGAAGAAGGTATATTCTCTTGTTTGGGGGTGAAATATTCTGTAGATAGCTGTTAAATCCATTTGGTTCATAACTTCTGTTAGTTTCACTGTGTCTCTGCTTAGTTTCTGTTTCAATGACCTGTCTGTTGGTGAGAGTGGGGTGTTGAAGTCTCCCACTATTAATGTGTGTTTTGAACTTTAATAAAATTTCTTTTACACATGTGGGTGTCCTTGCATTTGGGGCATAGATATTCAGAATTGAGACTTCCTCTTGATATATTTTTCCTTTGATGAATGTGAAGTGTCCTTTCCCATCTTGTTTGATAACTTTTGGTTGAACGTCTATTTTATTGGATATTAGAATGGCAACTCTCACTTGTTTCTTGAAACCATTTGCTTAGAAAACTTTTTTTTTGTTTTTGTTTTTGTTTTTTTTTTGTTGTTGTTTTTTTTTAACAGCCTTTTACTCTGAGACAGTTTCTGTCTTTGTTACTGAGGCATGTTTCTGGTATCCTGTTTATGCATCCAGTCTGTTAGCCGGTATCTTTTTATTGGGGAAGTGAATCCATTGATGTTGAGAGATATTAAAGACAGATAATTGTTTCTGTTATTTTTGTTGCTGGAGGTGGTATTATGTGTGTGTGATTCTCTTCTTTTGGGTGTGTTGTGAGATGCTTAATTTCTTGTGTTTTCTTGGGTGTAGTTACCCTCCTTGTGTTGGAGTTTTTCTTCCAGTATCCTCTGTAGGGCTGGATTAGGAGAAAGATATTGTTTAAATTTGGTTTTGTCATGGAATATCTTGGTTTCTCCATCTATGGTGATTGAGAGTTTTGCTGGGTATAGCAGCCTGGGCTGGTGTTTGTGTTCTCTTAGGGTCTGGATGATATCTGTCCCGGATCTTCTGGCTTTCGTAGTCTCTGGTGAGAAGTCTGGTATAATTCTGATAGGTCTTCCTTTATATGTTACTTGGCCTTTTTTTGTTACAGCTTTTAATATTCTTTCTTTGTTCTGTGCATTTAATGTGTTGATTATTATGTGACAAGAGGATTTTCTTTTCTGGTCCAATCTATTTGGTGTTCTGTAGGCTTTTTGTTCATTTGTGGCCACTCATTTTTAGGTTTGGGAAGTTTTCTTCTATGATTTTGTTGAAGATGTTTTCTAGGCCTTTGAGCTGGGAATTTTCACTTTTTCTATTCTATTATTCTTAGTTTTGATCTTTTCATTGTGTCCTTAATTTCCCTGATATTTTGGGTTAGGAGCTTTTTACACTTTGTATTTTCCTTGACCAATGTGTCAATCTCTTCTATGGTATTTTCTATCTCTCATATTCTGTTGGTAATGCCTGCATCTGTAGCTCCTGATCACTTTCCTAAGTTGTCTATTTCCAGGGTTGCTCTATTTGTGTGGATTTTTTTTTATTGTCTCTATTTCTATTTTTAGGTCTCTGACCGTTTTGTTCAATTCCTTCACCTGCTTGATTGTATTTTCCTGTATTTCTTTAAGGGATTTATTTGATTCCTTTTTAAGAGATTCTACCTGTTTGCCTGTGTTTTCTTGTATTTCTTTTTTTCTTTTTTCTTTTTTTTGGTTTTTTTGAGACAGGGTTTCTCTGTGTAGCCCTGGCTGTCCTGGAACTCACTCTGTAGACCAGGTTGGCCTCGAACTCAGAAATCCACCTGCCTCTGCCGCCCAAATGCTGGGATTAAAAGTGTGTGCCACCACTGCCCAGCGTTTTCTTGTATTTCTTTAAGGGAGTTATTTATATCTTCCTTAAAGGCCTCTATCATCTTCATGAGATGGGATTTTAGGTCACAATACTGCTTTTCAGGCATGTTAGGGTATCCAGGTTTTGTTGTGGTGGGAGAACTGGGTTCTGATGGTGCCGAATTGCACTGAGTTCTGTTACTTATGTTCTTATGCTTGCCTCTCTCCATCTGGTTATCTGCTGACTCTGGTTGGGGAGGGCGTCCTGTGTCTCCGGTTAGAGCAGGCCTCCTGTTTCCCTGGTTAGGACAGGCCTCCTGTGTTCTTGGCCAGAGAGCACCTTCTGGCAGGCAGGCAGGCTCTGGGCTTCTGTCCCAGTTGTATATGAACATAGAAACCGGAAGGATTGTACCCCTGGTTAGGGTAGACCTCCGGTGTTGCTGGTTATTGCAGACCTCCTGGGAGACAGGCAGGCTGCATGGTATGGGAGAGTATCTGGCCACTGATCTAGTCCAGGTCAGAAAGCAGACCAGTGAAAATGTGATTTTAATGGCTTTTAAAAAAATTTTTCCAATTTGATGGGTAAAAACTTGTTTTTTGATTCCCTTTTCTTAGATTGTGGTGTGATAGAAATTTTTAAATTTTATTTTTGTGTATATGTGTGTGTGTTCACATGTGTGTATGTGTGCTTGCATTTGTGTGCAAATGTGTATGTGTGCTTGCATGTGTGCATTTGAATATATGCATGTGTGCACACATGGGTATGTTGGACAGAGGTCAACCTTGGGTATTGTTCTCAGGAACCATCTTGTTTTTGCAGCAGGGTCTCTCCCTGGCCTGGAGTTTACTGGTCTGGTGATGCTGGCTGACCAACAAGTCTCAGAGATCTGCCTATTTCTGCCAGTGCTGTGATTGAAGGCATACGCTTTCAGACATGTTGGTGGGAGCTAGGAGTAACGCTCAGGTTACGTTTGTGCAGCAAGTACTTACCAACTAAGTCTTCCCAGCGCCATACAACATTATTTTAAATGCTTTATTGTGCCTCGTGTATGATTTTCTGTCTGTCTGTCTCTCTCTCTTGGCTCTTGTATATTCATAGTTACCTATTTAAAACTAAAATATTACTGATTAAAAACTGCAAAGAGGGGCTGGTGAGATGGCTCAGCGGTTAAGAGCACTGACTGCTCTTCCAGAGGTCCTGAGTTCGATTCCTAGCAACTACATGGTGGCTCACGACCATCTGTAATGGGATCCGATGCCCTCTTCTGGTATGTCTGAAGACAGCTACAACGTACTCATATACATAAAATAAAAATAAATCTTTAAAAAAAACCGCAAAGAGTTTAAAATACATATATTTGCCAAATTGGTATTTGGCTGTGAATTTCACTCACACTGTTTTATGACATTTTATATACAGATAAAAATTTTTTCCTTTATGAATTATTTTCATATTTTGATAGATGTAATATATAATTGTTCTTGGTAGATATATAATTCAAGAATTAGTTATAAATTATATATTTTATTCCTTTGGAAATGTTTGTTTTTCTGTACATAGTTATGAAACCATTTGGTGTTTGCTGGCTAGTGGAACAGTATCAGGGCTTTGGATTGAATTCTCCTCCCATAGCTACTTTTGGCAGCTGCCAAGCTTAGTAAGGGCAGGCCCAAAGGCTTCTAGTCACACACAGGGCAGGTGTCAGCCAGTTTATAGTAAGGAGTGAGATTGTCAGCAGAGTCTCATGGACTCACCGATTCTCATGGTTCCAAGGAGAGGCAAGTGTGATGAGGCAGAGCGGGGAAGGGAGCTGCCCCTGGGCCCTATATATACTTGGAGGCAGGCTGGGATGTTGGGGCCATGTGTTGGGTTGTTTAAAACTTAAGGTTACCCCTCTTGCTGAGTAAGCTTGGTGTGCTGAGTTAGGGAGTTGCTAAGGTAAAGAGTGTGGGGTTGGAGATCCCCTGGCAGGTCAGAAGACATGGAGTTAGCTCCTCCTCGGGAGGCTCTCTCTCCTCCTCTCCACCTTTTCTGTTACGCACCTTGAGTTTGTGTAGACACTGTGGCTCACTTTGTGTAGACACTGTGGCTCACCTCAGGGTTACTGTGATTAGTTTGTTAGCTTTGGCAATACTGTTCCTTAAATTGTAGCCTTTGAATAATTGAGTTAATACTTATGGATACTATTATTTTTATGCTTTCCAATAGTTACAGAAGTAAACACATGGGTCTAGCTTGATAGGTTGAAGGCTCATTCAGAAGCAAGCTTCCCTCCTTTCCTGATACTTCCCTGGTTCTTTGGAGGTCCGAACCTTTTTAGAAGTCCCCAAGCTGTGTCATTTGATATTAGTATTTATATTTGAAAATGATGTATGTATATGGCTCATTCTTGATTTTTCCAGTTTTAGACACCTATTAACTTCGTTCTGTGGAGGGAAGACTAGTGTTTGTAGAGCACACCCTTCTGTAGCATTCTGAGAGAACTCACGGGAGTAAAATGAGAATCCCCCATCCGACCATATGCCTCTTTCTACTGTATGTCACATGGAGTTTGGGATAGGGAATGGGAGACTGGAGCACCCGTCGTCCCCTTAGTGTTTTGAAGGCTGTATTATCTAATGTAGAACTTAGCTAACATTTACTGTAAAGGCCAGATAGTGACCTCTCTGTGGGCCTCATGGTCTCTGATGTGACTGCCCAGCTCCACTGTTACAGTGAACAAGTAGCCACAGACAAGTCCACAGGTTGCCACAGCTCCGTGCCAGGGCAACTCCAGAGCCCGGCTGTGGCCAGGATGACCTCACTCGTTGTCGTTTGTCAGCTACTTGCTTGAGCTTCTTGGGTTAGGAGCTTCAGGTCTGTCTTCTTTCCTCCTCCCAGAAGCTTCCATTTTTCTCCGTTAAGAAATAAATCTCTCGTAGAATTTATAACATTTATTCATTGCTGATGTTTTAATGGGATTAAGCACATTAAACGAGCCACATTTATCTGAGAACTTATTGCTTTTCTTTTAAAAGGGAATAACTGTGTGTGTTCCTTTTTGGTCAACCTCACAGTTGTGTGTGAGTCTCTGGGAAAAGCCAGTGGGTATGCTGGGTTACCAGGTAGCAAGGGTGACTGTTCACTATGCTTACTGTAGACTGTGTATCCAGCCATAGCTTAAATATAATCATGGATTACCCAAATGTTTGATTAATAATAATAATAACAAATGAAGACAAAAAATCTATGCAAATGAGGAATTGTGTGTAATATAATTCTTTTAAGCCATTAGAATTAAAACTTGATTATCCTTTGAAACAAATCTATTTCTCAAGGCTGGAGAGATGATTCAGTAGTTAAGAACACTGACTACTCTTCCAGAGGTCCTGAGTTCAATTCCCAGCAACCACATGGTGGTTCACAACCATCTGGAATGGGATCTGATGCCCTCTTCTGGTGTGTTTGAAGAGAGTCCTTTTTTAAAAGGACTGGAGAGATGGTTCAGTGGTTAAGAACACTAACTGTACTTCCAGAGGTCCTGAGTTCATTTCCCAGCAACCACATGGTGGCTCACAACCATCTGTAAATGGGATCCAATGCCCTCTTCTGGTGTGTCTGAGAGCAGCTACAGTGTACCTATAAATAAATTATTAATATATATGGAAAATTTCAGAGATTATGAAAGAAAAACCATATTGCCCCTCAAATTAAGAAGAGAGGGTGGTGGTGCATACCTTTAATCCCAGCACTCAGAAGGCAGAGGCAGAGGCAGGAAGATTCTGTGAGTTCAAGGCCAGCCTGGCCTACAGAGCAAGTTCTAGGACAGCTGGGGCTACACAGTAAAACTGTGCCTCAAAAAACCAAAAACAAAGAGGGGGGGGAAGAGAGAAAGAGAGAGGGAGGGAGGGAGGGAGGAAGAAGAAGGAGGAGAAAGAGGAAGAGGAGGAAGAAGAGGAGGAGGAGGAGGAGGAAGAGGAGGAGGAGGAGGAGGAGGAAGGACTTTGGGCTGGGGACGCATCCTCGGTAGAGTGTGTGCTGAGTGCACCTGAGACTATATTTCATCCCCAGGACCACATGGAATAGATGAGGTGGTACACACCTGCAATCCCAGCGGGAAGTGGATGCAGGAGGATCAGAAATTTAAATTCATCCATGGATATACAGCTAGTTTGAGGCCATTATGGGTTACATAAAATCCTGTCTCAAAAAAAAAAAAAGGAAGCAGATCAGTTATTGGGCATCATTATGATATTGCTCATACTAATTAATAACTTAGAAATGCGTTTATACTCTTGTTCTCATATATATGTTTTAATTTTAAGTTCTTTGGTTTGATTGCCTGCATTCTCATAAAGTTTCCCAAGATGTAATTGTATAATGTAATAATAATGAGTTTTTTCTTCTTTACATTTGTGTATTGTGTGTGTGTGTGCATATGCGCACATGTGTGTAGGCTTCAGCGTGCCAGGGCGTGTGTCTCATCAGATATTGGTTCTTGCCCATGGGAGGGGTCTCCAGTTGGGCCAGTCATTGGTTGGCCATTCTTCTGTCTCTGCTTCATCCTTTACCCGTTGTACTTCTTTTAGGCAGAACAAATGTGGGGTCAGGGTTTTGTGGGTGCGCTGATGGACTTTGCCCCGACTTGGAGTCTTGCCTGGCTATAGGAGATGCCCACTTCAGGCTCCATATCCCTCTCTTCATGGAGTCTCACTAGAGTCACTCATAGACTCCCTGGGATGTCTCCCATGCCAGGTCTCTGGCACATTTCAGAGCTGCCTCCTCTCCCCAGTCTCCATTTACCCCCCTGGCCCTTTCCTGGCTCTCCCCACACCTGATCCAACCGTCCCTCTGTTCCCCTCTCCATCCCCTCCCCATCCAGTTTCCTCCCTCTGTCCACTTCTGATGACTATTGTATTTCCTCCTGTGAGTGAGATTCAAGCATCCTCCTTTGAGCCGTCCTTGTTATTTAGCCTTTTTTGGTCTGTGGATCGTCACATGGGTACCCTGTACTTTAGAGCTAATATCCACTTATAAGCAAGTACATACTATGCATGTCCTTTTGGGTCTGGGTTACCTCAGGATATTTTCTAGCTCCATTCATTTGCCTGAAAATTTCATGATGTCCTTGTTTTTAGTAGCTGAGTAGTATTTCATTGTGGTAAATGAACCACGTTTTTTATCCATTCTTTGCCTGAGGGACATCTGGGTTGTTTCCAGTATAAAGAAGGGCTACTGATTTTGTTGTTGTTGTTATTTTGTATCCAGCCACTTTGCTGAAGGTGTTCCTTAGCTGTAGGAGTTCTCTGGTAGAGTTTTGGGGTCACTTAAGTGTATGATCATATCATCTGCAAATAGTGATACCATGACTTCTTCTTTTCTATTTGTATTCCTTTGATCTTCTTTAGCTGTCTTATTGCTGTAGCGAGAACGTCAAGTGTTCCTTTGTGTTTGGGTGTGCCCCTTGTATCCCTGCTCTTTCCAAGACTTTTATCATGAAGGGGTGTTGGAGTTTGTAAAACGCCTTCAGCATCTGGTGAGATGATCATGTGGTTCTATTCTTTCAGTTTGTTTATATGGTGGATTACATTGATGCGTTTTCGTATATTAAACCACCCCGGCATCCCTGGGATGAAGCCTGCTTGATTATGGTGAATGATGTCTTTGATGTGTTCTTGGATTTGGTTTGCAAGTATTTTATTGAGTATTTTCTACATTAATGTTCATAGGGAAATTGGTCTGAAATTTTCTTTCTTTGTTGAATCTTGTGTGGGTTAGATAACAGTGTGACTATGGCCTCATAGAATGAGTTTGTGGTCGTTCTGTTTCTATTTTGTGGGGTAGTTTGAAGAGTATTGATATTAGGTCTTCTTTGAAAGTCTGGTAGAATTCTGCTGTAAAACCATCTGGCCCTGTGCTTTTTTGGTTGGAAAACTTTTAATGACTGCTTCTATTTCCTTAGGGGTTATAGGACTGTTTAGATTGTTTGCCTGATCTTGATTTAGCTTTGGTAGGTGGAACATGTCTAGAAAACCATCCATTTCATTTCGATTTTCCCATTTTGTGGAGTATAGGCTTTTGACGTAAGTCCTAATGATTCATTGCAGATCCTCACTGTCTGTTGTTATGTCCCCCTTGTCATTTCTGATTTTGTTAGTTTGGATGTTGTCTCTTTGCCTTTTAGTTCATTTTGCTAAGGGTTTGCCTATCTTGTTGATTTTCTGGATGAACCAGCTCTTTGTTTTGTTGATTCTTTATATTGTTCTCTTTGTTTAATTTATCAACACCAGCCCTGAGTTTGACTATTTCCTATTGTCTACTCTTTTGAGGTGTGTTTGCTGCTTTTTGTTCTAGAGATTTCAGGTGGGTGGTTTAGCTGCTAGTATGAGATCTCCCCAATTTCTTAATGAAGGCACTTAGTGCTGTGAACTTTCCTTTTAGTACTGCTTCCATTGTGTCCAGTACGTTTGGGTATGCTGTGCCTACATTTTCATTCAATTCTAGAAAGTCTTTAATTTTTTTCTTTATTTCTTCTTTGACCCAGTGGTCATTGAGGAGACAGTTGTTCAGTTCCCAGGAATTTGTAGGTTTTCTGTTGTTTCTGTTGTTGAAGCTTAAATCATGGTGATCTGATAGGATACAAGGGGCATTTCAGTCTTAAGGATTGCTTTGGGATCAAGTATCTGGTCAGTTTTGGAGAAGGGTCCCTGAAGTGCTGAGAAGAAAGTATAATCTTTTGTGTTTGGATGAGATATTATGTAGATGACCTATCCATTGGTAAGAGAGGATTGTTCAAGCCTCCCACTATGTGTGTCCAATGTGTGATTTAAGCTTTTGTAATATTCCTTTTATAATGTAGGTACCCTTGCATCTAAATTTATTTCTTTATAATTCATTCCATAAAGAGGATTAGGTAGGAATTCTTAAGCTCCAGAAAGTCTAGAAATTCCTATATCTGGACTAGAATATTTCTTTCTTTAAGCCAGCAGTTCTCAACCTGTGGGTTGCCACCCATTGGCAAACCTCTAGCTCCAAAGACATTATGATTTATAACAGAAAAATTACGGTTATGAAGTAAAAGTAGCAATGAAAATAACTTCATGGTTGGGCATCACCACCACGTGAGGAACTGTATTACAGGGTTGCAGCATTAGGAAGGTAGAGAAGCACTGCTTTAAACCTTGGCAGATTTAATTGTGATTATCATCATCATCATCATCATCATCCCTGTCAGAGACGACCTCATGTCAGTGACATGAGAGATCATTACAAATAGGTTTAAAAAAGAAAAAACCAGAAAAACCAAGGCAAGGTCATTCAGAGTCTAAAAGAGAAAAGAGCTTCAAAGGTTTTCAGGAAAGTATGTAGCTGGCCCCGCTCAGCCATGAGGGTGCAAGTGTTCCCATCCTGCTTTAACAGATCATGTTTCAACGTGATGCGTGTTTGTTCGCTTGTAAACACTCAGGGTGTAATGTACACATTATGACTTTATTTTCTTTTTAAGTGTGGTAGGGAGATAATCTTGGTGTTTATAGTCTGTATTCACTCTCTTCAATGTCTGTGTGTTCTTACTCAAACTGGATATTTTATTGCCACCATAAACTTTCTCAGTGGGGTTTTATGCTCCCAGCTGCTGTAGATAGGCAGTCCCCTGCCTCTGTATACCTCCCTTCCTCAACACATGCTGTATTGTTTCTACTTGTCAGGAATTGAGGGCTAGGCCTTTGGGGAAGATTATTTTATACAGTCAAAAGATTTATTGTGTCTGTACTGTGTGTAAGGGACTATAATTAGTTATAGTGGGAAATTGCAGACAAGAGCAACGTTTGAATTTGCCTCTAAAAGGTGTGCAGTACAAGGGGAGGTGAGACCGGGATTTGAAGAGCCCTTCAGTGTTGGGAGGATACACACCCTAAGCAGACAGGAGGTAGCAGGACTTATGCTATATAGTAATTATTATCCTCAGTCGCCTGGAGAGAACAGCAGAAGGTAACATTTGCACATCTCCCTTCCCCCGAACTTCACTCCACGCCAGTTATGTATCTCTTACGTGGCTCCTAAATCCTAGTGTATTTAGTCTTGGCAGCTAGATTGTGCACGCACTGAGGGCAAATGCCATGTCTCATCACAAGATGCTTTCACTTGCTCCACACTAACTATGGCTCTGTCTCTGCCCTCAGGTATTTTTGCGCCCCTTTCAAAGATAAGTAAAGTCAAAGATGGGAGGAAAACCACCACACACATTCCTTCCACGAGAGCCGCCTCGCATGCCCGGTCCCAGAAGGTCGACGTAGCCCACGGCACATCTAAAGTAAATTCCGGTAGGTCACGCTGGGAGGTCAGCAGCTCCTAAACCATACTTCAGACAGTTTGTGGGACTCAAGTGTTTGGACTGCTTCGCTCTGTTAGTCCACCACAAAGGCTGAACCTCACGAAAGCAAGGCCTTTGTGGTTTGAGCCTCACTTAAGAATGATGACTTAAGTCTCTGACAATGGCTTCTTTCCTTCCTCACTTTCAGTGCTTCTAATACCCCCTGATCAAGCTTGGGGCTGGATTTTACACTTCCAGTGACTCTTCATGAAACACAACTTGCTTCCTGCACCTCGCCTCTTCTGCGACATCCCTCGGTTGCTCAGAGGGGCCCCTTTCTGCTCCTGTGGTTAGCTCTGCTTTACTGTCCACCTGCCCTGGTGCACACACATGCCCACTCTCGCCTCTGTCTCTCCTCACCTGTGGCCGGCTGTGGCCGGCTGTGGGTGGTCCTTCCTGTTCCTCACTCCATACAGACCCTGCTGAGAAATCCACCTCATGGAACTCTCTGTTCTCAAACCTCGTATGTGTATTCTGTTAACCTGCACAGCCCAGGGACAGTCTTGTCCACTGATTGTTTTATTTGTGTAGATCTTCTGTTCTCTCAGTCAAATTCTGAGCTTTAAGTAGACTGTGAGAATAATTTGTGATTTTGTATTCACAGAAGCTCATAGCACAAAATAGGTATCAGTAAATATTGGCAGCTGGAGCAGAAAGGCTCTCTGCCACCTAAAAGGATAGTACCAGACACCGAGTTTGTCTTTCTCTTCTGTTCCGTTTGGTTGTCAGACAACCTGTGGTTTTACTTCATAATTACATTGATGTGATATCCAGCAGAGAGGAACACCTCACAACTTCTTCTTAAAGACTGTCTCCCTTATCTGGGGCCCCTAAAGCTCACACACTTCCTTTCATATTTTAAGATAAGTTCTCAAAAGTTTCTTTTTAAAAAATCTATTGACATCTAAGCAGACATTACATTTAATCCTTGTGCCAATTTGAAAAGAGCTGACATTGTTACAACCATCTTTGATTATGTGCTTTGGGACAATTTTCTGTTTGGTCGGGTAATTTAAAATATCTTAATATGATTGTAAAGTTTTTTTCTGCAGATGTTTTTGGCCCGTTTGTTAGATCCGTTCCCAGATACTCCATGCCTAGGGCTCCTTAATGAGACCCTCTACCCCCCAAAACTCCATCCCAAACCAAAATAAAGAATAGATCACAGTCATTCTCCCCATGAAAACTAAGGTGAGCTCTTCACATACTGTGTTTATGTGTATGAATGCATACACCTGTGTGTGCCCCCCCACACATGCAAACACACATGCCCACGCGTGTACACTCGTTAAATAAACCTCAGGTGACTGGAGCCACATCCGTGGATGAGAGTAATGCGTGTTTCCTGTTTGGATATTGTTGTATAGTGTTGTGAAATGCTGATTTGGGGGAAGATGGGCAGATACACAAAGAAATCTTTATACCGTTCTTAAAGCTTCAGTTATCTTGATGACAGTTCAAACGAAAGGGCCAAATGGAATTCTAGAACTGAAAAATAAAATAACTGAAAGCCACCCTCTGCAGGTTTCCTCACTGCACAGCTGCTGTGGTGTTTCACTCACCCTTTGACCACTGGAGTAACTTCCACAGCGTCCGGCCTCCCCCCCCCCCCCCAAGCTGTGGCTGCTAAAGAAGTGTCACCTAGCTGGAATTCCGTCCAGGCCCATCCTCCCTTTCAAATCCAGGACAAGACTCACTCTCCACACCTGTTCCCTAACTGGAGACTTGCAGCCCCTTCTCCTTCCTCCTCTTGTCTTCCTCCCCATCCCCCAGCCTCCTCTTCTGCAGAACTAGGATTGAACTCAGAGCCTAGCAGTGCTAGGCAAGCACTGTCCCGTCGATCTGCTCCCTCAGCCAGGCTCTGCCACCCTCTGAGGTGTCTGCTACTTGTGTCCTGCTTGCCTTCCCTGAGTCCTGGAGGACTCCTTTCCAGCTGGGCTACCCACAGGCTATATCTTGTGAGATTTTTCTCTGACTTTCCAGAATCTCCACTCACTTCCTCCTAGTAGACCTCCTGCTTTGGGAAAGAACTTGGACCCCTCAAGCCCCAACTCAGAGTGCATCTTGATGAGCCACTGGTTCCTCTTTGCAGGGTTTCTGCCCCACCCCCTTCATTGGTGCTTAGATAACAGAGGTCTTTGGCCACACACTAAACTGAAAGGTCCTCTTAGGGCACATCGAACTGAGGTGACTGGGAATGGCTACTGACAGCACAAAAAAAGTCGGGAAGCTCCCAGGTGCTCTCTTTAAATACGCTGATTCAGTTGATATGAAGGCCTTCTCAATCAGTATTCACGAGCTTCCTCCCCCACCCCCAGGTGGGGTTGTTGTGGGAATTGGTTATGGTAGGAAACAGAGTCATGTAAGTTATTTCCAAGTCCTACTCAACCACATCTCAGCTGTGACAGGTTTGCCGCTCCCTGTATGACACAAGTTCTGAGTAAGCCTATTAACCATAGATCTGACGCTCTGTAGCAGGCCAAAGCTGGAGTTCTTGCATGCTCAGTGCATGCAAGGCGCATGCTCAGCAGGTGCTGTGTCACTGAGCAGCATGTGCAGCTCCTTTTCACTACTATAAATACTGAGGCATTCCTTCCTCCTGTCTGTGAAAGTATATTCATCGTGGTTTTCCAGGTGGATAAGTAGTGGCACATACTGTTAATCCCAGCACTCAAGAGGCAGAGGCAGGCAGATCTCTGTGAGTTCGAGGCCAGCCTGATCTACAGAGTAAGTTCCAGGACAGCCAGGACTATAGTGAGATCTTGTCTGAAAACAAAAAATACCCATCATCCTTTGCTGTAATTGTCTTTGTGTTTATTCACCAGGGTTGATGACATCCAAAAAAGAGAATACTTCTGAATCCACACTGTCATTGCCTCCGAGTGAAGAACTGAAAACTGTAGCAGAAAATGATGGTAACCATCACTTCCTGTTCTTAAAGCTACATCCACTGGTGGGATTCCAGATAACATGGTGCAACCGGCTTATATGATTTGGGTTAAAGCTAGCAAGGGGAAAATCACCACAGTAAAACTACTTTTGGAAAAAAAAACTCTTTAAAAATATGGATGCATAAAGAACTACCGGCCAAGCGGGGGTCCACAGCTCAGGAGGCATGGCCAGACTTCAGTGTCAGGAGGGAGGAGTCTGTGCAGTCTTGCTCACCTTCAGGCTGACTACAGAATGATTCAGGTTAAAATGTTGTCACCTTAGGACATGTTAGTAGCGTGCGTGCGTGGGTGTGTACGTATACATGTGTGTGTATTTGAAGGAACTCTGTTACAGTTTCCCCTAAGGAGAGTGGAGTGGGTGTGTGCTGGATTAGTTAGCGTTAATTGGTAGGGTGACACCCCCTATATAAGATACGTTATTGTGAATCCTTAAAATTTTCTGCTTGTGTAAACATCGATCTATTTTGTGTGTAAACAGCCGTGCATTTGGATGAAATCAGCCATTTAATTTGACACTAGATAATCCACAATTGAGGAAGCTAAATGAAGCGTTTCAGAAAAATTCGCCCAGAAAACATCTTATTAGTCCTTTTCTTTCTTCTTCTTCTTCTTCTTCTTCTTCTTCTTCTTCTTCTTCTTCTTCTTCTTCTTCTTCTTCTTCTTCTTCTTCTTCTTCTTCTTCTTCTTCTTTTTTTTGTTTTCTCTTTTTAAAAACACCCTTTAAATGGTGATTCTTTCCTGCTCCCTTGTCAGCTACCCAGCCTGGGTCCATCAGCAGCTCCTCCTCGACGTCCTCCCTGGACCACAAGCAGAGCACCCCAAAGAAGCTGACCGCAAGCAGTAGTGGCAAGAAGACCTTGAGCAAAAGCCCCTCTCTCCCGTCTAGAGCCAGTGCTGGTATCTATGGCTTTTTCAACCAGGCTTTCTTGGTGTTTTTTATCTTGGTTTGTTTGTAAGTGGATTTGCTCTTTTTAACATGTAGAAGGAGCCCTTTCCCCTTCTCCCACCCCTTCCCTTTCCGTGCCTCTCCCCCTCCCCCTTTCCGCTTTCCCCCTCCCCCTCCCCCTCTTCTCCCTTCACCTCAGGCAGACTGAGCTGTCTTGCTCTTTGGGTGACACCATGTAGGATCCCTTTTCCATTCTGTCCCTGTGTTTCAGTTACACTGGACTTCATGCTGTGTCCCTGCCTCCCCCGGCCTGCAGTCAGGATTCCTGGCTCTGCAGTTGGATTTGAGAGGCCATGTTTAATGTCATCTAGTTGATAGTTTTTTGCATCTCAGCCCTCCCACATGCCTGCCTGTCACTGTCATGTTTAGGAAAACATCTCTGCTCTGCTTTTACTGAAGTTTTTTGAAGTTGTGCAGGAGAGCTCAGGGGTCCCCCAGGGGACAGCGATTTGTGGCCCACATGGTCTCCTGACCACTGTTCCTCAGGATGTGTGACAGTGTGAAAGCACATGCCCAGGCTTCCAGCTCAAGGCCCCCCAGGTGGTGACAAACATTGTTCACATTGTCCCCAAACCCTCAGTGACCCAATACAGTAAAGCCAGAAGTGGGGATCTGAAAATGGGGAGCCTGAGGTTGGGCCTGGAATTGCTTCTGTGCAGCACGTGTCCCCCCTCTCCCCTCCTGGCCAGTTTCTCTTCTAGGTTCTGAGGAACAGAGGGCCATAGGCGGTGGCACGGCTGCCCTGTTCTTTCTTTACTGCATTTTAAGTACCCCTGTGTTTGGAATTTGGACTTTGACGTTTACTCGATTTTAGAATTTATATATGAGTTTAGAATGACCTCCTTTCTCCCCTTTTCCCTGGAACAAGCAGTTCTAGTGTGCTATAGACTTACTATTTTTCCTTTTTATTCAGTTGAGGATTATGTTGACATAAATTATAGTGAGTATGAAGGTAATGATCAGAATGAAAAAAAAAAACCTTCTCTGGGGAAAGGCAGAGAATGCGATGTGTGTGTGTGTGTGTGTGTGTGTGTGTGTGTGTGTGTGTGTGTGTGTGTGTGGCTGTGGGCTGGGGTCAGAATGTCCGTGTTTGGAGCCCCAGACACATAAAACTAGAGTGAGCAGAGAGACTTTCACACTGGAGGGAGAGCGAATGGCAGAGCCTAGACAAGGGTGGAAGGGACAGTAACTGGAATCAGAAAGAGAAGGCCAGCAGAGCAGAGAGGTGTGGAGGAGGCCTACATTCTGGGCCTGGCTCTCTGGCTCCCATTGTTGGACCTCAGGAGCAGTGGACAGGCCTGAGGTGTCCTGGCCCTGGGTCTGGGTGTCAGTGTGGGCATGGCACCTGTGAGCTGTGAAACTCTGTCTTGGTTAGTTAACTCTCAGGCCAGGCCTTACCCCTCATTGCACCTTTTGTGGAAAGCACTCTGTAAACTGCAGTGCAGTGGTTAACTAAGTCTGGTAGCTGTTTGGTTGCTACTCAGTACCAATAGGACAGGGCCCAGGATCCAGCCTTCTGGATTTGAACAGCTTTTGAGACAGAATTTCTTAGAGGCCAGATACCAGTCATGGCATTTTAGGGGTAGTCTTGAATTAAGTTGAAGGAAAGCAAGTTGGGGTAATCAGGACCCACCATAAGTTGGACATTCCTTACCTGACATGATTGGGGTCAGAAGTGTTTTGAATTAGGGAAGTTTGGGATTTTGGAGTATTTGCACAATCTACTGTTTAACCATCTCTAGTCAGAAGCTCTGAAATCTGAAATCCTTCAAAATCTGAGGCATTGAGAGAAGGCACATTCTGATCTGAGTGTGAATTTAAGCATCTGTGCTAAGGACATTCAGACTTTGGAACGCTGTACATTTTGGATTGTCCTGTTTGGGCCGCTCAGCCTACAGCGGTTTCACCTGGAGCTACATTCCTGTGTGTCCTCCACAGAATCTGGGTAAATACAGCAGCTCTGTGCTTCATGTGATAGGGATTGGCCCGGCGGCCACAACTGACTACCACTTGATTTCACATGCTTTTCCTGTGTTGACTGTATCTGCTTTCGTGCCTTAACACCAAAAGTGAATCCCCATGACAGGAGACTGAGCTCAAATGGCTCTGGTTCCTCACAGACCACTCTGCTGGAGCAGAGTGTATACCTGGCTGTCTTAGTGGAATTACTTCTTTTCTAGGAACAAGGTTTGTGCTGTTCCCACGGCAGTGATTTTTCTCAGGAAATGAGTACCTTGGCCTCCTGAGTGAGGATCACAGCCATGACAAATATATAATGAACTATCCAACCAGCCAGACTAGTTAGAGTGAGTTTTAAAAACTAATGTGCTTTTTTGAGTTTTTCCTCCCTTTGTTTTCTTTTCTCTCTCCCTCCCCCTCATAACCCCCCCCACCACCACTTGAACAGGTTTGAAATCCTCAACAGCATCTGCAGCAAATAACACTCACCACGAAGGAGCGCTCCGCCTCGGAGAAAGGGTGCTGGTGGTAGGCCAGAGAGTGGGGACCATTAAGTTCTTTGGGACAACAAACTTTGCTCCAGGTAACTCCCCTAATAGTCTTGGTTCAACATGAATTTTGAACAGAAGGTTTAAAACTTAAACAGCAGCTGGGACTTAGTCCTAGGGAAGTTCTCCCTTCCTGGTTCTCGTGGCTGGCGGCAGAGGCCGAGTGTGGAAGGTGGTACAGCTGTCTGTACGAGACTGACTGGTGTGCATGGAATTCTCTTGCCAACTGGGTCCATCATTTGTCTAATATTAAAGTTAGTTTTGACTTCCCTAGTTTATTCTGATTGCAGAGTATAATAAACACCTGGACAGTATTTCAGGATAGTTACCCCTCCTACCCTCCAGGATAATCCTGGAGTTGAGCAGGCAGATGGACCACCTTGTTTTTGTTTTTGTTTTGTTTTGTCTTTTTTAATCAGGATGGCTTGGAGGGAAAAGCAGAGAAGATATAAAAGTAGTTGTGTGCTCTGGGACCTAAAGAGTACATGTCTGCAAACTTTGATGTTCATCCCAGTTGACCTAGAACTGTTTCCCAAAGTAAAGATTGGTGCTGGAGAGATGGCTCAGTCAAGAGCACTTACTACCCTTGCAGAGGATCTGGGTTCAGTTCCTAGCAACCTCCATCAGGTAGCTCACAGCTACCTGTAACTGCAGATTTAGGGGATTTTATACCCTCTGGCCTCCATGGGCACCTGCATACCTGGTGCACATAAAACCACACAGTTTTATATACATACACATGAATAGAATAATAAATATTTTTAAAAGGTAAAGATTATCTTCCCGTGCATGTCCACAGATTAGAAGCCAGTTGCATGGAGCCAGATCTGTGTTTTAAGTAGCAATATACCATATTAACACACGGTGGCGTTGCAGCATTTGAGGAAAGGTTATCTACGAGATTGAAAGAGAAAAGTTTGTAGCTTAGCTTCTGTCAGGAGCCACGAAGGAGCTGAGATCTCATTTTATCCGCAAACCAACAGATTGGCCTGCCACAGTGTCATCTGACCAAAGCCATAACAATCCTGTGTCAGGGCAGGACTGACTACTCACAGCAATAGCAGGAGCCACAACAGCAGCGCCTTTCTGTCCTGGTCCTCCAGTCCCAGTTCCCGCTGGCTGGTGCAAAGAGGGCCAGGTGGCACCTGCACACCCAGGAGCTGGATAAGCCTGAACCGGCTAAGGTTTTAGGTTCCTTTGCTCTGAGCTTGTGGCTCAGCATGGCTGCCGCCGCACTGGACAGAGACCCCACCAGTTCACCAGGAATGTCCACTGCTGTATAGAAGACAAGCATGAGAACCAGACAGATGTCTCCAGCATGCTCTCTCTTCTTGGATTAAGGCCACTTTTAGTTTAAGCTGGTGCCTTATTTGAGCTATGTAAGAATTCAAGCCTCCCTTGGGCCCCCCTTACATCTCACACTAGAGAGTGAGCACATAATAGCATAGCTCTCTGCTAGGCTGTTTTCACAACAACCGTGCCAGAATATGTATGTACGTATGTATGTATGTATGTATGTATGTCACATATGTATGTATGTCACACATTTTCAAGAGTTATGTAGCAAACACATAGCAGTAATGTAGCCGATCACAATGGGACTTCTAATTAAAGAAAAAAATTACATGGAAAGGTTTATCAGGCAGAAGGAAGTGGGGCCTGGAGTATTGTAACCGTCAGAGGCCATTCTAACCAGAGGCAAGTCAGAAGCTCAAAGTCTGTTTTCAGAGAATTAGTGTGGTTACACAGAGAGGCTCATAGACACTGCTTATGTGATGTAGTTAGGGCCACTCAAATATAAAACACACTGGCTGCACCTGAGTCTTTTCAGCCCCAGTCTAAGTATCTAGAATGGGGTCAGGTATGACAGCAACCAACCAACCAACCAACCAAGTAGAACAAAAACCAAAACAAAATGGCAGTGTATTCTAAGTTGGATTTTAAGGTTTCTGTAATTGAAACTGACTCTGAGCTAGTAATTGGAAAGAAGGAACATTTTGTATTTCCTAATTGGTAGTAAGTTGGTTGGTATTCACATACCCAGTCTTGCTGTTGATTGTAAAAGACCAAATCATCACATACACATTCTTTATTTACTATGGATTGTAGAAGACCAAACATGGTCACTCCTGTGCTGTATGCTCAGACTACAAGTGTGTGAACTGTGAGGCCTGTTTAGCTGATCATGGAAAGCCCGGGAATCCTTGCTTTAGAATATGTCCACCTAGCTCACACTACTGGGTTTAGTCTCTCCAGGGACTCGATTTTCTCACAGCTAGCTCCGTAGATACTGTCTTTTAAGACAGGCTCTCCTGTTAGCAAACCTATGTCGTTTCATTTACTTAGAAGATGGAACCTATCACTGTGTCTTCCATGTTATTCCTGCCCTTGTTTAATTATTTAATGAGTGTTTGTGTTGTTTTACTAGGGGGGTGAGCTGAAGAGAGCTGTCCACCTGAGGATTCATGCCTCTCAATAGAATTCTGTGCTGCTCTCAACGAAGCACGCTCTGTTAGCGTCAAGGACGTTTCTTTTGCAGTAGTCTTAAGATATATTTTGGTGGTGCTCTCCTCGCATGATGGCTAATTCCCTGCAAACATGAGTTTGTGCATCTTAATTTTCCTCCCTTAATGTACTGCTCTGCAATCATGCTACTGAAACGTTTCTCCCACTTTTCAAATTTTCAAGTTTTATTTTATAATTTTATCATCTGAGAGCTTAATGATCACGACGATCTTCCATCATCTCTGTCACTCGTGAACATGGCACCACCTCGACTTTGGGTTCCCATTACCACATAGCGATTGTGAATGAAGCGCAGATGCCTTTAAAATGCAATATTCATGTTCTAGGGTATTGGTACGGCATTGAGCTGGAGAAGCCCCACGGGAAGAATGACGGTTCGGTTGGAGGTGTACAGTATTTTAGTTGCTCTCCGAGATATGGAATATTTGCCCCCCCATCCAGGGTACAGAGGTGAGGAGAAACTGGAATGTGCATCTATTCACAGAAACTCTGCAGTTCCCAGTGGCACACGGGGACCCTGATTTCATCTGGAAGATAAGCACGTGTTCCTTCAACGGGTTAAACGGCCACCTTCCTCAGAGGGAAGGCTCATGGGAAGCTAAATTTGCCTTGCTGAGGATTTGCAATTTTAAAAACCTCCTCTCTTCCTCATTTGCAAACCCTGTGAGTGTGTGCAGGCTATTAGAAGTGGCGTTTGCAGCTAAGAACAGTGCGAGGAGCAAGCTTAATCCGTCATGCAAACAAAAGTAAAAATGGTCTCTGATTGCTTCAGTCACATCCTAACTACATTAAATTTCCTGCCAGCAGGCACCCATTCACTCTCCTACAAACCTAATGGAACCAAAATGGCTTTTTCCTCTGATTTCCTTAGTTTTCAAAAATAGATAGGCAGTAGCTCTCCGGGGGGAAATGAAGTCTCAGGATTTATATGTAACAAACCTCCTGAGTGTTTCATGGTAAGGCGGCGTACTTATGTGTCACCTCACTCTGGGTTTTAAAAGCAAGCTTATCTGAAACACAGGCCCTTGTGACATTCCAGTGGAATGTGGCTGGGCTCTATCTGCTTTTCAGAGGCTAGAAAAGGGGCTTATAATCTCTGGGCAAGATACAACAGATGTGGGGTAGTCATGCCCATGAGACTGGAACCCTAGAACCAGGTTGGTGGCCTGGGAGTCCCTACTGGTCCCCATTTAGCTGGATGCTGATGGTTTCTGGGAAAATTGAAGTTTTTTTTTCTTTTTCTTACATATCCTTTTGGTATTAATTCTCTTTGTTTACAGTGTACTTGATCCATTATTCTCCACAGCAACGAAGCCTTCAGCATACAGGACTTTGTAGCTCATACGGTATCTTCCCTGAGTGTTGTTTCACTTGATCTAATAAGTTCCTGGCCAAGTGAGTTGGAAAATAACCATAAGTATCATCAACTCATATTGAGCATTTAATGGTATGCTCTATCGTGAGTACCTGATATGTTTATTCCCACCTTACAGATGGGAAATAGTTTCCCAGAGAAAATGTAGCAGAGGTGAAGTCACATCACTGGGTAACGGAAGAGTTGAGCTTGGCCTGGCTTTTCTGAGGCCTATGCTTTTAGTTGGTAGCATATACCATTGTTGGGCACCATCCTCAGAGGTGTCCCCGTATCAGTGACCTAAAGCTTCTCATTGGGTAGACCTTGTAATGGTCCCTGTTCCACAGAGGAAGAACACCAGGCCTGGACAGCTAACGCCAACTGCACACTGCAGTGGGGATTTGGATCCCCAGCTATCTGGAGTCAGAAGTGAGCTCTTCGCTGGAACCTTGTAGTAGTTACTGGGCTTCAGTGAGTCTCCTCTGGACCCAGGTCTGGCAGTTGATTAACACATTACCTTGCACTAGTTAGATTTGTCTCCCAGTCACAGGACTGGGGCTTGTCTCATGTGCAGTTACCCAGAGTGCAGGACTGGGCATATGTCAGGCACAGTGGGTACCAGCAGGCCCCGTTGCCAGTTCTGTGCCTTTTATACCATAGTAGCCTTTTCTTCACCTCTATTTGTGAAGTCACATTTTCCCTGTAGTTTTGTATTTTCACTGCTGTGTTTACAGAGCGCACATGGCCTCCCTCACTCTGTTTCTCTTGCCTTCTGTTTGGTCTTCTCCAAGGTAGTGCATTTGAAAGCAACCCCCCACTCCTTAAAAGAAACAGGGCTCTGTTGAAAGGGACCAGTCTCCATCCAGCTGTCTTCCTGTCATCTTCTGATTGTCTCATTCATCATCATCAAATACTATTAAGTGTCTTTTCGCACTTTGTGCTGCGCTAGGCATTCTACGAGCAAACAAAACAGACATGGTCTCTGATTTTAAGGCATTCCTAATGCAAGCCAGTTTGGAGCTCTTTAAAGGCTCTGCTGGTCTTCAAGATGGGAAGATTTTACCCTAGCGACTGGGGGAGACTGTCTTGGTGACTAGTCACACTGTGACCCCTACTGCCTCACCTCACGGTCATAGCTGGCCTTTTATTTCTCCCCTTGGCATTTTTAAAATGTGTGCTTTTCCCAGGATCCACCCACGTGACTTCCTGTTTGAATTCCCGCTCTATCCGTCATTATACAATTTAGTAAATTGTCTTGGTTAATAGCATCAGTGACTGTTCTTTAAAGACAGTCTAAGGAAACCCGCTCACTGCCTAACTGGTCCTCAGAAACATCCCATTCTTGTTTTGTCACTGTAGGGATTATTTCTGATGAGCCGGTCACTTCCAGAAGTAGGTTCCTTCAGCTGCCTATCACTCTCCACCCCAGTTCCTGCTGCTTACCAGGCTGTAGGCTCTGTCCATCCGTCCCTCCTCAACTGTCACGTGTTGTGTGCTCTGTGCAAAATGATGCACAGTGCTGAACACACTGCAGGGGCTGCGGGGGTTTTTGATGGAAATAAAGTGTGTGGGGAGAAGTGCTTGGCAGATGAAGATCTTACAGATTTAGGTTGGTAAACAGCTGAAGAAAAATGAGGCTTTCAGGATCTGGCTTTTTAAAAATGATTTGAATATCAAAAACCTAGGAGATACTCGCTGGTATGGTGACCTTTGCAGTGGTGGGTAGAGTCAAATACAGAGGGCCTTGGATTGTATTACAGAAAAAATTAATACACATACACAAATTCAGACAGCCTTTTATCCAATAACAGAATTTGAGATATTTTTTATAATTTTAATCTTATGTTTGTTAAACTTGGTATAAAATAAACTTATCTCCATATTTTTTAGTTTTACCTTTGAATATAAAATTCCAAAGCAAAGTCAGAAGTTATCATGGGTTCAGTTCCTAGCACTGAACAACAACAACAGGGCCATGGAGACAGCATAGTGGCAGAGTACTTGCCTATCATGTGCCAAGGCCCAGGGTTCAATTCCCAGCTTCACAAAAGCCACCAAGTAAATAAAGTCAGGTCCCTGTTTGAAATGAACTGAATTTTCTAGCCTGCCCGTCCTTGGTAGTGGGGACCCACTCCACCTGTGTATTGCCCGTCTGTGTATTGTATGCTAGAGTAAAGCTCTTTCCTGGCTCGTGTGACTGCCCAGTAGATGCTTGTTGAATGAATGCTTGGGATAACAGATACAGCTGATGTGAAAGCAGCTGTGAGAATCCACCTTACCTAACGTGGTGTGCTCTGTTTTATTCACAGGCTATCAGATTCCCTGGATACACTTTCAGAAGTATCTTCAAATAAACAGAATCATTCTTATCCAGGTAAGATTACGGTTTTTAAATTCAGTTTAAAATATTTCTTCACTTTCACTTACTGAGACATCCTTTAACTGTTAAATATCTGTATCAATGTGTTTCCATCGAAGTATCTGAAGTACATCTGTGGAATGCAAGTAAGCCCAGAGCAGACCGTTTCCTGCCCCGCAGCTGTGCTGGGGAAGTCCCGAGTGCCCACGTCCTTCTCCCCTGCCTCCTTTTGTAGATCTCACGCTAAGGCTGTGAGCCTAGGGTTTTGTATCCATGATTCCTTTGGTTTTCTTGGTCTTTTCTCCCACTTGCAGCTGTATCAGTAAGCAGCATTTTCTTTCCATTATCTATTTCGTCTTTTAGCACTCCACGGGATACGTGACTGATTCTATAGCTTCTGCTTATTTTTGCTGCATCCTGGTTTTTATTGTTAAACACTGTTGTGCAGACGTGGCTCTGGGGTTGGTAAGCATGTCTGCCACACCCACACTCTCCCTGGGGATGCCAGGTGTTTGCCTGCATGCTCCCCTCAGCTGCTCCCAACTGCCTCTTGTTCTGCATGGAGGTAGTTGCTGCCCTGCTAGATTTAAACAATATTTTATTGTGACCTTAATTTGCATTTTCCAGATTTTAATTAGTTGACATGAAAGCAGTTGGGCCTCTCAGTTTTTGGTTTGTGGGACATGTACATTGCCCTTTTTTTCCCTGTTTAAACCTCTGGCTTGTTCTTCCTTCGGGTGATCTGCTTCTTATCTTGGTAATTTGTAGGTTTCTTTCTATATTTCGGGAATGCATCTTTCATTGGTTTTGTGTGTTACTAATAGTGCCAGCTGATGACATATCTTCATTTTTCTGACATCTTTTAGTGAGAAGACTTTTAAAAAATTTTTATGTACTCAAAGAATAAAACATCTCATGGCTTGCATTTTTATCTTAAGAATTTTTCCCTCAGGGACAGAAACCGCAATGCTCCTTCCTGGGCTTGTGTGTGTGTGTGTGTGTGTGTGTGTGTGTGTGTGTGTGTGTGTGTGTGTGTGTGTGTGTTTCACATTTGTCAGTTTACCCAGAATTGATTCTGTGTGTGGTTAGGATTGGGTTTGATTTTCTTTTCCATCTGTGGGTAACTGTTTATGGAAGTTATTAGTATAATGACTACCCTGGAATATCTGTTGCAGTCAGCCCATGACTGTGGCGTGCCCCCATTCTAGAGGCCATGCTGCGATGGATGGGGCCTCCCTGATGGTGTGTGCTGCTGTGGCCATTCTGACCTATAGGCGGATGTCTTCCTCGGGCACTTCCATCATCACAGTGGTTTTCTCCATGTGTCTGTGCTGCCTTCCTCCCTGGGTGTGTGTGTGTGTGTGTGTGTGTGTGTGTGTCTGTCTGTCTCTGTGTGTCTGTGTGCATGCGTTTGTGTGTATGTGCACATGTGTATGACTGTGTGTGTATGTGCACATGTGTATGACTGTGTGTGTATGTGTGTGCGCGCACATGTGTATGACTGTGTGTGTGTGTGTGTGTGCACATGTGTATGACTGTGCTTGTGTGTGTGTGTGCACATGTGTATGACTGTGTGTGT
>CM052705.1:19030070-19069707 GCA_028551405.1 Uromys caudimaculatus
ATGTCCCCCCACTTCTCATGGTCTCCTCACTTCTCATGTCCCCCCACTTCTCATGGTCTCCTCACTTCTCATGGTCCCCCCACTTCTTATGTCCCCCTACTTCTCATGGTCCTCCCACTTCTCATGTCCCCCACTTCTCATGTCTCCCACTTCTCATGGTCTCCTCACTTCTCATGTCCCCTACTTCTTATGTCCCCCACTTCTTATGTCCCCCACTTCTCATGTCCCCCCGCTTCTCATGTCCCCCACTTCTCATGTCCCCTACTTCTCATGGTCCCCACTTCTCATGGTGCCCTCACTTCTCATGGTCCCCCACTTCTCATGGTGCCCTCACTTCTCATGGTCCCCCACTTCTCATGGTCCCCACCACTTTTCATGGTCCCTCCACTTCTCATGGTCCCCCCACTTCTCAAGCTGCTCACACGCCTCCTACCCCACATGCTGCACTTCTCTCCAAGACTCTCCTTTCTGCCCTCTTTCCGTTCCGGCCCTGGATGGAGGAGTGGCCTTTGATAGCTTTGTTCATCACTTCATCATCACACATAGGCCAGTCCTCGGCACCTGTCTGCAGCTCCACAAAGCCTATTGAACAAAAAGAGGCATGGAAGGCATTGATGGCATAAATGCTGGACATCAGAGAGGTGACACTCGGAGATCAGGTCATGGGACAGGTTCATTTTACTAGAGACAGGAGGAAGGAAGACAAGAAAGGTTCCTGTGCAGCATCCCAGCTCTGCCCTGCGTCCAAGTCACCTTTCAATTGCTGTGTTGGAAGAAAGAGTGTATTTGGGCTTACCGCTCTGGAAGGATAAGAGTCAGTTACCATCATGGTGGTGGAGAGACATGCAAGCACGAACACGAAACTAAAGACTCCGTCTTCGGCAGCGAGCTTGAAACAGAGCAAACAAACAGTAGGGTGAGTTGTTAAGCTCTCACTCAAAACCCGACCCCAGTGATATACTTCCGCTTACAAGGCGGGACTTCCTAAACCTCCCTCAAACAAGCCACCATCTGGGGACCAAGTATTCAAACACATGAGCCCATGGAGGACATTCTCCTCCAAACCACTTGGAGGAGTGAGAAGTAAGAGACACAATGGCAGAGGGAAGGAAGGGGAGAAGACAGGGCCACTGAGACAGCTCTCTGTGATGTGACTAGTTTAGATCATGGTACTATGTCATTCTCATGGAGAGGGCAAACTGTATCCCAAGAAAGTGCAAACATGTCGGGGCGGTTCTGATGCTAAGGTCCTGCTCCCCAATTGGTTCTTGATCTGTCAGTAAAGAAGCCATGGGCCAGTTGCTGAGCAGAAAGAATAGGCAGGGCTTCCAGGTCCCTGGAGGCAAGCAGAGAGACTCAGGGGGAGGAGAGACAGAGTTCACCATACTTCTGATGAAGAAAAGTTGACCAGTCACGTGAGATCTCAAAACAGAGTGGCCACACAGGCTGCTCCTACAGACAGGTGGTCAGGGATGTTTAGCAGGGACTAGATTCAACTGAGCAACTAAAGTTAGGGCAGGTGGCAGGTGCGGAGGTAAGAATATTGATAAGGGCACGATTTCCCAGGCGGGAGATGGTAGCACCTAGCAATTGTGTCAGAAGGCAAGTTGAAAATAAGCAACCTGTGTGTGTCTCTTTTATCTGTGAATTCAAGGGAAGCTGGCTGGGGGCTGGTAGTGAGGCCCTTTCCTGGAGCTTAGGTGGGGTAGCAAAGCTACACACAGCACATTGGTCTCTAATGCTAAATAGTTTCATTTTAGAGTTTGAGTTTGAGGCTGTTTAGAATTTGTGCTAATAGTACTTAAATTCATTGACCAATGACTAGAAGCAACATGTTAGAATCATTTTAATTGAGAAACATTATTGAGTAATTTTAACTATTGGTTAGATATTTATTACCTAAGTGACACAGAGGCATATAATATATAATACATGAGCCAGTAGGAAAGTTTAAAAATAAATTATGCCTTTTGCTCCATTATATTTACTTACTTATAATACAAGCATACTTGCTAATAAAAGCATATATATATACATATATATACGTATATATATACACATATATATACGTATATATACACATACGTATATATATACACGTATATATACGTATATATATATACACATATATGTATATATATATACATATATATATATATATATATACACGTATATATATGTATATATATATATCCATCCTTTGGTATAGCAGTTCTCATTTATAGTGTAAGAAGCTTGACTATACAAAAGTCATTTACTTTTTTCTTTTTGTGTTTTTTTTTAATTGATTAAGTTATTTACTTTACATCCTAATTGCAACTTCTCCCTCCTCTGCTCTGTCTCTCTCTTCATCCCTCCTGCCATCCACCCCTCCTCCCCTTCTCAGAAAAGGGAAATGTGGCTGTCCAGCAGCCATGGATGAACTGGGTCTACCTGAAAGGAAGGGCTGGAAATGAAAAAGGGACAAAATATAAGAGAAGAATGAAGCCAAGACAGAGTTTCTGATCAAGGCTCGAAATTTAATATTCTGTACTGCGTTATATAGGGAAAGTCCACAGACCCCATCCTTTGTTTCAGCAAGTTCAGTAGGCAGTCAGCTACTCAAGGCTCCTGTAGGAAATTGCAAATGCAGTGAGGCCCTCTGGCCAGGTTGTAAGACCATCCTGGGTTTGTTAATCCTACTCAAGACTGGGGGAAGGACACAATTCATCCTTTTTTGTTGTTTTTTTGTTTTTTTTTTAAGATGAGTTGGACGGGGGCACAAGATTTACTTGTGTTCCATAATCCCTTCTAGGGTAAAGAGTGACTAGGCAACTGTGCCTGTCTTAGGTGGGTGTCTGTATTGCTTCTTCTTACCCGTCATAGAAGACAAACATAGCTTTTGATGTATGCTTTGTGTCTTAGGTTGATAGAAGCTCAAGATCACTCCTTACCTGTCTCTGGCTACCAGCCTTCAAAAGCATACTCCTTCCCATTCAGACAAAAGCCATGAAGGACATATGAACTCAATGTATTTCTTCATAGTGATGAATAACTGCCATGGTGTATAGCTGAGCTTGCTGAAAACCATCCTGTGTGAAGGCAACCAATCTGTTTAAGATACAAAGTCCAGACGTTAAAAGCAACAAAATTATAATTAATGGTTCAAGCAGTGTAGAAATTAAAGTTGTAAGTCATGGGGAGGTAGAGTATCAGGATTCAAAGCATCCCAGATTCTGTTCTTTTTCCCTTTTCCTTTTGGCCAGTCCTCAGACTTTAGCCATATCCTTTACTATTCCTGAATGATTGATGTAAAAGTAACATTCTTCACGGAGGGCTGTACATAGTCCTCCCTGTTGAAGGAATAAAAGTTAGGAACTTAAACACATACACTAACACTTGTTCAAAATCCAGATCCTGTCCAATTTTATCCACTGCAAATGTAACTTCATAAAGAACTGCAACTAACTTCCACATGTGTCTCTGAAAATGTCCAGAACCAGCCTTCCAAATGAAGACTGTCATTTCCTTTTTTCCAATATTAGATTGATTTCTTGGCTACTCCATGATTGAGCCAGAATAACTGGTCATATTAAAGGAAAGAGAAGAGTCATTATAACTTCCCTTTTGATTTAAATTTTCAAAAGTCTCCATGTTCTCTGTCCCACAGGTCTAAAAACTTGAAGCAAGGCAGCTTGTCCATTCTGGGACATAGGCAAGCAAAGGTGGGTCAGGAACATACATCCAAAACAGCTTTCCTGTCACCATTGCCAGGGCACTCAACAAGCTTACAGTCAGCATCATTCTTTGTCCCAGCATCAGCATGTCTCACCAATCACTCTGGCAGCTAGCACGCTCCTGCAGCATTCTGCAGATAAAACACAAACGTGCCCTCTTCCCCATATTAAATACCTGATCCAGATCATGCCATGTGCCTGTAAGTGGATCCTTCCATTTCACTAAGTATGCCTAGTTGTACGGTGCCATAGACACTCAGCAGAGAGTTCCTTGGCATCCAAATTTTAAAATTTTAAAAATAAAAAGCATTTAAATAATGTATATGGGGATATAATTCCCCCTTTTTTTGTTTTTTAAGAAGAGATTGTTTTAAAGTTCTATAATACCTTGCCCTTGAGAATAATAAGGAATCCCAGTAATATGGGTAATACTAAATTTTCTACAAAACATCTCAAATGCTTGACTGTAATGGCCAGTTCCATTATCTGTTTTATCTCTTCTATTGTTGGAACACCAAGCATAGAAAAACAATGCAGGCAATGACTAATTACCTTTTTTGTTGCTTCTCCTGTTAAAGCAGTTGCAACTAGAAAGCCTGAAAAGGTGTCAATAGTCACATGTACATGTTTTAATTTTCCAAAATCAGAAACATGAGTACTATCCATTTGTAATAATCGATTAGGTGTAAGTCCTCAAAGATTAACACCATTATATGGTACAGGTAAAAACTGAGGACATTCAGGACAAGTTTTTACAATTTGAGGTGCACATTCTCTAGAAATACCAAATTGTTGTCTCAAACTATATACAGAATGAGATTGTATGGCCAGTTGTTCCTGTGTAAGGCCTATGATCTGCCTGGTATACAGATCTGCTGTGGCGTTGCCCTAAGGAGTCTGTCCAGACAATCCAGTATGAGCTCTTAATGTCCATTAAGGTAAGGAACAGTACATGCTTTTAAATGAAGCTGTATTTGCATAAATAATTGCAGAATTTGAGAATTAGCAGTATCTTAAAAAGGAACAATTTCAAGCAATTGTAAACCCTGAGCTATATATTGGCTATCAGTATACAAATTAAAAGTTTGATTTTTTTTCAACATTTCAAAAACAGTGGCTACAACACATAATTCAATTATCTGTGCTGAAGTGGGGGAAACTCAAAGAGAATGAACATGTGAGCCAATCACATGTGCTGCTTTCCCATTGGATGAGCCGTCTGTAAATATAGTAAGTGCGTTCTCTATGCGCTGCATGTGTAAACTTACAGGAAATACAAAAGCATGCATAGAGGAAAACTGTAACAACTTGTCTTTGGATAATGATTATCAATTTTGCCTAAAATGTTTGCCATGCAATAGGCCAAATATCAGTATTCTGCAATAACCAATTTAATTGCTGTTTGGAATAAGGAAGAAGCATTTCATCAGGTTCTTTCCCAAAATACTTTTATGATTCTATCTTACAATTCTGTATTAACACGGCAACAGCTTCATAAGGATGTTCAAACTTTGTTTGGAGATGAAGAAAGATAAACCCACATTAATGGTCCCTTTTGCCAAAGAACTGCTGTGGGCACATGAGTAGCAATAACGCAAACAGCCAACAATTGATCTATAGTCTATATAAGGTATCTGTTGTTGAACAATAGCTTCCTCTACTTTCTGCAAAGCTATTTGTCCCTCATCAGTTAATTGTCCAGGGGAATTAGAATTTGCATCCCCCTTGAGAATATCAAACGGAGGCTTAAGTCCTCCTGTGGTGAGCTTAAGGTGAGGTCTTAGTCAATTAGCATCTCCTAACAACCTTTGAAAATAATTTGAAGTAAATTATCTTTTCTTATTTGAATTTTCTGTGCCACAATTTGTTTAGGATATAATTGATGTTCCAAATATTGAAAAAGATAGTGCCTTTGAATCTTTTCTGGAGCAACAACTACTCCAGAATTTTAAAGCTCGTTGTATATGAGCAAAGGCTTGTAGTAAAACTCCTTCAGAGAAATCAGCTAATAAAATACCCTCCATAATGAATAATATACACTGAAAGATTCAAAGTCCTAGCTTCTTGTATTGAAGCAGCGACAAAAATATATAACTCAGTATGGAATATTAAATTTGGAGCCTTGATCAGAAACTCTGTCTTGACTTCATTCTTCTCTCGCACCTGGTCCCTTTTTCATTTCCAGCCCTTCCTTTCAGGTAGACCCAGTTCGTCTATGACTGCTGGACAGCCACAAGGGAAGTCTTCTGTGGATATCAGCCAGCCTTGGCACATCAAGTTGCAGTAAGACTAGGTGTATCTTCTTCTATTGAGGTTAGACAAGACAGCCCAGTTAGGGGAAAGGATTCCAGAGGCAGGCAATGTAGTCAGAGACAGCCCCTGCTCCCATTTTATTGTCCCACATGAGGACAAAGCTACACAACTGTTTCATGTATGCAGAGGACCTAGGTCTGTTCCATGTGTGCTCTCTAGTTGGTGGTTCAGTCTTCATAAGCCCCTATGGGTCTAGGTTAGTTAATGACTACAACAACAGGATCCTATCATCACTGTCACCAGAGAAGTTTACCCAGCAGCTTATGGAAACGGATGCGATGCGGAGACCCATAGCCTAACATTAAGTGGAGCTAGAGAATCCTGTGGAAGAGGGGGTGGGGAAGGACTGAAGGAGGTCAAATGTCAAGGACACCACAAGGAAATGTACGGAATTAAAAGTCTAGTGATTGGGCTGACCAAGCTTTTCGATGTGTTAAGATTCCATTGCAGTGTGGTATGATGCCCTTACCAGGGGCTAAACAAAGTTTCTTTTTCTATTAACATTTTTATGAATGCTTGTTCCTGAGTGAGAAATGTGCTTATAGGGAGATTGACGTAGACAGGCCCGAGTTTCTGCCATTCAATGTGGTTCATGTTTGATGGAAGCACATCTTTCTGTTTTCTACCCTCTGTCCAGGGGGAAGCATGGGGGGGGTTTCCTTGTCTGTGAGTAGAATTGCCATAATGAGAAACTAGTGGGGAGTCCCATCACCCACTTTATTGACCTTTTCAATAAGAAAACGTGTGGCCGTGGTGTGCTGAGGAGGGCCTGGAGCGTGTAAGATATTTTTGATTATTGGCAGCTATTGGTTTAAACATAGTCTGTTCTTACCGATCCAGTATTGTTACAGAAATGCTCACAAATCTGCATTAAGTAGAGTCCTGGGTGACCCCAGATATTAATGTCTTACGACGTAGATGATTGCACAGCTGTAGAACCCCATAAACTAGCTAGGATGAGTTTGATCCTCAGATGGGGCGAGTTATCAGTTATTTCAACTAGATCAATGAGATCAAGTAGAAGTCTGCCTGCCCTGTGCTGAATTTGAACTTCAGCCTTTCTAAGCTTAGGTCTTTGAATGTCTGATGCTGCCTGCCCCTCCTCTGTGTGGATCTGAGGGAAATGAAGCCCCTATCTGTTCAGCCTCAAAGAGCTCTGCAGCTTTGCCCAAGTGCGTTTGTCTCGCTGAAGACTGTGAGCTAATTACTATTTTTCACATAACAAATCAAATCAGAGTGACACGAAACCGAATCATGTTAAAATTATATGCCTAGCTTCAAGCCATTCTTACCCTCCCCCACAGCATCACTGAAGGGGTCCGTGTTAAAACCCAGTCAACAGTGTCAGTGACAGTGGCTCTGACAGTATTCCAGAAGGGTAAGTACTGCTGTCCTCTTCTATGGGACCCCCCCCCCCGACCCCATGGATTCTAGAGTGAGTCTGGACAATCATTGCAAGTCTCAGACTGAGGGTGAGAGAAAGGGCCTTGCTTTGTGGAAGACAGAGCAGAAGAGAGCATTGCAGAAGGCTTCATCCCAATGAGCTGGTGAAAGTGGGCCTCGCATAATCCCAGCGCGCACCCAGCGCGCACCCCAGTGCGCACCCCAGCGGGCACCCCAGTGCGCACCCCAGCGGGCACCCCAGCGGGCACCCCAGCAGGTTGTGAGTATTAGTAAAACGGCTGGAGTTCCCCCATGCTCTTTTCTCTTTCTCGAAGGGAATGGAGTTTAGGCAATTAAGAGTTGCCTGAGAGTCTTGTGATCTCCCTTCACGCACCTTGTTGTGACAAAGAAAAGCCCCTTGTCCCGTTCAGCTGCTTATCGGTATGTACACGAGGACAAAGAGTTTCTGTGTTTAAGTGACTTCTTCTGAGGTCTCTGAAAGTCTACATAAATAATACTTTGAAAATAAAGCGGAATAGATTTGATTTCTTAAAACCAAATATCAGGTATTTTAAGCTGTAGGGAATTCACCTAGGGAGTTTCTGTTTCCAGCTACACTGAATTTGAACTTTATCATTTCAGGGGACACCACTGAAAACAGGCTTTTAGTATTTGCTACCCAAAGGCAACTGACTATGCATCTAGAAGGAGGGGCTCTCCAGTCCTGTGGTAATGAGGAAGGAGACTCCTCAATGAATGCCCTGACATGGCTCTTGAAGAACACATGTTGACAATGCTGGAATTCAGACACCTCCCTATGCAAACATCTGGCCATCTTTGCCACCTTTCTTTGAGAGTGGGCACAAGGAAATGCAAATTGACCACTGTCAGTGCACCAGGCGTCTTGTCCCCATTCCAGCTCCGAGACAGAAGGTTTAAGAGTCTCCTTTGGGAACTCAGGCTCTGGTTGCAGGAAATCTTAAGAGACGTGAGTGAAGTTACGCTGAAGGCGTGGTGGTCATCAGACATGGCTGATACTCCTGTCCACCGTGTGGCTTGCAGGAAGCCATCTGGGCCCACTTCATTTCACCAATGGTTTTATGATTTTGACTAGGAAGGGGAAAAGTGAACGGATGCTGACTCTTCTAGTCTGCTTCTCTGTGAAGGTTACATATAACTCACTAGGGTTGAGCCCTGAATTCATTATCTTTAGCCCTAAATGAGTTATTAAGGTAAAGGATACACAGCTATGCTCAGCCGATTGTGGGCTGACCATTAGGGTTCACCTGACCCAGGTCTCATAGATCACACAGTTGGGAGTTGGAAGGATCCCTTGAGACTAAGCCTTTCATTTGTTTCATGGGTTCTCCCCCCAACTTCTTTGAGATGGTCTTTCTGTGTAGTTCAGGCTAGCCTTCTCCCTCAGGCTCTTCAGTGCTGGGATTAAAGATTTGTGTCACCGTTTGGATTCCTTAATTTTTAAAAGGAAAAAATTCCAGTCCCTTGCCTGAATGGGCCAGGTGGGTGATTGCTGTCTAACATGACCCCTAACTTACCCAGTGACCCCTAACCCCCTGCCCAGTGACCCCTAACCTCCTGCCCAGTGGCCCCTAACCTCCTGCCCAGTGGCCCCTAACTTCCTGCCCAGTGACCCCTAACCTCCTGCCCAGTGGCCCCTAACCTCCTGCCCAGTGGCCCCTAACCTCCTGCCCAGTGGCCCCTAACCTCCTGCCCAGTGACCCCTAACCTCCTGCCCAGTGGCCCCTAACTTCCTGCCCAGTGACCCCTAACTTCCTGCCTAGTGGCCCCTAACCTCCTGCCCAGTGACTCCTAACCTCCTGCCCAGTGACCTCTAACCTCCTGCCCAGTGACCCCTAACCTCCTGCCCAGTGACCCCTAACCTCCTGCCCAGTGACCCCTAACCTCCTACCCAGTGACCTCTAACTTCCTGCCCAGTGACCTCTAACCTCCTGCCCAGCTTGCTGGCTGTTTGTGGAGCAATAGATGAGTGCTAAAGCATCCCTCATCATCTGAAATTTTACCGACTTGATATTCATCTCTGTTGGCAAATGACTTCCTTACAATGTAAATGTGTATAGGGAGATCTGATAGTCCAGCAGCTCAGGCTGTGAGTTTAATAAGAATTCATGTTTTGACTGACACCAGCTGGAGGGGGGGGCATGGTGGGTAACTGTGGGTCAGTGCTGCCAGGAAAGCCTTGACAGAGTGAGGAGAGAGCATGCAGGGTGTCCAGAGAGGAAGTGGATTTGGGAAGGAACTGAAAACAGGCCATGGCTATGGTTTTCCGAGTATAGCCTGGGAGCGCCATTGTCACCGGTGAGGGGAGCACACAGGTTTTGCATGTATTGTGCCACAGAGGGAACAAGTTTTCTGTCCTAATTTACAGAACTTTCATTCTGCCCCACTAATTTTCTGTCATCATTCTGTTCCTGTCAAACTTCTTAAGTGTTTCCAGCTTAGCTAGAGTTTGTATTTAAAGATACATTCAAAATTAAATGTACCTGCTTCAGGGAACCAAGAGAGACAGAGCCTTACTAACAGCCTCCCTGTCATTTCCTCTCTTAGTTCAGGACGTCGTGTCAAGGAATTCAGGAACACTGGTTTGTATCTGTGCATGCGTGTAACACAGGGAGCCATCTGTTGCTGTGAAATTAGCAAAATCAGGTTGTGGCTTCTTTAGGGACTCATTAAAAAAAAAAAAGCATTAGCTAAAGACAGATCTACAACACTTCACACACCACTGGGAGTCTTGTCTGGGAAAGCCTGCATTTGGAGTAGTCTAAATTCATATGATTTTTTTTTAGGGCTATAAAGCTCAGGGGGATTTTTAATCCTGATGTATTACTGGAGAAAACCTATCACAGTAGCCCAGTCATTAGAACTGCTTACAGGTGCGTCTTGTGGATTTGGATGGAAAGGCTCCACATTTCCAAATAATAAAATTAGCCTGCAATTATGTAATACTTTACTGCCCTAGGGTTCACCAACTATTATGTGAAAATGACTATTTTAAGAGTTCCTTAAACCAATGAAAGAGCTTCCTTTCCGTAGTGCTTGTCTTCAATATCTGGGAGTTCAGTCTTTACAGTCTTCTTTTGAGCCCAAAAGGAGCCAGTCAAGATGTCAGTCTTGTGACATTAGACAAATGGTAGATAAAGAGAAACCTTATCTCTAGTGGGAGAGCCAAGAGTCCTCAGTGTGGGTAGGACAGCCAACCCCACAGCATCTGGGGGCTACCAGAGTGCAAGAGAGCTGCTTGCAATTTCACAGTTATAATCTCCCAGGGGTACCAGGGCAGGGACATTACTGTCCTTTTGTACATGGAGGTGACCCCAAGTCGATTTAACTTCAATTAGCCAGGACTCAAGACAGCCCTTGGTGCAAGAGAGTCTACCCTTGTCTGCTAAGCAGAACTCACTGTTTTAAAAGCAGATGCTGCCTCTCTATTTTGATTTGCTCTATGGAGGTGTCACATATTAACAAGCCGGTCATTCCTCACGGATTGCCAGTTCCACAGAACAGTCATGACCTTTTTGATTCCTTCTTTATAGACACAGAATACAAATAATTATACTAGCTTTGATTAGCGTGGCTCCGGCAAACCTTAATTGGGCCTGTTCACACATCCTAAGTGGAACTCGCAATCATGGCTAATGAATGTATTAGAGTCCAGCATCTGTATAGACTGCCATAGCCATATGGCTGGTGCAATATGTAGTGGACAGTAATCCAGATTCATGGTACCGAGGGGTTCCACCAACTTCAATGAAGCATCTGATGTCATCATGGCTCAGTATGGAGTTGTTTATTTACTTATCTGTGTACACAGGCTTGAAGGTTTAACCATCATTTACATGAACATTGATACCAATAAAGACAGAGCAAAGCAACAAATCCATCAGTGGTAGTAAGGCACAACCTGAATCTGTGGTTTTTTAGAGTGGAAAGGGGCAAAATTCTCCCGTTAATAACAGAGCTCGCTCTTCGGCCACACAGCACACTGCTTAGTTGGTTAGTGTCTAGTGATGTTGCAGTTAGAAAATGGAGCTGTTTTCTCTGTTACCCAAAGCTCCTCCGGCATTGGCCTTCAGGACAGTGTTTCTCACAGCGAGACTCTGGGATCCCTTTGGGTGGTTTGTAAGCTGGAGCAAGGTTTTTTGGTTGTGTGCCTATTTTTTGCACAAACCGAAACTTCACCGATAACGTTTTTCAGAACTGTTAATCACAGTTGCACATCTGTCTTCCAGCTTCAGGGACGTCCCATGGGAAATGTTTTGGGAAGTGGTGGGAAAGTAGTCCCTGGAGTATAACAGAGAATCTTTAGATGTTCAGAATCAATAACTGCTTTATGGAATCTGAACAGTTGTCTGGAACTGGCATAATTGAATACAGTGGCTCTCCTATACTCAAAGTGACACTTTTGCAGTGGACAAAATGGAGAAGATGGGGAGAAAGGCACACACACACACACACACACACACACACACACACACACACACACATGCACGCACGCAGGCACGCGCTGCCCCTATGCTTGGAAATGCTTTGTACCTAGCGAGTAACAAAAAGAGATACTTCATTATGGCTCCCACCAGGAACAACGTGGACATGAGAATACAGAAGCAGAGAAAAGAGAAATGAAAACATACAGATAAACTCAGTATTGCATAAGCATGTATATAAAATTTAATGGGTTCCCGATTGCATTTCATAGAAATAAATTTTATCTGTGAAAACCAGGTTCAGAACACCCACTGAAACACAGCCTTAACCTCACCGCTCCAAGCAGCTTTTAATTGCAAATGCTTTGTGGTAATCTGCATTTGAGATCTACATAAATTATGCTATGGATATTAAATCACGTTTGTGTTCCTAGCAAACCAGGATCTCATGGCTAAGGGAGAGAGCTTGGGAGAACTGGGGATGGACCGAGGGTCGAGGCCACTGGAAGGGATGTTCCTCCAGTGGCCCAGTGCATCATGGAGGGGAGGAACTCTGGGAAAGGTTTGGGCCTCAGATGTACTGATATACATGTCCACAAATGGGTATCTTCCTATGCTTCTATGTGTCGCTGCTGATTGAGCTTTAAAGTGATCTGAACGAATGGAAAGTGTAATGGAAAGTAATTTCAATCTTGAGTTTTAAATCCAGTAGGAAACCTCACACGCGGTATTTTTACTTTTAGTAGGAAGATTTTTCTTAAGGCATGAGGTATGTTAACAGGGTGTCTGAATCGCTGCATCTCTACTGGAGTTTCATCTGCAAAGCACTTGCGATGGATGCATTTTGCTTACATGAATATATACACAGTTTCCACTATACTACGAACTAGGAACGACATTTTTTTTTTTTTTACAGTAGGCAATGAGTTAGAACAACCAAGAGCCTCTAACCACCACCCACAGCGATGTCAGCTTTTCTTTTCCAAGTAAATAACGTCTCTCCTCATGCTGAGTCATTGAAATTCCTTTATTTCTGTTCCCTTTCCCCTCCAATCGTTCATATCCACAAGGTAAGGAAACACCTACGACTCTCCCTATGAGACATGGAAGCAGCTATTTCTGACTACACGGAAGCAGAGAGCACACAAAAATCGGAAAGAAGCCTTAGGGAACTGTACAGCAGACCATGCACGAAAACTTGACGCAACCAATCTGGGCCTTGTACTGATCGCTTTTTTAAGAATGGCATTTTCTTCTTTCGAGAGGATAGATGAACCCATGCTCAAAAACCTTTCTAACACATCTTGAAAACAAGCCCCCCCCCCCCTTTAAAATGTGGCACTTCAAAACAAGTTGGCACAAAAATGAAAGCGAGTGACATTTGGTCTCAGGTTTGTAGTGGAGCTATTCTGTCCGTCTCCCTCCGGGTGGGCTCCGGCTCCGCCAGGGGGAAAAGCTAGTGGGGCGCAAGGCTCAGGGCCCCAACTGGGTGACCTTATTCTTGCTTTTCAGCACGGTGTCCCCCGGGGCTGCGGTGGCCTCCAAGGGGAGACCCTGTTGCTGGTAACCATAGTTGACATTGCCGCAGGGGAAGTGGCGCAGCCTGAACAGCGGCACCTCCTTCATGGTGGCGCTCAGCGCCGATGGCTCGAGCAGCAGCGCAGCCTCGGCTCTGCGGTGCCCCGCACCCGGCCCGGTCCAGCCACCCTCAGCCACTCCTGGCCGCGCCTGCGGCTCGGCGCCCGGCGGGGGATGGGTCTTTTTGGCAGGCTTCTCGGTGAACCACGAGCCGTACGTGGGGTTCCACAGGCTAGTCGGCTTGTTTCTGGAGCCGGGGCCTTTGTGCAGCTCCGGGGGAGGGTTGGGCTGAGAGAACGCCATGTTCACGTGGCCCCGATCGGCCGCACCTCGGGGCACGGGGCCCGCACCGGCTCCAGCGCCCGCACCGGCTCCAGCGCCCGCACTCGGGGGCTTCTTCATCAACGGGCCTGGCGCCGCCAGGGCTGCGGGCTGGGGGGCTGCGGACGCCTCCTCGTGCTTCGCAGACTGGGGAGACACCAGCAAAGGAGGCATCCCCTCGGGGTCTTTGGGGCGCATGGGCACTTTCTCCTCCTCTTCTACTACAGGGCCATATTCTATGGGCAGAGCTGTGTTGATGACATCGGGGTCCTGTGGGAAGAAGAGAGAGGATGGATGAACACGGAATCATAGAGATGTTGGATTTGGAAGAGATGAGAAAGAAAGGAGAGAGAAGGGGGCGGGAGAGGAACTAACTGTTTACAGATGATCCATTTCTGTCAACTGGACACGAACTAGAGTCACCTGAAAGAAGAGAACTTTAACTGAGTTATTGGCTCCATTAGATTGGCCTGAGGGCTTGTCTGTGGGGCATTTTCTCAATGATGGGTGTGGGAGGGCCCAGACCACTGGGGACAGTGTCAACTCTCCAGGGTTATAGAAATACTAGCTGAGCAAGCCAAGGGAACAAGCCAATAAGCAATCCTCCTCCGTGGTCTGTCTCTACTTCCGTTCCTGCCTCCAGGTCTTGAGCTCCTGGCTTACTATGATGATGGACTGGTGAAGTGCTAAGATGAAATAAACCCTTTCTTTCCCAAGTTGCATTTGCTCATGGTATTTATCGTAAACAGAAAGCAAAGAAAAGTAAGTGAATACATCAGTTAACAGGTAGGTATTGGAGTACCGTGCAAGCATCACTGTTTTGAAAACCCACTGTGGTAGCAGAGGGTACCCAGTGCATGGGGTTGCTGGTGAATACCCATGCCGGGGGCAGTGCAATGGGAGAGGGCAGAGCAGAAGCCCCTGGGGCTGTTTTTGCAGATTTTAATTTTTTATTAGATTTTAATTTATTGTGTGTATGTATATGTGTGCAGGTATGCATGTGCCTTGGTGTGTATGCCTTGCTGTGTGTGTGTGTGTTGTAAGTTGAGGACAACCCTATGGAGTGGGTTCTCTGCCCTCCCCTATGTGGGTTCTGGGGGTCAAACAGGTCATTTGGCTCTGGCAAGCAAGAACCTTAACTCGTTGAGTCATCTTACTGGCCCCTGCATTTTTTTTAACATTACTTTTAAAATATTATGGTCTATTTCCAATAACATTCTTGCAATTTCAAAGACAGAAGATAATGTGACTTCAGTTTTGTTGTAGGGAAGGTGGCAGGGAAGAGAGATGCCACATTTGGCTTATGGAGGGTGTCGTTTGCTCCTTCCCTAAGCACCTGTGGCTTTCCTCCTATGATGGTGACTCTGTGTTGTGTGTTCTCATTACTTGTGCAGCTGTTACAAGGCAGAGGCTCATTTGCCCATTCAGATGTGATGGAGCTTTTGTAGAGGAGAAACCATTCACAAAAACAGCTTGTGCTAGATCACTGTCAGAGTCATAGACTGTAAGATGAAAGCAGACGCAGTCGCCATGGGTTTAAAGGAAAATTTGTAGGAGAAAGCTTTGGGGAAATTGAATTCAGTAACAGTGTGTGCAAACGGAGGGGGAACCCCCACTACTTAAGTTTTGTAGCACAGCTCACCAGTCTAGAATCCATCAGCAAACGGTTTGAGAAAACAACTACAAACATCTTTTAAAAAGCCATTTCATTCCTTCCCAGTTTCTTCCTCAGTTAGTCCTTCACGACCTGCAGCTGTACACCCATACCTGCTTTTGCAAAGATATTATATATTTTGGAGAAGACACCCCAAAGAAGGTATGTGAATGTGTACCTGTGTTTATAAGGATAGTCTATTTCTATTACAACATAATAAACTAAATGTCAGTAAGCAAGGTTCCCTGGCACCCCCTTACCCTCAAAAACACGGCCACTGAAGTCCAGCTAGATAAAGAAGACAGCTCACCCTCACAGCCGAAAGCCCTGAGAGGGTTGGGACAGTGTGGCTGGACACAGTTGCTGAAGTTAGGAGAAAGTGTCAGTCCTTGGTCCCAGCTAAGGGAATTTAGAGAGATGGTGGCTCATTGTTTGACTTTTCTAAATTATCTCAGTGGCATGGACACCGGTTGGTGTCCCATGCTTTGGCAGATGAACCCATCCCTGTGCACATATGGTGTGCTGGCTGTTTGTCATGTCAGCTTGACACAAGGTAGAGTCACCTGAGAGGAGGGAACCTCAGTTAAGAAAATGCCTCTGTAAGATCAGGCTGTAGGCAGGCCTGTAGGGCATTTTCTTAATTAGTGATTGATGGGGGAGAGCCCAGCCCATTGTGGGTGGGGCTACTCCTGGTCCTGGGTTCTGTAAGAATGAGGGCTGAGCAAATCATGAAGAGCAAGCCAGTAAGCAGCACCCCTCTATGGCCTCTGTGCAGCTCCTGCCCGCAGGTTGCCGCCCTAACTTCCTTCAGGGATAAACTATGATATGGAAGTGTCAACCTAATAAACTCCTCCCCAGACTGCTTTTGGTCATTGGTCATGGTTTCATCACAGGAACAGGAACCCTAACTAATATGTACAGGTGGTGCTAACTGGACTTAATGGGTTATTCAACAAGCAAGAGCAATCATGAAGACATGAAGTCCAGAAAGGGCCATGTTAGGGAGATACCAAGGAGTTGGAGGGGGTAATGTGTAGGTGGGGAGAGAACATTAGTAGAAGTGAAATTGGGGAACAAAGAAGACTAGGCGAAGTGGGGGTATAGGACATAGCGAGAGGATGCTGACTTAGTTTTGTATCCCGACAGGATCAGAGCCAGGAGGGAGGGAAAGATGGGACACAGTAAAAAGTGGCCACTGACGTGAAGTCTGAGAGACTGCTGGCAGGAAGATGGACTGGGGGCAGGGTTGCTGGGGAGAACGGCAGCAGATGCTCTAAGTCTGCACGAGACACGAGACGAAAAGAATTCTCCCACCACTACCTCTATTCCCCTGCCCAGCTGATGAGTGGGGAGGTATAGTCTGCTGAAGATGAAGGTGAACAGAGATGGGAGGAAGTAGGACAGGGCTCTCTGGAAGCCTAGCTCCTCCTCTAAAAAATGGGATAAAAGGAACCCTTCCTGAGAACAAAATAAAATAACATGGAGAGCCAGGGCTGGAGATGGCTCAGAGGTTAAGAATACGTGTTGCTCTTCTAGAGGACCCAGGTTCAGTTGCCAGGACCTACTTGGTGGCTCATGAACGGCTGTAAATGCCAGACCCAGAGATCTGTCGCCCTCTTCTGGCCTCCACGGGCATTGCAAGTGTGTAAGGCCAAAAATTCACACATGTACAATAAAAATAAATCTTTGAAAAAAATACCATGGAAAAGCAACTTGTACAGTATAGTCCCACAGAAGTGTTACTGATGAATGGTTTGAACATTTCTCTAGAGTGGTTTAGCTATTATATAATTACTATCTATTTAATGTTACTGTCTGTTTAGCCAGGTTGTAAGTCTTGAGTGCTTTCGTTCTCCTTTATATCCTGTTTCATCTACAGAATACTAGCTGCCTAGCTGTCCTTGATACTGCAAAAATATGGCTACCTAAATAAGAACCAAACATCAACAGACATGCTAACACGGAAGGGGGAAATATCACAGGCCCCACTCCTAGACAAAGAATTACAGGCAACTGATGATGGCTGAGAGGGGAGAATTACTCTCCCCGGGGTGGAATCCTCTAGTTGGTTATCCAGTAGAAGTGGTTGGCCCTGAAATCATATGAAATCACAAGGAACACAAAGTGGATTCGCTGGCTGTATTTACATGCATGCATAATAATAATAGTAATAATAATTATGAATTTGGGAGGAACAGGGTTGGGGGTTGGAGATGGGAAGGGCTGGAGTGAGGAAAGGAAATGACGTAATTATACTTTAATTGTAAAGATGAACACACAACATTAGCTGTCTAGCAAGGACTTAGTTATGCTTGTGAATTAAATAGATTCTGTCTGGCACTGTGACACGAAAGCAGAAGTTTCCAGTGTTTATTGAAGGACATTGGGATGCAAATCCGGTCACTTCAGGGATCAGGAATACCGAGTCTCACAATCAGCATTACTCTCTGTTGCCTTTAAACAGTTCCCCCGTGTAGATTAGAGGCTGGTCAACGGGAGAAAACATTTATACCTGGGTGCAGTATTCGATCCTCTCCAAAATGATGGCAAAGTTGGGTCTATCTTCAGGCTGATGCTGCCAGCACTGGGTCATTATCCGGTATCTGAAAGAATGAGCACGTTAATGAAAGTCAGAAGCACCGGAAGGGGCTGTCTCTCCAGAACAGGAAGACAAGTAGGTCCACGTGATTGATCTATGCTGCCCTCTGCTGGTGGGACAGGGAATCACTCCCAAATCCCACTTCGCTAAAGCCATGTTTGGAATAAAGTAATTCCCCATCTTGTTTTTTGGAAAGGAGATAAGGGGACACTGTAGGGGACAGAAAACACATGTATACACACACACACACACACACACACACACACACACACACACACACACACACACACACACACACACGGCGCACTCACAGGGGTGGGGGAGACATTTTAAGGGAGATATTCTTAAGAGTACAGGGCCATCTGCGGGGGTCTGGGATACACATTCCTAGAGGCAATTGAGATGGGTAGGAGTGTGAGTTTGCAGCCTCTAGCCTGGCAACGGATACCTTTCTGGGATGACATTTTTGTGTTTGAAGGGCTGGAAGACTAGCCCATCTTACAGAAGTCTCTGGCACACTCTGGGGACATATTAAAAGAAGGCTGCCACCTTCTCTTTAATTTTAAAGGAGCATTTGCAGACCCAAATACTTAAAAGCAAGGCTATGCTCAGTTCTAGTAGGAAGTTCCCAAAGGTCGTACACAGGCCCGGGGCAGTTCTTAGGTGGGTCCATCCGTCCTCCACTGGTGACAAACTCCAGAACTTCCTGGTTGCTCTTGCTGGGATATGGCATATATCCGAGAGAAAATATTTCCCACAGTAACACTCCAAAAGACCTGGGCATGGAACAGAAGACACAGATATTGATGTGGACGCATGCACACACAGGCACCTACGGTTTTGTTTTTCTTTATACTATTTTCTGTAACAAAGGACTCTGTGTGTGTGTGTGTGTGTGTGTGTGTGTGTGTGTGTGTGTGTGTGTAGGCTTATGTATACACACATTTTCACACATATACACGGAGGCCAAAGGACAACAATCTTAAGTGTTGTTTCTTAGAAATCATCTACTTTATTTTAATTTTTAAGTATTATTTAATCTCTCTTGTCTTTGTCTCTGTCTCTGTTTCCCTCTCTCTCTCCCTCTCTCTCTCTCTCTCTCTCTCTCTCTTTTTCTGTCTCTATCTCTCTCTGTCTCTCTTTGTCTCTCTCTCTTTCTGTTCTCTGTCTCTCTCTCTGTCTCTTTCTCTCTGTCTCTGACTGTTTCTCTCTCTGTCTGTCTCTGTCTGTCTGTCTGTCTCTGTCTGTCTGTCTCTCTGTCTCTCTCTCTCTGTATTCTCTGTATTCACAGAGGCAGGAAGAGGGTGTCAGATTCCCTGGAGCTGGAGTTATAGGTGGGGATGGCCTGTTCACTATGGGAACTGGGACTGGAACCCAGGACCTCTGTAAGAGCAGTAACTACTCTTAACCATGGAGTCGTTTCTCCTGTCCCTAATTTGCCTTTTTAATTAAAAAATCTTTATAAAATATTCTTAGACACAGTCTCTCAGTGGCCCAGGGCTCACCAAGAAAGCTAGGCTGACTATGAAGCCCATGAACCCGAGGTCCACCTGTTTCTGTCCCCCCCCCCCCATCCCTAGCATTACAAACTCTGCCATCCCTCAACCTCCACCCTTTCTCCCCTTCTCGTGGGCTCTGGAGATGGAACCAGGTCTTTATACCCGTGACCTACAGGTGTGTCACTGACCGACCTCTCTCTCCAGTCCCAGCGGACTTTCTTTCTTTCTTTTTTTTTTTTTTTTTTTTTTTTTGAGACAGGGTTTCTCTGTAAAGCCCTGGCCGTCCTGGAACTCATTCTGTAGACCAGGCTGACCTCGAACTCAGAAATCTGCCTGTCTCCGCCTCCCAAGTGCTGGGATTAAAGGCGTGCGCCATCACTGCCCAGCCCCAGCGGACTTTCTAGATTCAGAAAAATGAAGAGAATGGCCAAGCACCACACAGGATTCTCTATTGAAAGATAACTCGTGCTGACGCATTCCTCATTCCAGCCGAGCTCTGTGCCTGGGTTGCCTTTGTCTGACCACAGCTACGGGCCCTTGACAATCCTCCTCACTCATTTTCCATGCTAAGCAATCTTATAACTATAATGTGATGTGTCTGCGAAATATTCTATTGCGTGTGATGTAACTTGGTTGGCCTTATCACGTTGCTTTCCATCTTCAAAATATTTTGAACACTGTGTGGCCGTCTTTCTGCACTTTGACTTTAATTTTATTTTACTTTTTTTGTGACAGAGTCTCATTCTGTATTACAGCTGGGTTCGAGTTTGCTATATTGCCCAGCTGGCTTCAAACTCAAAATCCCCCTGCCTCTCAAGTACTGGGAATACAGGATGGGTTACCACAACCTGGCTTTCGCCACTTTTATAGACTTCCTTAGGAAAAACGGTCTCGAACTACTAGAATGGTAAGATGAATGGTATTTCCCTCCAGCATGTGTGTTCAGGGCATTGAACTCAGGTCTGGGAAAATATGGTAACTTGTGACTTTGTATGGTAGAGTGTTTTACTGAAGTCTGTCAATCTAATCCTTATTTTTAATCCTCTGTATTGTCTGTTCATATCTTTTGCATGAGTTTGCCTGTCAGGGCATATTATTGTACTATCTCAATTTGTCTTTTGAGTTGTAGATTTTCTTTGTATGTTTTAAACATGTTAGCCTTTTATCAAAAACAAAGATGCTTATTTTTTGGTGGATTTTAAGGTAGGGCTGGGGTTTGAATCCAGGGTCTTGCACAGAGCACTCTAACCACTAAGTTCATTCTCCACACCTACGTCTTTTTTTTTTTTTTTTTTTTTTTAAATAATTTTGGGTAGGAAATCAGGTTGGCCTTGAACTTGTTCTGTAGTCAGGCAGGATTTAATGCTACAATGTTCCTGCCTCAGATCCTTAAAGAGTTATATTTACAAGAATGTACCACCAAGCCCAGCCACGATTTCTATTAGTTGCTTTAGGAACTAATTGTCTAGTGTAACAATGGCTTTCATTTTCAGGTAGTTAAATATATTTGTTAAGTTTTCGTGACATCTTCTATGCAATCTTCTCTTTACCAAAGATTAAATATTTGCTATTTTCTCGGTGTGTTTGTTTTTCTCTCTCCTGGAATTCAGTTAAGAGTTTATGTACAGTGGGAGGGAAGGGTCAAAATTGGCTTGTTTGTCTAAACGACTTTTCCAACACTTTATAAAATAAACCCCGTTCCCTACTGGTTTTTGATTAAAGATGGGGCTGGTTCTAATAGACACACCCACCTCTTCCTCTCATCTCTTTGCTTTCTGCATTGACAAATATTCTGTTTTACTTTTTCTGTCTGTGTTTTGACATCAAATAAGACATTTCCTCTTTTGAAAATTGTCTTTGATTTCCTGTTATTTGTTTTAAAGGACTTTTGAGACACTGTTTATTAGGTTCCAGAAATAATATTTTCTGTTTTGATGACAGTTTTATTCTCTTAGTTTGATGATCAGATTTCGGAGAAAGAAAATCCATCTTTGTTCTAGTATGCTGATACAGATTCTGCTCTTAGAAAACACGGCCCTAATGCGGAAAAGAAAACACTCTTCTATGCAGCAGGTTTACTTTAACTGTTGCTATGTTGGTGAAATTAACCACCTGCCAGTTGGCAAGAACATGAAATATCCACTCTCGTGTGGTCTTTCCCACCTCTAAGGGGAAAAGAAGACGCCCTCCCTCCATTTCAACAAACGACATAACAGACAAAAATGAAAACCCAACAAACAAGAGCTCTAAAGAATTATATCTATATATTCTCTGCTTGTCTTTAGATAGGTAAATGTAGACAGATACTCGTTAGTGATTGCAGTATCTTTTGTTGTTATTTGAAAGACAAGACAAGTTCTGGTTGTAGCTCAGGCTGGCCTGACACTATGTAGCTCAGGTTGGGCTCAACCTCCCAGTCTTTCTGCCTAAGCCCCTGAGTGCTGGGGTTACAGGTGTATGCCACATCATTTGGGAGAATCTGGGTGTTAGTTTGCCTCCCCTATACCAATGCGCCTTTTCTTCTTGAATATACAAATCCGGACATATTTGCCCCTCATCCATTCCCTCCTTGGCCCCTCCACTGAAGTTTAGAGCGTATCCCTCCCCTTTAATAGGCGTATACGAAGACTGTATATTATAACATTATTTTTACATTGTAAAATTATTTTAAATATTTAATTTAAATATTTGAATTGAATAATCAAATACTTAAATAATATTATTTAAATATTATTACCCCATCTTTTTTTGTGGTTGGGTTTTTTTGTTTTCCTCATTGGCTCTTGTACTGGATGGACGTCTTTCTGTGTTGAGCCTGCAGGCTTAGTTAGTGTAGACTTTTTATTCTGCTCTGGAGTTTCTGTCTGTCTTTCCATCCTCCAATTGAGGGTGAGATAGGCTGTTGCTTTCTTCTTTTCTGTTTTGTAAACTTCGTGCCAGTGGGGATCTCTGCCCAAGTGTATCTGTGCCATGTCAACCCTTGTCTACTGTCACATGCTCAAGAGCAGGCTGATGGGTCACATGACATGTATTCAGAACAATTACTAACTTGCTCGTGTAATTCTGCCTCGGGGTACGGCAGGTGGCTGCCACTCTCTCTTTGGTGGCCATGTGCTTCCTCTGGAGGACTCGTTAAAATCGGTGGCTAGGCCTCCACTCCTGCAGTTCCCGATGCATGAGGTTTGAGGTGGGAGGGGCTGGGATGTGGAGTTGCCAATGATTACCCAGGTTACCCACCATCTCTGGCCTGTGCACCCCACTTTGAGACTCACTGGGTTATTAGCTCAAGGCAAATCTCACAGGCCTCTTGCTCAAAATAGCCAATAGGAGTTCAGAAGGGGGTCTTCCATCTTAGGGTACCACCTCAACATAGGGCTTTCAGAACTCAGGGCACTCCCACGGTCTCGTGTTTTCTGTGCTAGGAACCATTTACACACCACTATGACACCTGGACTTTTGCCTCTGACCATTTTCTCTAATTTTCTGCGTAGAAGCATGCAGAGCCGTTATAGGCACTGTCCTGGAACTTCATGGTAGTTTGCTTGTCTGTGGTTCTCAAGCTGTGCCACTGGACAGTAGATACCTTTACACGGGAATATGTTCCTTTACTTCTTTGCCATTTTTATTTTCTGCATTTCCTATGTCCTTCTTCCTGGGACTCTAACTTTTCTGGGTTATCAGATCAATTGGCTTCATCTTCTCCATTTTCTTCTTCTTTTCTTCCTATGCCTCTTGTCTCTTTAGAATTATTTCATTTCCCTGAAGATTTACTTAATTCTGTATTTCAACCCATCCACGGCTTTTACATTTCCGTTATCAGATTAAAAAAATAATAAACTTCATTTTTAAATCGAATGGTTCACATTGTGAAGGGATTGTGTGATAAATACTGTTTCCATGCATGCTGTACCGAGTTCTCAACTATTTTTAGCGTTGCGTTAGCATGGTACATTTATTATAATTAATGGATCAGCATTAAGGCGTTATTAACTAAAACCCATAGTTTATTCAGATTTCCTCAGCTTTCACTGAATTTCCCGTTCTTGTCCCAGATCCCATTATGTCATCACATCATACTGAGCAGGTCACACTCTCTTAGGCTTCTTCTGGACGTCCTTGTTCTTGCTGGCCTTGTCAGGTTTGAGCAGCCCTGTCAGAGATTCACCTGCTTTCCTCATGATTACAACGGGGCTAAGGAGTTTGGGGAGGACCACACTCAGGTCCTTCATCCTAGGTGTGTGCCTAAGTAGACAACAGGATGCTGATGCTGACCTCGGTCTCCTGGCTGAGGCTGTGCTTGTCAGCTTTCTCAACTGTGAGTCCCCCTCTGCTCCTTCCCTACCACTCCCGTGTCCCTGTGAGCTTGCAAGGGTGCTGTGTCCACAGCCACACAGGCTCAGAGGGCCTCTTTGAGGGTTCTGTTTTTCCTATGGTAGCCAGGGAATAAAAACCATTCACTGGCTGCTGTAACATAATGGAAACTTGTTCTCAGATGGGTCTGAAGCCTGCACATCTGGAAGGAGTGCTGCTGGGCAGATGTGACAATGACTGTGCAGTTGGTCCCTCTGGGGTTTTAGGGCAGTGTTTTTCAACCTATAGGTCATGACCCCTTTGGGGGTCTCTTATCAGATATCCTGCATATCAGATATTTACATTACATTCCATAACAGTAGCAAAATTACAGTTAGGAAGTAGCAATGAAAATAATTTTATGGTTGGGGGCCACCACAACATGAGGGACTGTATTAGAGGGTCACAGTGTTAGGAAGGGTGAGAAGCCCTGCTCTGGAGCAGAACTTGTTCCTCTGCTTGCTTCTTGCAGCCTCTGATAGCAGCTGGGGTCCCTTTGTGTGTAGTCACTTCACTAGAGACTCTGGGGTCACTCTGCTCCCTCCTCTCAATATGAAGACTCTTCCCATCCCCCATCCTAACAGGAACACTGGTCTAGTCATTTGCTTTCTCCCAGGAGATTATTAAAAAAAAAGAAAAAAATGAATCTACTCTGCCTCAAGATCCTTAGCTTAATCACATTCCCCAGGAAGTTGAGGTTGGGGCATTCGCATATTTATATTGCTAATGTATCGCCAATCTGTTGTTGCTGACCTGTAGACCCTATTTTGAGACCCACCGGGTTAGATCCAGGCAAAGGCTTCTGGCCCAGAGATAGCCAAGGCTCTTGTTCATAGTATCTAACCTGGGTCAGAAGGGGACTCTGCCATTGTGGTGGTTGGAATTAAAATGGATAGCCCCCATCGGCTCATCAGAAGTGACACTGTCAGGAGGCGTGGCTTTGTTGGAGTAGGTGTGGCTTTGTTGGAGTAGGTGTGGCTTTGTTGAAGTAAGTGTGGCTTTGTTGGAGGAAGTGCATTACCAGGGCTTGGGCTTTGAGGTCTCAGTGAGCTCAAGCCAGACCCAATGGCTTACTCCCTTCCCTCAGCCTTTGGATTCAGATACAGAACTCTCAGCTACTTCTCGAGCACCGGGTCTGCTCACATGCTATCTATCATGCTTTCTGCCATTATGACAATGGATTGAACCTCTGAACTGTAAGCCAGCCCAATTTAATGTTTTCCTTTATAAGAGTTGTCACAGTCATGGTGTCTCTTCATAGCCATAAAACTCTAACTAAATCAGCCACATTAAGACATTACCATTGAGTCAGCTAACAATTGCAGGCTTCTGGGATTAGAACCTCATGATTTCATGGCTGCCAGGGCTCTTGGTGCAAGGAGGACACACCCTAAACTAGGTAGCCTTTGAAAGCTGTTCTTGAGATGATTGAGTACCTCAGGTTTGATGGTGATGTCGAGGCTGCCAACACCAGAGGGACTTCAGTTGAATCTCTTTGATGGGAGAACATTGGACTTAATGACAGAGGAATGACAGCCACAGAATTCGGAGGGTGAAGGATTGAGCCAGAAGATTTGGGTCTTACAGACCTTGAGACAAGTTTCCTACTTGCTATACCTAGACTTTCAATTCCTGGCCATTAGGGACTCTCAAGAGACTGAACATCCTGGCCCTAAATCTGAATTGTGGGTTTGGATGTCAACTTTTTTCTCTGCTTGTGGAGAAACGACTTCTCCATGAACTTGTGCGGTTTTAAGATTTTTTTCCCCTGAAGACTCCTTTTACTGATGTGTGTGTGTGTGTGTGTGTGTGTGTGTGTGTGTGTACAAATATGTTTGTGCTTTGTGAGGGAGCTTGTGTTCAATTTGCCATTTTAAGCAATAAGGGAGTCTCAGTGTGTGGTCTCCCAGCCATTGAGGTCAGCATCACTGGGGAGCTTGGTAGAAATGCAAATTCATCTGAATCCCATTCCTGACTCATCAGCTCTCAGGGTGGAGTCTGGTGATGTGCATTTTACGATGCTTTTCTGATCCTTCTGATAAATGATCACTTATGAGCCTAACCACAGCTTCTTCCTCCCCGTCTCACTGGCAGAGGAACTCCTGTGAGGAGTGGGTCCAGGGGGTCCAAGATCTTCATCTTGAGCCACAGTGATCCTTGGAAGAGGGCAGTGGAAAGACTCACCATGTATCTGTTTTAGAAGTAAATATTCCTTCCATGAAGGCTTCTGGCGGCATCCACTTCACCGGCAGCATGGCACAACCTCCTTTTCTGTAGTAGCTGGCCCTGTGTGGGGAGAAGAGGAGACCACGCTTGGATCTGAAGGGGTCAATGAACAGAAGCTCTGCCTGCCTGTGAACAAACTAAAATTAAAGACAGGTCCTGGGTGGCTGAGGAGGAGAGCAGGGGAGCACAGATCATTTAGTTAGGATCCTTGGTGTCACTTAATGGCCCACTGGAGGCACCGAGGATAAGATCTATGCAGTGACTAAAGTCCCTACTAGCAGCTGTTTAGATTTCCCTGTTGGGTTTTGTTTATTATAACTCACGGTGAATAACATTACTCCACCCTTAAAAGTACAGCATGTTTCTGATGACCTACAGTAATTTGACTTCCAGAATGGGAGGGCTGAGAACAGGGCTTGTGTCTCACTCACTTCTGGTCCTCCATGGGAGTTATACAGTGGCGTTTCATTCACTGTAGGTACCCAACAAATAATCTAGACAGCTGGCCGGAGGCTGCCTCCCATAACACACCCAGACAGAAGGACACAGGGCTTCGTGTGGAGCTGGCTTAGCACAAAGACGAATTAAATTATTGGTTTTCATCAGTAATGCCATTGACACAACTGGCTAATAAGAACTAATAAATTAACTCATTTACCCGTTAAGCCAATTCCACACCTAGTGTTCTGTGCCTGTGTGTGTTATGGGAGGCAGCTTCCCACCAGCTGTCTACACTAATTAATGACTTCAATAAACATGTTCTGAGTATTAGAATGTATCAAGTACTCTGCCATGTACTGAGGACATAAATAAATCATAGACTCTCTTTCTCCCAAGGATACAGTTCAGTGGATGAGACACACACACCTGAAATTGCAGCACAGACATTGCATGTGATAATATAGTAGGTATGAAGTTCTGTGGATGAAAGATTGATTTTCTGTACATATAATCAGAGTAGAGAAAGAGGCAGCTGGTTAAAAGCGAGGGCAGCACAGAGAGGCATTTACGGAGCCGGACAAGTTTTCTTCAAAGACCATTCCTGGCCCAGGACATCTATAAATGCATAGGACTGGAGCGAAACAAGTATGGCTGAAGTCTGGAGCTGAGGGCTTGCTTTGGGTTAGATCTTAAGTGTGCCAAGAAACCATGTGCTATAGTCTTGGTCACCAGCCTGGAGTACTTCTGGGATGTAGTAGAACCTTTAAGTTAGCAGTTCTAGAGGGGGGTGACACCATTCCCTGGACTTGGGTTCTGGATAGGAAAGAAGAAGAAGAAGAAGAAGAAGAAGAAGAAGAAGAAGAAGAAGAAGAAGAAGAAGAAGAAGAAGAAGAAGAAGAAGAAAAGAAGAAGAAGGCGGCAAATTGAGCATGAGCACGCATTCATCTCTCTCTGCTTCCTGATTGTGGCGTGATGTGGCCAGCTGCTTCAAGCCCCTCCTGCCTTGGCTTCCCCCACCATGATGGTCTGTGCTCTTGAGCTGAGAGTTCAAAAAATCCTTTTCTTTCTTAAGTAGCTCTTGTCAGAGTATATTGCCACAGGAATGAGAAAGGTAGCTAAGATCGGGGGTAAAAGGCAAAGTGGAAGATCTGGAAGCCATGTGACAATAGCTGTTGTAGATGGCTCCAAAGAACTCCTCACTGGTTCTGTCCTCCGTACATGATAACCTTAAGGTCCCAGCACAACAGGCGCACCCTTGTGTCTCTGAAGATGGGTACTAACGCTCACCAAAGTTCTCTGTAGTTTCCAGATATTCTTATGCAACCCTCAGAGAATGACAGCTCTATGTTCGTGATCCCACTTAGGTGCGTTAATGAATCAATGAATGGGTTAATTAGCGACCATGCAAAGACCAGTGTGCTTATCCCACCTATCAAGTCAAAGCTGTAAATAAAAAGAAAAGCAAGAAACTAAGATCGGGAAGTAAAGAGAGAAAGTTCAACAGAACCATTCTATTTTATATAAAGACCCAGTAATTATTACTATTATTGTTATTTATGGTGCTGAGGACCAAGACTGGACCTTGTATACGCCTTACAAGGACTCTATCACCATGCTACATCATCGTCCCTTCAACGGTAATTTTTATGTAGTTTTGAGAATGTGACAGGGGAAAAATAAGAGCAATCAAGGAAGCTGAGCTAGGGATTTTGGTGAACTCCATGTCTGTGTCTCTGTGGGCATGGCCTAGTCCCCTGTCCTTCCTGGGAAGCTTATGCCTGTGATGAAAGCCACTGTAATCATTTAGAAGTTTTGAGTGTTGAGGGGAGGGGTTGAGAAAGATATAAAACCCATCTCAAAGCTTTTCGCATGTCAAGGGTCCATGTGGTTCTCTGTTTTAGAACATGGCCGACAGCTCTGAGGGTTAGAACCTGAGAGATAAGCCAAGACAAACCATGGTTATCAGGACTTGGATGTCTTAGAAGAGCCTCATTGAAATTTCATGTGGAAAGTTGACTAGGTCCCAGGTGATATTAGATATAAGCTGTCACAGGCATCTATTTGAGGAGACTGGCTGGTGGAGGAAGGTGTTGGTGGCAATACTCTCACCTGTAGATATCTCGGGCCATCCCAAAGTCTCCAATCTTTGCTATTCTTCCAGCTCCTGAGCAGGTTAGCAGACAGTTTCTAGCAGCAATGTCCCTGGAAAGCAAAACAGATGAGAAAATAGGGTTCTTAATTTTATACATAAAACATCCTAGGATCTCCACTTTTGGTGAAGTCCAAACAGTTTTTCCCTTCACCCTGTATTTATGTTATATAATCCTTCACTGTGACAGGAATAGCCATGCCAATCCCAGACCAGGATTAGGGGAACTGGTTGCAAAGTGTGGTGGCTTGAATGAGAATTGTCCCTCACAGGCTCACGTATTTGAACTCTTCCTGGTTCCTGGTTGGTGGTGCTTTTGAGGGGAAGTTGTGGATTCTTTGGGAGGCAGAGGCTTGCTGGAGGCAGTGCATCAGTAGGAGTGACCTTTAAGTTTCTATAGCCTCACTCCACTTCCAGTTCACTCTCTGTGTTTGCAGGTGTCGATGTAATCTCCCAGCTTCCTGGTACTTCTCTTGTGGTGATGGACTCTCCCTCTGGAACTGTAAGCCCAAATGAACTTGTTCTCTCCTAATTGCTTTTGGATATGGGCGTTTTTATCTCGGCAACAGAAAAGCAACTAATATAGCAATGCTTAGTGAGATATGAGCAATGAAGGCATCGATAATTTAAAATAGAGCTTGCTGGTCTTTTACTGTGCGATAAGCATTGTTAAAGTCTAACTCTCATTACAATGCACAGGGTATTATAATGATCCTCATTTTATGAAAAATCTAAGCTAAAGGCAGACAGCACTGGGGCATAAAAATGCTACCTGGCTTTGGAATACTGCTCTGTGTAGAGTACGGGTTAATGTTAGTGCTTTGCCAGCAGTTTGAAGAAATGTTCCGAAACAGTATGACTTCAAATTCAAATAGGTTACCACATTTCCAAACATTTCTAGTTCTTTTTTTTTTTTTTTTTATAAAATTACCCAGTATAGTTCTGACACCTGTGATTTTTATCTAGTGCCATTGCTAAGCTCTGCAGCTGAAGACTCACTTTTTCCAAGATAAGAAGTTGGCACTCCGTTCCTGGGCTCCAGATGGCTCATTCTCCTGCAGCACGCCTCTGAGGCACCACTGCTGGACTTGTCCACCTTGACCCTAGACTGATTCTTCCCCATTGACATACGTGTGGGACCTGAGGCCCCAGCCAGAAGTCTGGAATGTGGTACTAGTCATGTTAAAGCCCTGTGCATAAAAAACCCAACAAGCACCTTAGGGGACACAGATGGTGTTTTTATACTTTGAGTGGCTTCACTGAGGTTCTTATCCTTGGTTGAGGAAGAATTTGGAGGATAAACAACTGGCTAAGATGACATCTAAAAATTAGGATGGGCTGGGGGATATCTCAGTGGTTAGAGCACATGCTGTGTGTAAGTGTGTGGGCAGGAACTTAGATTCCCCAGAACCCAGATAAATGCCAGGACGTCGGGTGGCATGCCTGCAATTCTAGCCTTGGAAGGTGGATACAGGGAGTCTCCAGAGCAAGCTGGCTAGCAGGAAGAGCCATGTAATGAGCTCTGTAATGAAATGAGCTTTGACTGAAAGAGCCTGCCTCAGTGACTAGATGGAAAAATGAGAGAGAATAATTCCTGACATCAGTCTTGGGTCTCCACATGTAGGAGCACACATGTACAGGCACCTACACATATATGCCCACAAATATGGAAAACATGTATGTATACATAACACACACACACACACACACACACACACACACACACACACACACACACACACACACACACATTGAAGAAGGAAGTAGAAAGCTCGGGAAGGTGGCATGTGTCTGTATTCTTAGCACTTGAAAGTCTGAGACAGGAGGACCTGAAGCTATTTTTTGGCTGAATAGAAGTCTTAGACCAGCCTGGGTTACCTAGTGAGAGTCTCTCCTTAAAAATAAAGTAAAAGGGGGCTGGAGAGATAGCCCTTGCAGAGGTCTTGGGTTCACTTGCCAGCAACCACATGGTGGCTCACAACCATCTGTAGCTCCAGTTCTAGATCTGACCTCCATAGGTACCAGACACACACTATGCACGTACATACATGCAGGCAAAACACACACACTTGTAAAAAATATAAGCGAAATAAAATGAAAGTTTAAATTTAAAATATTTTTAAAAGTACAGTTAGGAATCATGGCTTAAGATTTCAGAAAGACGGTCTAGGGTGAGAACCGGATGCTGTTAACCAATTCATAAGGCTGAAGTCAGATTTTTGAGGAGCAGTGATTCACAAAACATCCAAACTGAACCTTAAAAAGCATAAAATGGCATCAAAATAAAGGGAAAACAATTAGCCATTAATTCTGAAGAGAAATATAATGAAGTGGGTGGAAAACGTTTACATCTCCCAAAAGGCCTTTACACAGAAGTGTGTGAGATCATCGCTTTAAAGGTGACTTTGAATTTAATGATAAGGAAATAATGCCATCGGACATACAAGGGATTGGTAGAACAGCACACACATCTTGAAATTTTATTAAATCATGTCCAAGGATTTTAGTGAAGAAAGACTGCGGGAGCATGTGGCTGGTGGAGCGTCTGCTCTGAGTTCAGGAAACGTGCCTTGTGGCAGCCTGGGAATCTGAGGGGCGGGTTCAAGGGTGAGTTACAAGGGTAACTACTGTGGAGTATCTCAGGGACCTACTAGTCAGAAGCTGCAAAAGGCACCTCCCTGATTCAAAACTACCACAGGAGCCCAGGAGAGACGCTCTGAGGGAGGTGGGCAATTCCTAGACGTTTCCTTTCTTTCTGAACAGGTCATTCAACACTATCTTCACTTGACCTTTGACATTTAATTTCTTGAAAAGGACAAAATGAGAGACTAGGGAGATGACTCAGTTGCTAAGGAGCTTGCCATGGAAGTGTGAAGAACCGAGTTTGGATTTCCCAATACCACATAAAAAGCGAGGGGTGGTGGCTTGGATTTGAAACCTCAAGAGAGACCAAATTTTTGGGGTTCAGACTCTATCTTAGAGAACCTGACCTAAGGTTGAACTCAAGTTAATTGACAGGTCACTACCTAACACCCATTTCCAGGTTATCCCCAACAAGACCTGTGTCTCCAGGTTACTCCACCAACAAATCCAGTGTCTAGCACCAGGTTCCAGGTTCCCCTCCACGGGCCTCAACAAGACCTGTGTCTAGTACCAGTCTCCAGGTTATTCCCCAACAAAACTGCACCTCCAGGTTACAAGCCCACCCCTGACACTTCACTTCCTAACAACCACCAATCAGGAGGAGAGCAGAAGTTAAGTTTATGGTTTGGCTCTCAGAACCAGCCAATTATGTTAAAGGGCACAGTAGCCCCCCAATTAGATGCTTCCAGGCTAGAAACACTCACCCCTCGATTGTCATTTCCTATAAAACCTTGTCCCAATGAGTGTTTGGGCTTTTCTCCACCAAAACCTTCTTGTGGGTTGGCAGTGAGTTAAGCCCTAGCTCGAGCTTGTGAATAAAGACCCTAGTGTGATCACATCAGATTGGCTCCTGATTGGTCTTTTGGGGTTCACAAACGCTTCCTGGTACTACACGTGCACTAGGGAGGCAGAGACAGACAGATTCCTGAAACTCTCTGTTGGACAGCCTAGCTGAAGTGATGTGCTTCGGGTTAAGAGAAGGACTCTGTCTTAAATAATAAGATGGAAAGAGATGGACGAAGGCATTTGATGCCAACCTCTGGCCTCCACATGCGTGTGCATACACTTGCACCTGCAGTCATATGTACATACATCCACACGAACATGAATGCACACCCGCCCCCACATACTTACACACATATACACACACATAAAAAGAGCAGCAAACTGTTACTAAGATATCTCATTCTGATCTCCATGAACCATTTCTAGATCTGGAGGTAGGAGTGTTGGGAGAATGTGATCCTGTTATCTCTTACAGAGCATCATCGTAAGGAAGCAGATTTCAGATTGGGAAAGGAAATGATCCCTCACCCAGACACTCTGTGCCAAACGTGGGTGGAGTGTCAGCAGCACAGCCATCTCCATGAGAAGCAAAGGCAGACATGAAGTCACCAAGGTGATATACAAATTGGTAACAGATGAATCTAGACTTCAAGCTATGGGACGGGGAGCTCCAATGGAGGCTGATTTCCAAAGGGGCACAAATTTGCCTCGACTGAGAAATGGTACAGCCCAGAGTTGATGCTTATGGAACATTCTGGGCACAATGAAAAGGGCCGCAGACTAGGTGGCTTTGGATGAAGGCACAGAGGACTGGTCCTGGCTGCCCCTTTGTGTCTGTTATTGCTACTGATCAGAATGGCTTGCAAGTGGGAAAAGGGAAGAACCAAGGGGAAAGACTGAGGACTGAAGAGACTGGGCCATGGGAGGAGGTGGCTTAAGAGAGGCTGCTGCCTGGAGGAGGTGGCTTAAGAGAGGCTAGTGTCAGAGTGACTCTGAGAACTGGGAGAGTCTACTTCCTGACTTCTGGCTTCCTCTCTATCAGGGAGGAAGTCTGGCTTGTATACACTTACACATGTTTCTTCTAAATGCATACAGGGATCCTATTTTCTATTCTGCGTATGTCTGCTACTGGCCACGAGCAAGCCTTAAATAGTTTGAAGACACAGGTTAATAAATAATTGTGGGTTTGTCAGGCTATCATTGACTGAGCTGGAAGCAAATCATTAAGAAGAGCTTTGCAAAGACCCCAATAATATACTTGACTTTTCAGATCTCAGATCAGCTGCTGTCAATAGTCACGAGGGAGGAAACATGAGCCATGGAGTTCCTGGGCACTGTGTGTGAGTATGTCGCAGCCCACACGGCGTTTAAACCCAGGGTCCATACATGGCAGACGCAATGTCACCGAGGTAAAGGAAACTATTACTAAGCTTTGCTTCGGAGTATGTTAGAGAAAAAAAATTAATTTATCAAGCCAGTATTTAATGTCCAACTACATGCTATGAATACATGGATGAATTGAGGAAAGAGTCCTTTAAGGAGCCCAGTTTCTAGGTAGGGGAAGCTCAAGGAGATGCAAGGTTTGAGTGTACAGGCAGGAGAACCATAGGAGGGCTAAAGTCACTCACCAGCCTCTAGCTAGACCCTCTGGGGATGTGTGGAGATTTTAGAAACTCACTTTACACAGGGACAGGCGATGCCTTGGGAGACACGTTCCCCCTCAAAGATGTCTCACACACATAGTTCTGGAGAGAGACCGAATCTTCTCTAAAAGGGGAAGATCTGCTCCTGGGACCAACAGGGAAGCATTCAGAGAGCTCTGAGGAGATGAGGGCCACTGACTCACCGGTGGATAAAGTGATTTTCCTCCAGGTACTGACAGCCACAGGCAATATCCCGAGCCACATGCAGAAGGTCCAACATGGCCAGGGAGGTGGGCTGGTTCTGTGGGAAGACAAGAGGCCTGCTGATGAGGGAAGACCAGAAGATGGGCAATTGGTTCTGTTTGTGAGGAGGCTGAGGCCAGTCATGCTGTTCTACCAGGGGTGTCACCCCTTTAAAAATCATCTGCTTTGCCCCAAACATGGTCAAGGCATCCATCTTTATAGGCCCCAGGTGAGTCGAAAGGTCTGGGGATGTTTGGGCCACAGGAATCCGGCAGGGCAGACAATTCTTGCTCGTTAATGTATTATACATATTTCACTCCAGAATTCATGTGCAAGCTACAACCTGATAAGCAAACCTGGGAGAAAACCAATGGAGAATAATGTTTTTGAAATCTTCTATTGCAATGTCTTGCAGTGGTCTGTGTATTTATTTATTGTATTTCCCCATTTTTGTGTGTGTGTGTGTGTGTGTGTGTGTGTGTGTGTGTGTGTGGTTGTGCATGTGTGTACATTACAGGCCCTAGGTTGAAGTCTGGAACCACTGGCTTTCATTTTAGTCATTGAGGTAGGTTTCTCAGTTGCACCCAGAGCTCATCAATATGGCTAGTCTTCAGCCACTTGTTAGCTCTTGAAATCCCATCTCCATCTCCTGTGGCTGGAATTCCAGGCAGGTTCCATGAGATGATGTGGGAATACAAACTCCAGCGCTCGTGTTTTAACTATTGAGCCATCTCTCTGACTTTTAAAATGCCTTTAAACATTGGACTGGAGAGATGGCTCAGTGGTTGAGAGCACTGCATGCTCTTTTAGAGGACCTGGGTTGGAGTCTCTGCATTTATATAGCAGCTCACAATCATATGTAACTCCAGTGCAATTGGATGCCCTCTTCTGCAGGAACTGCACACACATGGTGCACAGACATACATGCAGGCAAAACACCCATACACATATAAGAAAATAAATTAAAATCATTAAAAGCGCTTTTAAACATTCATTTTCTTTAAGATCTTGGCCTAAAATGAATTTGAAAAGAAAACCTCGTGGAAAGTGCTGGGCAGTTCAGAGCAGCATCAAGCTGTTCTCCACGAAAGAGCATAGGCTATGCCATCTCTGGGCACTCCCCTCTTGGCCTCATGACAGTGTCATGAAGGTGACCCCCATCTTGATCTAAATGCCTAGACTGTTTAGTAGTGTGCCACCATCCAGTGTCATTGTCATGTCGTTGTGGTTTTGTCCTGTGTTTATTTTAACAATGTTCCCAAATAAACTTTGAGGTCTCCAGGACCTGGTTTCTGGATATGGAAACCATCAACAAAACAAAAGAAACTCAAACATTCACTGGCTCTCACCTGAGGTTGAATGGCCCTCTCACAGGGCCGCCTATCAGAGATTTACATTATTATTTATAACAGGAGCAAAATTACAGTTATGATGTTTCAATGAAAATAATTTTATGGTTGGGGGGTTCACCACAACATGAGGATCTGTATTAAAGGGGTTGCAGGATTAGGAAGGTTGACAACCACTAAGCTAGAGGAATTCAGGCCTGGAATCCAGCAAACTCCAGACCTAGAGGCCTGGCTATCCCCACCCACTCTCCCGTGCCCTTGTTTTTCCATCTCAGGTCCCTGGGCTATCTCTGCATAGTCTGTAAAGCTTTACTGGCATTAGCCTTGTATACTAGAAGTCACATTCCTTTCTCATAGTCTACCAACCACTAGGAGTTAAGTTGCCTTTGTGACCCTGAGTACATGGAGAGACCCCAACAAACCCTCCAGCTCCCCAGGAAGCTGTTGCTCAAACCCTTCAGCAATGGGGGTGGGGGAGGAGCTCTGGAGGGCAGTGCTCCAGTATGTAAAGTTGCTCTCCTGAGCCAGCATGGCGGGAAGGACAGTTTACCTGGGATGGGCAGAGGTGGGCCAGTGAGCAGGGTGACTGCAGTGCTACCTGGCTGTGGTTTCATGGACCCTTGGGTGTGTGGTTAGCAAGAAGAACCACCCAAAGGAAAGATGGCACCAAGATTAGATTCATGGATGGGATTGTAATTCTAAAAATGGGGGTTCTTTCAAGAACACCCCTCAGATGATGCCTGGTGTTGAGATCAGAGCAGGCAGCATACCCCACTCTGACCTTCCCCAGGGTGCTACTGTAGGGGCAGGGGGCAGTGAAGGCAGCAAGGATTTGTTTCTCCTGGCTGCTGTGCCTCGTTCTTTGGGACAGTGGTCAAATCTTACCTTTTTTCTTCAAATTTAGGAGGCAGAGAAACCCCATTCCTCATGCTTCTGCCTCCTGCCCCAATGTCCTTGGGTTTTCCAAGTGACAGGTTCCCAGACACCCCTTCCAAGGAGTTCCTCTCTGCATGGTCTCTCCTTTAACCTAAAGAACCCCAGAGCATGCCTCTTTCGAAGGGTGATGTCTCCATGACCTCTGCCAGAAGCTCTGCTGAGACTCTCAGAGCAAGGGCAGAGAGAGGACAGGGGCCTGGCTGGGTGGCCATGGCAAGTGAGAGAACTCAGTTTTCACCCACACAGATGCTAAGGCCAAAGAAGGTGGGGTCACCCTGTATTGTATGGTACCTGAAGGCCACACAGGGGTTGAAGGCTGGGCTTCATGGGTACACCTTAGAGTTCTTCACAAGTTCTGTCTCTCATGCACGACACCACAGGCATACATACTACCTCCTAAATATTCCAACATGTTATTATTATTGTACAGAAAACTACACAATTAGGGTGCGGTGTGTATTATATTTGTTTTCGAGAAGAGATCAGTGGATTTTGAATCCATGGATGGAGAGCCGGTTAGTGACAAGGTTGGCATGCAAGTCCCTCTCTTGAGTTTGCCGATCCAGAGTCATCAGGTCATGAAGTCAGGTTATCGAATCAGTTGTATAGGGCCTGTGCAGTCTTCTTAGGGTTGGTGCTCCTCCACCATCTACTCTCTGTCCGTTTGAGCCTGACCATTCTCCTCATGACCAAACCACAGGGCTGACTCCTAGGATCCCACTGAGCATGTTACTTCCCTTGCAACCCACTCCCCTTGAAATGAGTCCTGGAGAGAAGACTCACTCACCGGGCGAGGGCGTGTCTCCCTGAGGAAGGACTTGAGGTCTCCACCAGCCATGAGCTCCAGCAGGATGAAGCGGGGCAGGGCTTGCAGACTCACCCCGATGCAGCGGACAATGTTCTGGTGGTTGAATTTGCTACAGGGCAGAGGGCATAATCAAATTTAACTGAGCCAGATCTGGGACCATCAAGAGAAGCAGGGCACAGAATCATATTTTCAGCAAACAAGCTGTGAAACTATATTCTGTAGATATGGGTGGCAGGGGTCTCTGGCTGAACCTAAGGCAAACCTCCCGGGGGTGGGGGGGTGCATAGATTGGGCAGGCTTGGCAGGAGTTGAATGAGCAGGAAAGAATTCTGTTGGAGTCGAAGGACTTTGAGTGACAAAGTATGTACTTTGTACGTGTGAGTGAGTGCGTGAGTGCACGCGTGGGAATGTGTGTGCATGTGTGTGTATATATGTGTGTGCATGTGTGTGCACGTGTGTGCATGTGTGTGTATATATTAATATGTGTGCATGTGTTTGCGTGTGTGCATATGTTTTTAGTGTTTGCTTGTGTGAGCACTGCTGCATGAATTTATACTTGAGCTCTCTAAGGAAGTCTCAGGCAGAAGTTGAAGGACTGGCTTCTGACAGGCAGAGTGGGTGACCTGCATGGTGACAGCCTGTGAAAGAGCGTTAGGAGAAGAGATGGCCACTGGTCTGGGCAATCTTCTGTGCACTCCACATGGGCAGGGACTGGTTAGGACCCAAGGTCCTGAGATTTGGATTATCTTGTCATTTTAGGATATGCAGAACAGTGGAGCTAGGAAACTCCAGATGGGCACCCACACACACATTCTGAGTTGAGAGACTGGTGATTATATGCTGAAATATATCTGTTTATTACTACCTAGTAGGAATATTACATAATTAAGCTCTCCTTTTATGTAATCTTATACTTTTTAGGTTTTATTTAATACTCATATTACATACATAACCAGAAGATAAGTACTGCTTTTTAAAGCAAAGTGCTATCCTGGCAGTGAATCTTCCTCATGTTCCAGAGCCTATGAATGTATCACCCATACAGCTTTGGCTGTATTTTCTTGCTGCTTCAACCTGGACCACTTCAGGCCTCCTCCCCAGGTCAGGATGCCTGGGGGCCAGAGACAGCTGTGAGCCTCCTTCAGGCCACAAGGGCAACTGTCTGCCTCCTCCTTCAGGAGACCTGAGTAGCTGCCTTCAGGAGGTTTCCAGTTTCAATCTAGGCCTGGCTCACCTGTTAGGGTGCAGCCTTTGTCATTGTAGATGTGGGGTATGGTGGTCTGCTATCTTTCATTGGTTCCCTTCCTCTATGTCCAGGACCTCAGTTCTTAAGAGTCACTTAAGAGCGATGAGGTGGGATATACCACCTAATGTCAGAAGGGAGCTTGCTTTCCTAAGTGAGGATTGGGAACCAATGGCCAACACTGGGAAGCTGGCTGTAGGCAGAGTGCTATCAAAAATTAGGTCACTCGGATACTTCCTGAGATAATCATTGGGGATTGTTCCACTTCAAGGGTCCTTCTGCTTATTGTGTGGGTGGGAGAATGTTGGGACCAATACATCCTGTTTCCTCTAGAGATATCTATCCATTAGAAAGCTCTTCATATGCCTTGAGGAGTCTGGAGAGAGGCCGGGCCTTCATGCCTTTACCTGATGATCAGAGCTTCCATGAGGAAGTCCAGCTCGTCTTGTTCTGAACACACTTCTGGCAGCGTCTGGAAGGGAGGGTGGGAGGAGAAGGTGGCTGTGAGCTGTGGGCTGTAGCCTACAGGGACCTCAGGCTAAGGCTAGGGGGAAGGTGGAGCCACCCCTCACCTTTACAGCCACTTGTAGAGGGCTTGGGTCATTGGGCATTCCAGATACCTGGCCTTCATACACCTCCCCAAATGCGCCATGGCCTAGGCCCCTGTACCAAGAAGACAAGATAAGTCATAGTTAAGTGAGCCACAGGCAGCTGGGGACCTGGAGATCAGTGTCACATTCAGTGTACACACACAAGAGGAAGGGTGACCACTCAGGACTTACACCTTCAGCTTGGCTTCATGTGTCACCCTGGGCCTCCATTTCTTTTCTTTTCTTTTTCGTTTTTTTAAATTTATTTTATTTTTTTAAACTGAAAATGAATATATTTACATACAATTTATTCTGATGTTTTCCCCTCCCCCAACTCCTCCCAGATCATCCCCCCACCTAAATCCACACCCTTTATGTCTCTCTCTCATAAAACAAACAGGAATCTAAGATACTACTACTCCTATTAATAATAACAATAACAACAATAACAATAATAATAATAATAATACAACAAACAAACAAACCAGCTGGAATAGGACAAAACAAACAGAAAAAAAGAAAAAAACCAAAAGAAACACATATACACTCAGAGACACACACATTCATACAAACAGAAATCCCATAAAACAAAACTAGAAACCATAATGCACAAGCAAAAGACCTGGAAGGTAACAAGAAAAGAGGGAGGAAGAGGAGGAGGAGGAGGAGGAGGAGGAGGAGGAGGAGGAGGAGGAGGAAAGGAG
>CM052705.1:19070207-19094853 GCA_028551405.1 Uromys caudimaculatus
GTCTGTGTCTGTGTCTGTGTCTGTGTCTGTGTCTGAGTCTGTGTCTGTGTCTGTGTCTGTGTCTCTCTCCCTGTCTCCCTGTCTCTGTCTGTCTCTGTCTCTGTCTCTCTGTCTCTCTGTCTCTCTGTCTCTGTCTCTCTCTGTCTCTCTGTCTCTGTCTGTCTCTCTCTCTCTCTCCGTATGTGTGTGTGTGTCTCTCTCTCTCTCCCTCTCTCCTCTCTGTGTATGTATAAAGGGGTGTTTTCCAGCAGCAGCTAGAGCTGACTTCCTGTACCCGGAAATCAGGATGGCCAGGCATCAGGTAGAGAGCCTCCCACAGATGTGCAGTTAAGCCAGCTAGACAACAGCTTAATTCTTAAAGTTCATTTCATTCTCATTTTCTTCCCAGTGAAAACTGGAGGTGGACGGCAGGTCCTCCTCTCTTAAGGACCCATAGGGAGAGTGTAGAGTAACCAGGAAGACCCTTAACTTTCTTCCCATGCTCAAGTGTGGATGGCATGCCTGGCCCAACCAGCAGAGGGCACTTCTCTCTGCTTATGCCTGACACGGCCGCCTCCTGCCCTCTGGGGAACTCTCCCTGTGTATGCACAAAGTTTGAGAACAAGTAGGTTGATTAATAAGAATGATAAAGTGCAGCAACCTAGAGGAACAAGTAGATTACAATTGAATTAAAAAAAAAAAAGGACATAGTCCTGTGAAAAGACATAACTGATTACAATCCAATCAAGTAAAAGTCCCTTGCAGAAGTCAATGCAATCTTTCTGCTGAGATGAAAGAATTACATTAGCACTCAATAAATTCCTGTGAAAATTACAGCAGCCTGTAATTTAATGACTTAATATATTATAACAGCCTGCAAAATCCTGATTATAGTTCCTAAATAAAAGTTGGAGTGGAGGCATTTCTCAGACGGGAGGTTGTGCCCATCAGGCTTGGTTCTCTGGCTTTCGGTGAACAGGAGGAAGAGTGGAAGTACGGGATGAGGGGTGGGGTGACTGAGGGGGGTGGGGTGACTGAGGGAGGGTGGGGTGACTGAGAGGCTCCCAACTGCTACCTCCTGAACTCACAGCCCACCACCTGGCTCTTTGGAGTTAAGCTTCTTTTGTGGAACTGAACAGCTTTCTTGGTAGGTCCTGCTCCCTAATCTGAGCCCCCAGGCTGCTGGGACAACTGTTGGAGAAGGTGCTGTGCCAGGTACGAGGACCCAGGTCTTTGCCTGAGATCTACCCCCACAGAGCTGTGCTTCAGACTGACCTAAGCAGGCTATCTGCAGTCCTGGGGCCTGAGTTCCTGCCACTCCCTAACACTGGCAAGGCAAGAGGCAGACAACTAGGGTGTCTGTGGCTTCAGAGCTGCTGTCTAGACAGCCCTCACTGTCTGGTTCTGTGGGTAACTCTCCACTGCTCTGGATGTTCTCAGCTCCTGGGCTGGACTTACCCTTGACCACTGGGGTCAAGGAAACACAATGCCAGGCTGCCTTTGGGATCACAGAGGCTTGTCCAGTGATGGGCAATGAAGTGGAAAACGGGGAAAAGGTCACAGAAACTACTGCTCCGACAAGTGTAGGATGCAGCTAAAATGGTACTCTAGAGTTCTAGGCTGCTTTGTGAGAGACATTGGGCAAGTCTTTCACCTCTGCAGCCCCCTTCCTCATTTGTAAAATGAAAGTTTCATCCTGAAATGGCCCACATAGGCTTATAGTCTGAAAGTTTCTTTTCCCGTTGATGCTGTTTTGGAAGGTTGAAGAGTGTTTAGAGGGTGAAGTCTGCTGGGGAAGCAGAGTATTAGGGATGGGCCTTGAAGGTCTTACTTGTCCTGGTTCCTGCGGATCCCTCTGTTTCCAGATCTGCTGAGTCTCCCGTGCCTTCTCCATGATGCTGGACTGAGACCTCTTGAAACCGTGAGCCAAGATGAATCTCCCCCTTTAGACATCGTTTCTCACAGGTATTTTGTCAGAATGACATAAAAGCCACTAGTGGGAAGTGACCTCCGAGATTCTGGCTCTTGGCCTATGCTTTAAATTTTTTTTAGTTTTAATCACACAAATAAATAATATATGAAGACTTTTTTTTTTTACTTTTTTTGTTTTGAGGTAGGGGCTCCTGGGTCCACCTATCCCAGACTGACTTCAGACTCCATATGCAGCTGATGATGACCTTGATTCTCCTTCTTCTGTCTTCAAGTGTTGGGATTGTGAGTGTGCACCACCATGCTCAGGGGAAAAAAAAAAACCAACCTCGTGCAGGCTAGGCAAACACTGTACCAACTGAGCTCCATCCCCGACCTGAGAACATCTTTCTGTGACAATTTCAGACATTATTTAACAGGCACCCCCAATCCAGTCTCCTCCCAAGAAGTAGTCACTATTAGCCGTATCTTTCAGCACATTTTTTTGTGCTTTTATATATACCTATGTGTCTGATTTTGAGTGACTGTTCACTATTCATAATAATAGGATTAAGTACAATTCTCTTCTGTAGAGAACATCCAACCTTGGTCCATTTAGATAGGATTCAGACTTTTGGCTTTAAAGTCAGTCATGAAATCCAAGCTTCAGCCTTGGCTCCTATGGGGCTATAAAACTGCAGTAGGCGCCCATTCCCTGTGTCTTTATGCACTCAAATGGCCCTAAGACAGGAGGGGAATTCATAGACAGAGTTGCTGCAGGTCACACTGTCTTTGATTGTGAATCCCCAGAAGGATCACTGGGGGTTACTGTCCTTCGATAGGTCACCCTCACCTCACCTGGTGCCGGGACAAGCCCCTGCTCTGGGAACTTACCCTGGGACAGGCATCTTCCCCTTGTTGGCCGACAAGGATGTAGAGCATGTCATCCTTCTCCAGGTTGAAGATGCCCAGGACAGACACGCCATGGGACCGCATCATGGTGTTCTTCCCACCTTTTCCGCCAGCTGCTCCATAGCCCGAGATACTGCAACAGGACAAAGTATGATGGTTTCTGCTGTGGTAGGAGACTGACCCCCACCTTCTTTGAACCCGTGAGTTTCCAGGGGACCAAGCCCGGCCCTCTCAGAACATGTCTGAGAGTTCTTGTCCACATACCTCTGTGAGGTCAACCAGGAGGGAGATCGCTCCCACTGTCAGGAGAAAGGAGTTGGTTTAGAGGGGAACTTGGGGTTGCTTACTCAGAAAGATAGAAAGGTGAGGGATTAGTCAGATGTGAGATAGGGAAGGAGTGGGGTTGGAGAAAGGTTGGAACACCTAGACTCCATCTGGATTTCCTAGCTCAGTATTAAAAGACTCATGTGACCCTAGATAAAATGTCTCCCAGTTCCTTATATATGACTGGAAAAATAAAAGAATCCATCTCTTATCCCACAAGTATTATGAACAATAAAGGAGTTCAGCCTTGAAATCCTTGGGGCTGGTACACAATAGGCACTCAGCAAGTGGTCCTTGTTAATGTGTGCGCATGGTGTTAGTAGCTAGCAGTAACTGACTTGGTACAAAGTTTGGGGCCTAGAAATGAGGAGCATCCTCTGAGGAGAGCACCGTATGAGCCCAGACTTTATCCCACCCTAGCAGTAACTCCTCCTGGAGCGATCTGTGCAGACAACAAACAAGTGACCACTATGAAAATAAAGACAGATCGTGGGAAGTGGGATTAGATCCGCCACTTCTGTGATTGCTGAGATGAAGTCAAGGAAGGATGGGAAAAACTCAGCTCAGGAACTGTGGCCGAGGCACAGCAAGCCTTGAAGATAGCAGCATACCAACGGACAAACTCTAATGAATGCCTCTCTGGAGAACTGTTGCCAGGGGCTCAGGGAGGGTTTTCCTGTCCCTGTGCGTTCAGGTGGAAGGTCCTTTATGAAAAGCCAACAAGAGATGGAAGACAGCTTTGTCCACATACATAATGGCTTCTGTAAAAGCCATTCTCCCGTGTTCTGAACATGGGAGACCCCTCAGTCTCTCCCAAGGCTCAGTCCGGGTCCTTTCTTCATGGACAGTCATAGAGACTGGCTGTTTTCTAATGCAACAGACAAGAACCTGAGTTCTCCATGGAATGCAAATGCTGTCTGGCAGTCATGGTCCCGCTGGCTACTCAGGCACCTGCTTGAGCTTGTCAGTCCTGGGAGGGCAACAGGCTTCATGGAGAAGAGAAGACCTGAGATGGGTTCCAGGCCCTGCAAGAGTTTACACAGAAACTGGGAAATGCAGTTATGCAAAGAGAGATGCCCACCATAAGGGCTGTTCTACCTTGAGGCAAAGTGTTCTACCTGGGGCTCCAAGACCAGAGTTTGCCCATCATGGAGACCCAGCCTCATCTCTAACAGAAGAGCTTCCTCTTCTTCTCCAGACTCACATGGTGGTGCAAAGCAAGGAGAGATGACGTAATGGAGATGCATGAGCTGCTGAAAATTTCAGTGTAAAGACTGTGGATCACCAGGTTCTCAGAGCCAGGGGGAAGACTGGCGGTCTGCAGTTGTGGTGGGGGTGACAGATGGTAGGATTCTCCCACAAGACAAAAGGAAGATGCTTGTAGCCTCTCAGATGTCCAGCGGCAGCTGGTGGCCAGTGTGGGGAAGGGGAGACTGTAGGTTTGGAATAAGACGGGAGAATGCTCCCATGTGCTGGCTGGCTGCAATGCATGCTGACACAAGACAGACGTGATTAATCTCATTGGAAAGATGAGGAAACCAGGGCTCAGAGAGAACTCACCTGAGGCCACACACCTGAGCAATGGTGGACTGTGAGCCATTTCCTCTCCTAGAGACCACTTCCTCTCCCCTGGGAACAGCTGGGACGCTTCCCAAAGAGGGGCCGGAGAAGACATTTGGACATGTCAGTTCCTTCTGACCTCCAGCCAAACACTCTTGGTCCACTATACCGGGACAAGAGAGGCCTGAGAAGATGGCTCAGCAGATAAGAGAGCTTGCATATATATGCTTGAAGACCTGGTTTTAAATTTGCACCTGTTACCCCAGTACTGTGTGTGTGTGTCAGGGTGGGGGGGGGAATGGAGATAGGAGGGTCACTGGGGCTTTCTTGCTGTCTCATGGTTCTAGATTCAATAAGGGACCCTGTCTCAAGAGAATAAGGATACTCGGTGTTCTCCTTTGATTCTGTGCAAGTGTGCATGTGTACATATGCTGTGTGACCTTGGGTAAGTTATCTTCCCTCTCTGAGCCCTGATCTCTTGGTAATATAAGAGGAAGATAATAATATTGGCCTTAAAAGACAATTTCTAGAACTTGGACAGGTTGCATGAAAAGGCCTCATTTCCACCCCAAGATGGGTTTTGCTTAGAAAACTTCTACCAAAGTCCTTGTCCTATTCCAGGCTTCAGAGAGGTGGGCTCTCTCTCCTTCTCTGCTCATTCCTGCCTGCATCATTTGCATAGTCATTACATCAATCTGCATGCATTATGAATCATTCTGAACTCTTTCACATGTTTAAATTTAGCCAAATTATTATATTTTAGAAGTTGTTTGTTCCTGACTCCTTCTCTTTCCTTGGCCCGCCTTCATCTTTCTCCTCCCCCTCCAGAGATCCAAGCTCTACCAGCTCCTTCCAGATCCCAGTTCTTGGTAGTGAGGTGGGCTGGTAAGAGCCCTGAGCAATGAGCCATACTTCCAGTCCTGGAAGTCCTCGCCATGTGACCTGAGGAAACCCAGCTAACCTGTAGGAGCCTCAGCTCTCACTGCTGAGGGGAAAAGTGCAGGCCTCAGAGATGGGGAGAGAAAGTGGGTTTTAAAGAGCTGTGGGGGCAAGGCCAAGGCAGGATCTCCAAAGTCGACAGCAAGCTTGACAAGCAGGCATCAGTGACTGGGGCTTACTCTCCTGGTGGTGGCCTCAGCCACGCGTCTTAGGAGGTCAATGCTTAAGGGGTTGTTAAGGTCTTGGGAAGGTGTGGTCCTTCCTCCTCTCCCTGAGGCTGGAACCTCAGAGGTTAACTCACTTACTACTACAAGTCCCACCCTGCCTCGTAGTGACATGTGACCAGGGCTTGCATTCACACAAACCTGAATCCAAATCCCAGCTTTGCTCCTCAGGGCAAGGGAGCATCTGGACAGCACAGCTCGTCCTTCTAGGTGCTGACTCTGCACTGGCTAACACCAAGCCACTGCCTCCTTGTCTTGCTTTCTCGTCCTGGCTTTACCTAGTCTTACTCAATCGCTGTGTTACCTTCAGTAGATTATCTTCCCTCTCTGAGCCCCTTGGTAATATACTACTAACGTTGGCCTTGAAAGATGGCAGTGGGAATTAGATGAGATAATGTCGAGAGGACAGTCACTGAGTGTCATATGCAGACATTGTTAAGGGGTGCTCCTGACAGTTTGTGTTTGTCTCAGGTGTGGCTGTTGGGAGGCAGAAGGGGATGAAAGTGGGGTACTAGGTAGAACAGGGCACAGCAGGGGGTCCTGGGTCCAGTCCTGCTCAGTTTTACCTGGGAACCTCCTCTGTACTGAGCTGATAAAATATGCATCTGCTCAGCACTGCTGCAGCCTGGACTCTAGATCAGACTTCCCCAGCCACGCCAGAGTAACCACCACAGCTCCCGTCTCTGACACACTCTCCCCAAACCTGGTAAACAACTTTCTTTTGATAGCTGACAAATGATGAGAAATTAATATACCTGCCACTCAAGTGGAGAAAGTGACTTGCAGTGATTCCAATTTACTGGAAATTGCCAGATAGTCCTCTGGATGAGTGGATGCTGTAATCTCTTTGTTTTTCCTCATCTAAATCCAGGTCCCCTGGTCAGACGGGATGTGTACTGGGCTTGTGTTTTGTATTATTGACCGTGAGCTATTGTTACCTGGTGTAATTGAGTTGTGAATCTTTTTTAAATAAAGAATTAGTAGCGGATCAAAGTGGCTGCCTGCTGAATTCTGGAATGACAGAACAGCTGGGTGGCAGCATGTTGGCAGAGGTGTTGTCTACCTGGGAGAGGTGCTGGGGAAGAGGAGGAGAAGACACCCCACACTCAGAGAAACACACAAGGATCTCATTCCTCACCCACAGCCCTCTCCAGAAGTGCAGCAGACCCACACCCCATTCTGAGCTCTCCCTCCCTCATTGCCTTCCTCCTCTGTGAGATGAGGATGTTCAGATCTGGTCCACACAGCAATCAGGATTACTGGAAGAACACAAGGACATACCCAGCGGGAACTTTCTGAACCTGCTATGTGTACGGGTCAGTTGAAAGATCTGGGTGCAGTGTTGAAGGGGCTGATTGGGCCTTGAAGGGTGAGCCCCTTGGTGGGGTCACCTGGTTTTATTACTGTCCACTTCTTCTTTCAATGGCTGACCTGCACAGCTCTAAGCACCAGCAAGATGGCTCTCTCTGAAACCCTTGATGCTGCAGATGGATCTGTCCTTTGAGAGAAGGGAAGACAACTTTCAAGGTCGTATGGCTGCTGGGTGGTAGAAATTGGACCCAAACTCCATTCTGCTTGCTGCTCATTGATCCCCCACCTCTGACTTTCCCTGCCCTGTGTGATGACTATCTGCACAATTACTTTGGCAATCCATCACGCCTGTGACATCTCTCCTACTCTTGTCTAGAACTTGACTGGCATCGTAGACAGTTATCGAATTCCCGCCCTGTAGCTGCTCTTCCCAGAGACTGTGAGGATTTGGAGTCTTAGTCTTCTCTATGAGTCCAGAAATGCCTACTCAGTGCTGGGGACCTAGTAGGTGCCCCATAGCTCACCGCTGGGCACACAGTTCAGTGTTTGACACACAATAGGGGCTCCACAGATCAGTGTTGGGTACACTCTACAGCAGCGGTTCTCAACCTTCCTAAGGCTGAGACCCTTTAATACTGTCTGTCTTATTGTGGTGATCCCCCAAGCACAAAATTATTTTTGTTGCTACTTCACAGCTGTAATTTTTCTACTGTTATGAATCATAACGTAAATATCTGATAGGCATCCCATGTGATAGAGTCAGGCATTCAAACCCCAAAAGGATTGAGAACCCCCAGGTTGAGAATCACTGCTCTGAAGCTCAGTGCTGCCCTCACAGTATGGCCCTGACAGGACAGCTTCGTGCTGGGTGCACAGGAGTAGTCCTACAGCTCAAAGTCTCCTGGCCTTCTGTGACTTGGTTGAATTATGCTACTCAGATGTGCATACAGGTCCCTGGAGCCAGGTGAGGAAGTGAGTCACAGATGGCGAGCGTCAGAAACAGTTGTGATCCAGGTCAGCCAGCTCTACCTGAGGCCTGGGGCCTCCTGAAGAATATAGGAACTGAGTGGGAATTGATCTCAGGAGCCACGCCGTTCTGTTCTTGACAAGGGTTTTCAGATGCGATCTTCAAGGATATGTGAGGGGGCGAGGGTGGGAAAGGACGCTGAGCTCCCAGAGAAGGAAGATGGATGGAAAGAAGGGAGAGGGCTAAGCGGGAAGTCAGGGAGAGTGTACTGGGCTGCGCCTGGCTTCAGCTGAGTACTGACTTACTGCACGTCCCCCTCTCCCGCCCCAGGTCTTAGAACTGTGCTCTGTCTGTTGCCATTTATGATCAGGCTAAGGCTCTTGTCCTTCGGCAGGCACACATCTGAGAATCCGTGCTCCTTTGTGCCTGCCAGTGCTCCTTTACTTTCATCCACTTCGGGCGACCCACTGGGGACACTTCAGAGGGCATTGTTGCACAATCACGTTCTCAAAGCTCCGCATAAGCCCTGGGCCTCAGTTCTCTTTCTCAGCTAAGCTCCCAAGGAGAGTAGCTGCCACTCACTGTCCTTGATTCTTTAACCCCTCCCCATCCGGTTTCTCTCTCAAATCGCATCCTTCCCACCCCACCTTCTAAGTCCTTCTTGGGTCCATCATTGTCACGCCTGTTTCTCCTGCTCTAGTTTATCTGCTTTTTGGTACCTTCCTGAACCTGCCTCTCACCTCCACCCTCTGCTGTCACCAGGAACTACAAAAAGACACCCGGGGTGGGGAGAGACTCCAGCCCTGGGACCTCCAGCTATTTTTGCCTTGCTCCAGTGTAAGGAAGAATTGAGGCGCAGGTTACTAGAGCCTGGCCCTTTCCCCTTCCATCTTGCCTTTCTCTCCCTCTTTGTGGCTATCGTCTACAAAGGAGATAGCCCAGGATAAAATATAACGTAGTGTCAGGGAAGCCGGCTGTGGTAGTGGAGGTTTGTAATTCTAGCTCTTGGAAGCTCTGACTGAAGAGGTTTTCGAGTTCAAAGCCAACCTGGGAAACTGAGTGAACCTTGGTTCAAAATAAAAAGTAAACATTCAGCTTGCGTAGCACACACAATGCTCTAGGTTTAATCTCAGGTATGAAATAGAACAGAGCAAAACAAAAAGAGAGTTCGAAGAAGGTCCTGAGCAGGCCCCAGGGATGGAAGCTCCACCCTGGCCCAGAGCACTGGCCAGCATCAACCACCATTTTCCAGCCCTGACCAGTAGGGCCATCATTGCACCAGGCATCATGCAAGAGCCAGACAGCACTAAGTGAACACCACACTCTAGGAGAGATGGATTTTGCAAGGCAAAGAATCCTTTGTCTTTCTAAAGACCCCTTTCTAAAGTCCTCTGAAGTATCCTGTGTTTTCTTCTCAGTGGAATTGTACTTATTAAATAATAATTACTCAGGAGAAAAAGTCCTCCAGAAAAGGAGGGGGAGGTGTTCCCTATGTGAAACACTGTTTTATATCAAGTGTGTGTGTGTGTGTGTGTGTGTGTGTGTGTGTGTGTGTGTGTGCGCACATGCTATACACGTGTGTCTCCATCACGGGGGGACTTCTTCAGGGATGTAGGGTCTAAAGAATCTCCTCCTTCTCCCCTCCCCTCCTCTGCCTTCTCTCCTCCTTACCCCCCTCCCTTCCTTCCTGGCTTTTCATCCTGAAGATTGAGCCTAGGGCCTCACACATGCTAAACTTGAGGACATTTGGATATGACCCAAAAAGCAAACCGTTAACTTTCTATTTAGGATACTAAATTAGTATAGTCATAATCATCAAAGCCCCGAGTATCATCTGGGGTCAAGATTGAGCTGAGGTCAGGGATACATGTTAGAGTCAAGCTCTTATGTCCAACAGCAACGAAGACAAAACCTCAACCTCCTTTTCTTCTCTGTCTTTATTTTCTCATTTTTATTTGGTTAGCTCATAACTCTCCTTACTAACACGAACACTTCAAAGTGAAGTGCATACATCTCTGGGAAGTCCAGCGCAGACAAAACTGAGGCAGGGGGATTATCTCCCAAGGCAAGTGAAAAGAGCTCTCCCATCTCCACTGTTCCATCAGCACAGTGTGCTAAGACTGTGTGCTTCATATAGATCAGAACCTCACTAGAATCAGATAGGTTGTGATTAATAATAAATAGACAAATGAATTTATTATTATTTAATGTGTAGTTCATCTGGCTGGTCAAATCTTCCACAACTTTAGGCAAGTCTGAAGAAGTCAGAACAAAGGCATCAGACAGAAGAGTGGGACACATTCATGTGTCCCACTTTTAATCTTAGAAATTCTGCTGGCAGCTACTCCCATTTCTCCAGCTGATTTCTCTGCCCCAAACCCCTAACACACACAGGCACCATAACGAGCATTTGTAGGTATCAGCATGGCCTATCTCATTCGAGGAGGAAATAGAACATGGGGTCAGGGATTCCATAGGCTGTGCACATCTGGAAGCAAGCGTCACTCAATGTCTGGGGCGGGGGTGGAGTGAAGCCTAAAAGAACAAGGTGTGTCCTGAAGGTGGCCTCTGTGGAAGCAACAAAAGTGGGTTTTCGGGTGGCTGTGGACTTGGCTAGGAGCATCTCGGATTCTATTTTTTTGCCTGTGAGGATTCTTGATAATAGCCATAGTGATACCATTTACCTCACTGCTAAAGGCACGAGACGCACATGCTAGGTCCTCAGCTAGCTCTGTCCGCTTCTCCTTAGGAGGTTTTTCTCCTTGCTCTGTCATGTATAGAGGGTCTGCTGGGAGGCCTGTCTACTTGGCGTGGCATAGAAGGATGGCAAGACTCTTTGGGACATTTTCGGGTGACGGGCAGGAATGGAGCTTTCTCAAAGCCTTGCCTAGAATAATCCTTAAAAAGAACCTAGAACTTTCTCTGAAATACCCCCCCCCCCCACTCCCCAGGGATGGGGCTACCACAAGACAGGCTAAGGGAACATAGGGCAACTTGAAAAGCATTTCTTTGGAATGGGAGGGGATGCTCTGAGAGCCACAGGGACATCTACATCAGCCCCGCACAATGGTGGTGTTCTTAGCACAGTTGGGCATTGCTGGGTGGAAGGAGCTTCAGACAGGCCATATTTACTCTCAGGGGTCTGAGGATGGGGAATGCTTCTACACTCTGACTGTCAGGGAGGCTCCTGTAGCTCTGAGCCTGTTTTCTCATTTCTAAAATGAGGCCTCCAGGACTCGCCTCCATCAGAGTGTACCTGAGGACGTACAGGCACATCTCAGTCTAGGGATTGGTGCAACCCAGTGGTCCTCACAGGATGTAGCTGCACACCTGGGATCTTGGTAAAATTCACACTTTAGCACCTACTCAGGAGCACATGCCTACAGGGAAGACCCTAGAAAATTGCTAGTTACCAGCTCTGCTATCTCACCACTGGCTTGCTTGCTTGGTACCCTGGACTCCAGATGGCACAATTGAGTTGGTCTACTCTTGCTTGGTTTTGCTCTGGTGGAAAGTTGTGAGGTCAGGATAGGGAGAAGGCAAACTTCAGAGGGTGGCTTGCTGTCCATGAAAACAGAGGAGGTCCAGGAAAGGATAAGAACATTAGCTTTGGGGTTAGGGCGATGGCTCAATTGATAAAGTGCTGGCCACGCAAGGACAGGGTTGTGAGTTTGGATTCCCAGCACCCACATTCAAAACCAAGCTGAGCAGCGTTGCCTTGTAACCATGGTGATGTGGGAGTGGAAATGGGCAGACACCTGGGACACTAAGATCACAGGTGAAACCCCCACTTGCTAGCCATCCATCCATCCAGTCAGCCAGCCTAGCCAGTCAGTGAGCCTAAGGCTATATGGGAGCGTGGGGGAACTGTCTTAAAAATAAAGTGGAGAGCATTCTCTGGACCTCTCACTAAGTCCAGCATGGTGCTGAACAAACTTTAAAAGCACAGAAACATGTCTCCACCCCCACACTGACACACACGTGCCTCACAAACCAATCAAGCTTGATACTTCCATCAATAACCTCCTATGTCCACTCTAATTGTAATTAGCAATAATTCTGAAGCTAGCTCATCTGTTTACCATCTCCACCAATGGTCTGTAAGTTTATTTGAAGGCAAAAGACATCTTTGTGGTCACTGTTCATCTTTGGTCATTATATCCCACTAATGGGCCAAAGTCTGTAACCCTTTGCATGCTTGGGCACCCTGGGACATGTACCCTCCAGGTAGGACTTGAGGCTTCTACAAGGGAGCTGATTTGCCACTATACATACCTGTAGGTGTCAGTAGCTGGCACTTTCCAAATCTGGATGCCCCTCAAGGGTCCTTCACTTCCCACCACCACGCTCAAGTTGGAGTTCTGGTAGGCATTGTTGCACTGTGCCTGTGTGGGGCCATGAGGTCCGCTGGCCCCACAAGTGGTGAACAGCCAGTGAACTGTGACACAAAAGGAGAGGCACTCAGTTACTTACCTGGGATCTCTCTCTTCCCTGGGTTGTCTCCAAAGTGTCTGCTCCATGGTTTGAGGCATACATTCAAAGGAGGCTCGGAGATCATGGGAAGAAAATACGATCAGCTGTTCAAACTGGATAGTTTTGTGAAGAGCCTGCTATGGGCCAGAACCTGGGTCATGTACCATGAAGGAGGAGATGAAGACTGAGAAGATTTAGTTCAAGAGGGATGCAACCAACGACAATATGGTACAGCAAAGGGGAAGCCATAGAAAGATATAGCTCGCACCATGCTCTTAGTGAGGGAATGACGATTGTGTTCAGGACCAACAGGCACAGGCAGTGGTTGAGTATTCTGATCTCTCACTGTGTCTAGCATGGTGCTGAGCAAACCCAAGATGCTTAAACTTTGATACTGTGGCAGCTTCTAACCTGTTCCCTGACAGGGACACTGAGAGGCTAGAATGAGAAAACTGGACACAATATCAGTCCTACGACTCCACTCTTGGCTCTGAGACCCAGCAAGGAGGAATAAGAAGCCTCAGATACTCTGGACATGGATTTATCTGAGAGATGCTTTCTTGGGAACAAGCTGTCCATGGGGCAGACTAGAGCCTGCTCATCCCAGTCAAGCTGGGTTTGCAAATGAGTGGCTTGCAAGTTCTTTCTTCAATCAACAGTGTCAAAAATGAAAAAATTAAAAGAGCTAAACTTGTCAATCTTTCAGTGCACTTGTATGTGCATATGTGCACATCTGAGAGTGTATATGTAGAGGGCAGAGGAAAACCTCTAGTGTCCTCCTCAGGATCATCACCCACCTCCTTTGACATAGTGTCCCTCATCAGCCCTGGAGCTTATCAGGTAGGTTAGACTGGCTGGCCAGCGGGCCCTAAGATTTTGTTTCTGCCTATGCCCTGCTGGAATTACAAAGGCATGCCTGCTCTTTTATGCAGTTTTTAGAGGTTGAATTCAGGTTCCTCTGCACAAGGCAAGCAGTTGACTGACTGAGCCTTGTCACTAGTTACAAAGTTGTCAGACTTTCTTCCTTTTCCCAGGCCCCCATTCATTCCCTACTGCGTGTGGTCTGCCCTTGTCTACTGTCCTTATGTAGCTTTCTTGGGACATCACAGGAACACAACTCAAACCCTACCTGCCACCTCATCTTCCACTACTGGGACATTTCCTTTTAAACGTCCTCTCTTTTAGCTAGGCTGGACCTTGGGGATTTGTCAGATCTCTTGGCCTCAAATCTAACACTCTTTATAACTCATAAAAGCTTTAAGAACTGCATTCTTGATAAATAAGCTTCTATTTAAAATAAATCTCATTTTCAGATGGCCCAAATTATTTCTCCTTTTAAAGAGAGATTGAGTCAAATTCTGTGCACAGAAAGTGATGGAAAATTAATTTGAGTTCGTGTAACACCGCCACTAAAACATTCAAGAGAAAAAAAAATTGAAGACTTTGAGCTAATTTGATGATGAAAATGTAAGAACCTAATTTGACAGTCAGAGGGAGGTCACCTTGGCAGGGCTGAGAAACTGAATTCATCTTGATTTACTTTTGTGATGGGACTCAGGCCTTAAGGTCTGATTTTCCAGTGGGATTCCAATACACACATCTAAATGGAAAGGTTGACTTCCATGTGGTTTTTGAAGGTCACTTCAAGGTTTAGGAAGTAAGGCGCATATTGACTGATAGCTAGCTTTCTGATCAAATCTATGAATTCAAAGGACTGATACTTTGTGGGAGGTTTGTTTGTTTGTTTCCTTGTCTGTTTGAGACAGTCTTGTTGTATAACTCAGGCTGGCACACATCAGAGCAATTATTCTGCCCCAGTGCTAAGAGAATGAGCAGGCTTCACCATGTCCTACTTACAAAGGTATTTTTGTAGAATTTGTTTGGCCAGCTGTCCCTTTACCTGTTCCGAAGCTAAAATGCACACAAGTGGAGGAGTGGGAAAGATGAAAGGCAGCTTTGGCATCTTCAAGACACCTGGCTTTGGAGGAATCTTCACCAACCACGGATCATGAGACCTTGATCTAGTTTCTTCATCCACGAAAAAGGTTTATTGGCATGGTAGAAGTCGGAGGGAGTAGTAAGGTCATTGTAGAGTCCCAAACTTTGTGCACATGAGCTGTATCAATAGATCCTAAGACTGATATTGTCATTGACAATGGGAAGCATATCAGGAGAGGTTCTATGATTATAAATTCCATGCCTATAGCACCTGGGAACTTTAACTCAGTGAGCGAGCATGAGGCTGGGCAGAGAAGAAAAGACAAAACTAAAGTTTGGAAGCCACACCTTCGCATTCTGGGAAGCTGGAATAGCTGGAAGCCCGTTCTGCGGACAGCCTGTGTCCACAGCAAGCAGCTGAGATTGGCAGAAGCCTCTCAACCTGGCAGCTGGAAATAGCATCTGTACCTTGCTTGAGCATTCAACCTTGAGTAGAACCCTTTTCATTTCAGCCTTTGTTAGCTACAGGACTGAGAGGTTCTGAGATGTCCCAGGGAAGTTGGTCATCTACTTCTTCGCCAACTGGAACGTCTAATGAGTAGGAAGAGACTATAGGCTCTAGAGTCAGATGGGCTACCGTTTCTCATTCTGTCCTCTGTTCCTGACTAGCTGTGAGACCTGAGTTATATCAAAGCATCTTAGGTGAGGACCAAGACTCCATATGAGACCATAGAGCTGAACATGTGAGTCATGAGAGATGTGACAATAGTAAGCCTATGAAGGTACAGTGACCAGACATTCATTCGAAGTCAAAACATGAGTCTGAGATGTTTCTGGCAGTGCTCACTAGTGTTGTATCCTGTGACTTCACTCATGTCTTAATTACACACATTCATACATACACACACACACACACACACCCCACAATGCCAATCAATGCTGCATTGAAACATCACAGCTCGCACTTGGGACTATTGTATGTTGGTGAGTTACAGCATCTTTACTACACATACAAAATTTCCTCTTCTTATAAAGCAGAATAGTTTAACTATCATAAACAAAGACCTTTAATAGTTTTCTGCCAACATTCTCCAGCATGTAAATATGAGATGGATATATCCTAGGACTTTATTGTATTTAGACAAACACACATATCTGTCATTAGTATGAAAATTTACTTTTCTCTTTAGTAATTGGTAAACTTATATGTACAACAAAGGATTGTTTTGAAGTAAGTTTCTTTGTGACTTATCAGTAAACGCTTGATATTTTATATCATATATATGCCCAAGGTCATGTCACAATTTCTGGACAAAGTTTAAGCCCTGGGTTAGGTTATATGACCTATCTGAGACTTGCCTTTTCTAATCTGAACACATGGAGATTCTTCTACTACTTATTGCCCAGATTTTTTATGAAAACTAAAAGATGAACCCAAGCCAAGTGCTTGGCATAGCATTTCACACTAGAGAGACGATTGAAGACAGTTTAAAACGTCGTACTTTCACATGGTTCCTCACTGTGAGTCTCTGACACCCCACCCTCAGGATTTATGCCCCCATTCCATGATGCAGAGACTCCAGGGCTATTTCTCAACAGAGGCTTCAGTATTTCCCCAAACTTAGTGGACATATATTAGTTTCAGGTGCTTTCCATGTGCAAAATTTTGGTTTCATTTTCAGCAATTTCTGATGGAAAGGTCCAGAGAGGAAACTCTTTCTAAAGTGGATTCCATGGGAATTGAGGATTTGCCATCCCAGGTCAGACTTCTGATTCATGCAGTCAGAATTCTACTGCTCCCAGCAGCCTTTGGAGCATGATGGTGGTCCCTGTTCTTGCAGATGGCCCTGACCCCTGTAAATCTGCCTAACTCTGCTTGGAATCAATTTATGTTTCCCACTACCACTACCTCTTGGGATATGGACTTTCTGAGTTTACTGCCTATTGTGCTTGGCCTATCTTGCTTCTCTCTGTCTGGGTTTGTCTTGTTCCGGTTTCATGGGATTGATTCTCTTTATTCTTTCTGGGCATCACATAGACATTCTCAAATGTTCCATTAGGGTGGGGCATTCAGTGGTTCCTAAACCCCCTGATGACCAAGGCTTTGGGAATTTAGATTCAGTTGATTCTATTTGGGGTCGGGAGGCAATCCTTATATAAAAACATAGCTAATGGACTCTGACACTCAACTAGATGTGTATATTAGTCCAGTCTATCTCATCGTCCTGATGTAGAAAGAACATTAATGACTCTTGTGAGCTGGTCAACACTGGAGAAGGAATCCAAGTTGAGAGTTTCTCCTTCCCTATCTAGGAGTCCCCTGGTGGTGATGAACTTTATGCCTTGGAGACTTCCAGCCTTTTACAATCGTCCCTACATGAGTCTCTCCTCCCCTGTCTTTCTAAAGAGAAGAATTTGCTTGTTGGGGTGGGTTCCCTAGAATGGAACTGGGTGTACCTGTGACTTCGTGTAAGGGGATGATTGCTATTCTTTATTTCAAATGTTACCCAAGAAGGGGTTTGCTTGGAACAAGCTCCAGTCATCTCCAGATCCTTTCCCAGGATGAGTACTATGGTTCTGACTCTGGTGACACTGCTGTGAGCCCAGGTAGGCCCCTCAAGAGTCTTTTGGAACAAGGGATGGTAGAGCAGGGTAGGCATGATTTCTAGGCCAAGATAGGTTAGAACCACAAGGGCAGGCAGGTAGTAGGACCAGTCCAGCAGTGTCACTAGAGTAGAAGGCACAGGCCATGGCCTTGTATAAACTAAGGAGACAGGTTCAAGACCTAAGGGGTAAGGGAATTAGCCACAGTGGCTTTGGGGAACAGAAATGAAGCAAGCTCTGACCCTTAGGTAGAAGGTATTTATTTCCTTTGGAGTATGTGAGATGTGAACTTTCGCTACCTGAGAGGCAGGCCTCCTCACCAAAGGGTCAAAAACCTTTCAGTATGCATTGTGCTTATAAAATGGTGCATGTTCGCTCAGTGTGTAGTGTGCATGTAGCACGGTGCACACTCTCTTAGTGTGTAGTGTGTATTGCACATGTAACACAGTGCTTGCTTTCTCAGTGTGTACTGTGCGTGTAACACGGTGCACACTCTCTCAGTGTATACTGTGCATGTAGCACGGTACAGACTCTCTCAGTGAGCTGGGCACTCTGCTTTCATACACAAACTCAATGCCTTTGAACTTGTGGAAATTTTGTATGCTGAAGTACTCCCTTTAAGAATCAGGAAATGTTCTGAGCTGTGGTCTATATCCCAGCACTTGGGAAGCAGAGGCAGGCGGATCCCTGAGTTCAAAGCCAGTCTGGTCTACAGAGTGAGTTCCAGGACACAGAGAAACCCTGTCTTGAACACCCAACCAAAAAACAAAAACAAACAAAACAAACAAACAAACAAAAAAGAATGAGGAAATTCAAGTTCAGAGAGGCTAAGTGTGGCATAGCAAGTAAGTAGATAATCAGTTAAGACGGGCACACAGGGAAGTTCTCCTATGCCAACTTTAAGGATCAAAAAGGAGCTGGGGGCAGGGACTGGGCAACAGTTCAGACAGTAAAGCATTTGCCACACAAGCTGGAAGGCGTGAGTTTGGTCCTCAGTACCCATTTAAAGAGCCAGACTATCCAAGTGCTGCTGGGTGTCAGGGGTGGGGATGGGGGAGCAACAAGAGGATATTTGGGGCTCATTGGCCTGACAGCCTAGTCACCTCAATGAGTTCCAGGTTCAATGGGCACGGTGGCATGCTCTTATAATTCCAGTGGTGGGCACGAAGGGATGGGAACAGCTTGGGCTCTCACAGGCCAGTTAGCTGAAGCTAAAAATGTTGAGCCCCATGACCTAATGAGAGACTTTGCCTCAAAAATTAAGCTAGTTGGCACCCAAGGAAATAAAACCCAAGGTTAACTTCTAATCTCATACATGTGTGCACCCACATACAAGAAATGCATGGCACACGTGAGCACGCACTGGAACGCACACACATACATACACACCAACACACGGATCACTGGGAATGCCTGCCCATCTCCCAGGACCTGCAATTAGAACACTTTCATGCAGTGCAGTGGCTTCTTTTCAGTCACTAAGCCTGAGCTGCCATTCAGGCTGGAACGGCCCTATCAAAGTTGCTCAGGCCCATGAAGGAGCAGGTGAGATCTAGTCAGGGAATCACTGTGATTGGACTGTCTGTCCCAGAAAGTCCCACAGTGATCACAACAGTACCTTTGCTTAGGTGAGAGTGTCTACACTCTATGAGTCAGGCAAAGAAAGCAGGCGGCCAAGACCAGGAATTTCCCCCCTGGGGTGTCCTAGGGATCAGGGTAGTGTTGAAAAGGAAATCTACTAACTGGGCTGTTTAGTTATAGAGCCGAAGAGCAGAAGGGGAAAGCCTATACCACGTGCTTTCGGCCATAACTTGAGTGTCTGCTGAGATAACGTCCCAGTGAGATTACAAGGGAGGCTGACCAAAGCTGAGGTGCCAATCTGAGGCTCCCCATATTTCCTCCCCTAAGAATTTATATTGGTTCCCAAAGCTCTGTGAGGCTTTAAGGGGATCAAATGTCCCCTGGGGAACAGCTATGATGAGGTCAAAGGAGGTAGAAAACTCACCTCTTCCTTCTCTTCAAAATAATAATAAAAAATCCGTCTTTTATTAAAAGTCTTTTATGGGGGAAAAAGAGCCCATATTTATCTTGTTGTTACACATACAACACACTGGAAACATAGTTTAGTACTCATTCACATTTAAATTGTACAAAGAACTCACAAACATGAAAATACTGATTGGTTATAGACAGCTGAGTAAAGAAAAATCCATTAAGCGCTGGGTTTCATTTTAAGTATATTGCAGAGCCCTTCAAGAAGAAACAAATCAATTAGTAATATGCAGTACAATGTTTAAAAAATAGGCTAGACAGTGATTGCACTGGTTTTATTGCTGTTGCTAAGCCATCTCATCTGCTCAATTCAGTGCAAAGAAATAAAGCGTGATACAAAGGAAAATAAGTTCTCAGCTATCTCTATGAATCACGTCAATGAGGATGAGCCTCAGGTTCAAGGCCTGTGTGTGTCGTACCAGAGAAAAGCACTCACCACCTCACGCGGACCATTTGTACCCATTTTGATTGGGATCCATGGAATTGAATTTTAGCTATAACCATTGACTGAGCTCAGCTCCACAGGAGCTGGGCATAGTGGACTATTTTCATGGCCTCCTGCATCCCATTAAATAAAGATCAGACCAAAATCTGATTAGTCACCCTTCTATAAAATGTATATAACGCCATTCCTTATGGAAAGTAGGGAGAATTACCTTTGCTTTGGTATTCACGATAAAATCCACTTGCTTCCTAACTAGGACGAAATGTAAACAACATTTATACTTTTAATCATTTCTGGGTTAAAACAACTCTACTGTTTGTCTCAACTCTTTGGTTAGTCTGATACAGTGATGGCGACAACTGCCAAAGAGTAACCGTGGAACCATGGAACTAGACTGCTGACTTCTTCCTATATATTATAAAAGAATTAGCTTTTTTGTTTGTTTGTGGTTTTGTTTTTTAAGCTCCCGGCTTATTCCTCTGTCCAGCTGCAAGTGCTAAAAAGCAGAGTCCACTTGGCTAAGTAGCTACTTGGGGATCAAACTCATTCCCTGTTTAATGGCACAACATGAGATCTTGCAACAATGATAAAAAGTTAAGCCTTTTAATTTTAAAATAAATCATGAAGGAAAACACACAAATCAAGTGTATATATATATATATATATATATATATATATATATATATATATATATATACTTGGTGGGTTATTATAAAGCAAATACTACTGCCTAAATCAAGAAATAAAACTTGTCCAGTGACTTCATGGCCTCTCCAGTCTCTACTTCCTTCCTCTTACAAGGGATCAAATCCTGGATTATATTATAATCACTTCTTTGAAGTTCTCAATGGTTTCACCCCCAAGTGTGCATCATCCCTAGGTAGCATTCTCCAGTCTTATCCATTAACTATGTTTTTGTGCCACTGAAGACTGAGCCCTGAGTGTTGCATATGTCAGGCAGGCACTCATCAGTGAGTTATATTCCTAGCTCCCTACCCCATTTTTCTTTTTACTTTGGAACAAGTTTTCACTAAATTTCCTAGGTTGGCTTTGAACCTGTGGTTACTCCAGACTCTGCTTCTCAAGTTGCTAGGTGACAGGCCTGGGTGTAGGTGTAGGTGTAGGTGTAGGTGTAGGTGTAGGTGTAGGTGTAGGTATAGGTGTAGGTGTAGGTGTAGGCATAGATAGATGTAGATATATCTCTATCTCTATCATCTATCTCTATATCTATATCTGTATGTATCACACACATATGTATATAGGTATGTTTCTTTAAATCTATAGGATTTTCCTTCAACTTTTCTTTTGCTGGATTTTATCTTTTGAGGAATAGAGACCATTTAATTTAGGGCTTTTCCCAGAGTCTAAATTTTATGGTGCTTTCTCATGGTTCTGTCAGCACAGTGCTCAGTCTCAGAAACTTGCCAGTTACATCTCTTTGCTTAACTTTGGGTGATGCCTTTCATTAGGTACCAAATGCCTGATCATTGTTCTGTCTCTTTTAATATTGGCTCTTCTTAAAGCTCAGTGTTTAGAAGCATTTACTAGAAACTGCACACAATGTTGTCTTAGTTATATCTTTGTCTCACCGACTATTTGGAATATATCTGTGATGAGTTGCTGTTCTTTATGTGCAACATGGTCACTCAGAGATAGGACAGCAGGAAGAAAGGCAGTAGTATCCAATTCTTTCTCTTTGTTTCTGACTTTCAAGATACGGAATTGCTTTCATATTATCTGAAGTCGCCCAAATAATATTTGCATATCATTATGTATCTATGAATTTAAATATATTTTTGAGGTTTAATTAATCATAATCAGTATCCTTTGGAAGCTCAAACTGTCATGTCTTTGGTCAGTGGGAGTGGCTGGAGTCCTTTTATATGACCCTAGAAGATACTTTAAGCTTCCTTGTGTTAGACATAAACATGGAAAACTCATCAAGAAACAAGCGTAGGCAACAACTTTCTCAGAAGGACACCAATATCTCAAGAAATAATGCCAAGGACTGACAATGGGATTGTATGGAATTAAAGCATTTATGCTCAGGAAAGAGCCTACACCATTAGAGAACAATATCTGCTCCCTATATTTTTTTGACAAAAAATTGCTATCCAAAGTACATAAAACAACAACAACAACAACAACCACCTCACAAAAGAAAACAACCACACCACAACAATACAAACAACCATTAATACATGAGTAAATGAAATGAACAAATATTTCTTAAAACACTAAATGTAAATGGCCAAGAAACATGAAAGATATTTGACATTCTTAGCCATCAGGGAAATACAAGTTCAAACTCCAGTGACATTCCACCTCACTCTAGTCAGAATGGCTATCAAAGAAAACAACACGTGGAGGTGAGAATGTGTGGACAAAGGAAGCTCAGACACCTCTGCTGAGACTGTAGATTAGTTCAGCCACGATGGAAATTGGTATAAAGGCTCCTCACAAAACTGAAAATAGATCTACTATGAGACTCAGCGATACATCCTGGGGATATGCTCAAAGGACTTAAAGTCAACACACCAGAGAATCTCTCACATCCATGCAATACTGGTCACAACAGCTAAGGTGTCCATCAACAGAAGAATGAATGAAAGAGATCTGGTACAATGTAGAAGAATAAAATTAATCCATCTCCATCATCCTTCACAAAAGGTAGCTCCAAATAAACCAAAGAGGTCAGTGTGAAGTCTGAAACGGCTAGAATAAAACATAGGTAGTGCCCTACGTGATCTAAGTGTAGAAATGGACTTTCTGAACAGGACTCCGTTAGCCCAGGAATTAAGGTCAACAACTGATAAATGGAACTTCCTAAAACTAAAAACCTTCTGAAAGGCTAAGGAAACAACCAATGGTGTGAAGAGGAAGCCTTTGGAGTGGGAGAAAAATCTTTGTCAGCTATATATAAGACATAATAATATCTAGAATATAGAAAAAACTCAAAAAAAAAAAAAAAACCCAAAAAACCCAAAAAAACCAAACCCAAAGAGTTAAGGAAATAACCCAAATACAAAAATGAGCCATAGATCTGAACAGAGAGTTCTCAAAAGAAGAAATAAGTATTTCAAAAAATGTTCATCATCTTTACCCATTAGAGAAATGCAAGTTCAGACAATCTCACTCTAACCAGAATGGCTAAGATCAAGAAAAAAAAAACTAACACTCAGACACATAAAATAAATAAACCTAAAAAAATTTTTTTTAAATAATAATTTTCTTCACGTAAGTCTTGATTCTTGTTAAGCTTATTGATAGGTCCTTTACATATGTCTTAGCTTTAATTACAAATGGGAACTTAAGTTATACTCTGTAATTGTTTATTGTTTACTAAAGGGAATTACTAAAAAAAAAAAAAAAAGAAAGAAAAAAAACTAACAACAAATGCTGGCGAGAATTTGGGGCAAAGGGAATTGTCACTCATGGTTGGTGTAGGCTAATTTCCAGAGCGGCTGTGCCAGTTCGCATTCCTACCAACATATATCTTATTCATGTGGGTAGTGAGGTCATGGGTCTTAGAGGAATCTATTACTACCACTTCTCTAAACCCATATAATTTCTAATGGTTCTTATAACATTCTTACACCCACAGATAGATGTAGTTCTCACTCCTCATCATGGAAGCTTCTATTTGCAGTAGAAGACCATCACACAAATCCACAGCTAAACAAAATGAGAACAACTGGCCATGAAATGTCCAGCCCCATGAAATATATCTACAACACAGCTTCTACCCAAAACTCAGAGAGCAGGGAGGAAGAGGAGGTGGAAAGGTGTAAGAGCTAGTGAGCCAGAAAGTCTACAGTGAGACTGTGCCTTCTAGCTATGACAGGAAAGCTGCAGCCACAAAATCTCAACAACATGGCTGCTTAAGACCTGAGCAACTCCTGAAGCTGTTGATATTTCAGCAGAGATGGGAGAAATCTCATAGCGCCCTACCCCAGGATAAGAAACGGAGAATTAGTGTTGTCCTGGATTTTAGCTCCTGATTGGATGTCTAATACCAAGTGGCACCCCTAGAAATGTATACAAGCTGGCATCACTGAATGGACTCAACATATTGTATCTATGCATGTGTTTGTTTATACGTTTGTTTATACATATTTATAATAACAGTGATGAAGGGAGGGGAAGCCATGAGTTTTGACAAGGGAGTAGAATGGAGCAGACATGAGAGAGAAATAGGGTGTGTGGGGGAATGCTGTAATTATGTTTGAATTAAAAGCACCACCCACCGTGGTATACTATCTTCACAATGGTGTTTTAGTCAGTCATCAAGACGAATGAAATGTCATTGGCTGGATGCAACTGGAGATCACCATGCTAACCCATATCCACCAAACCCAGAAAAACAAATATGTTTTCTCTCATTTCTGGATCCAAGATTTTATACAGACATACATAAAACTATTAATGCCCATCTGTAACATGAGAGCAAAGAGCCTGCATGCAGAAAGGATAGCAGCAGGGGGAGGCAGAGGTGAAGGGGAAAGGGGAGGTTATGGGATGTGTGCACAGATGATCAAAACATGCTATCCCAGAAGATGCTCCAACATGTAATAAAGACATAGCAGCCGTATTTATAATAGCCAGAAGCTGGAAACAACCCAGATGTCCCTCATCAGAGGAATGGATACAGAAAATGTACATCTACACAATGGAGTACTACTCAGCTATTAAAAACAATGACTTAACGAAATTTGCAGGCAAATGGATGGAACTTGAAAATATCATCCTGAGCGAGGTAACTCAGTCACAAAAGAAGGAACATGGTATGTACTCACTGATAAGCGGATATTAGCCCAAAAGTTCAGAATGCCCAGGTTTAACTTAACAGTAACCGCCGGACTGAGAGTGAGGTCCCAGATGGAGGAGTTGGAGGAAGGTCTGAAGGAGCTGAGGAAATTTGCAGTCCCATGGAGGGAGCAAGAGCATCAAAGGGCCTGACCCCCCCCTCCCGGTCGTCCTGGAGTTTGGACCACCAACCAAAGAATACAC
>CM052705.1:19094953-19113858 GCA_028551405.1 Uromys caudimaculatus
ATAAAGTATCAAAAATGAAAAAAAAATATATGTTTCAAATAAATCAATTTATAACTTAAAAAAAAAGAAGTACTAACCTGAATAAAATACTGTATTTTATTTAAAAAAAAAAACAAAAACATGCTATCCGTGAAAGAGACTGTTTACTAAAGCCTATACTATGTACAGCAAGTATACACCAATAAAGAACATTTTTAAAAAGCCCTTGCTATATGGTGTGACAAAATTTTCTTATCCTGTCCTGGAAACAGACATATTCCTATAAGCCTCAATTTCCTTTAATGAAAAAAGATACCGTAGGCACCAAATCTTAGTGTTAGGGCAGCTCATTGCTACTGGACTGGTGGCTGTCTCTTGGTTTGTCTAGTGGGGAACACACATGGTCATACATGTGCATCAGTATGAGTACATCCAGATGGCCCAGATGTGCATACACTGCCTGAGTTCATGTGGACTTTCTCCATTTCACCCCCAGGAAGGCTTTTTATTTAATCTCTTCTTATTACATATGTATATTTTCCTGCACATTGAGAACCATGTTCCTCAATAATATGATAATGGATTTAGAATATCCTGTAATTATCAATTTATCTTATTCACTGATGAATATTTATCTTATTATTACCACCATTAATATAAACACCGGAGCTATTTGAAGGGTTTATTTATTTTTTTGCTTTCGTCTCCCCATTTCTCATAGTTAAAAAATTAACTTATGTGCACACGCAAGTGTGCATACACACATTTATGTGAGTACAGGTACCCACAGAGGCCAGTAGAGGGCATAAGATCACCTGGAGCTGGAGTTCTATTGGTTGTGAGCCTGCCTAACATGGATGTAGGGAAACAGACCCCAGTTCAAGTTCTCCTAACTACCAAAGCATCTCCAGACCTCTCGTAGGTTCTAGGCACCTCCCTGCACTGGGCAGAAGGTTTTAAACACAGCACTCTTTCCTTTAGTCTCCCTTCTGTAGCTACTTAATTATTATTATTTCTTTTTGAGACAGGGTTTCTCTGTAAAACCCTGGCTGTCCTGGAACTCACTCTGTAGACCAGGCTGGCCTCGAACTCAGAAATCCACCTGCCTTTGCCTCCCAAGTGCTGGGATTAAAGGCGTGCGCCACCACGGCCTGGCTTGGTACTTAATTGATTTAATGTGCATATTCTTCCTCATTTTGAATTTCATCGGTTATTTTTATTGTCTGAATCACAGGTTTAAGTTGATTCTGTAGAAATAGGAAGAGGAAAGAGAGAGGCGCTGGGGAAGGGGAAGAAGGCAGGGAAGAAAAAAAAACCAAACCAGATGTCATTTGAAAAAAAAATGCCATAAGAAGCCTTCCCTGGAAAGGAAGACTTAGAGTGAAGAATGGTGGAGCCAGGCATGGTCACTAACCTTTTTTTGATATTGATAATCTTGTCCCATACATCCTAACAACATACTGCTTTATTTTCTTATGATATAACACGTTAGTATTTTTTGAAAGCTAATAATCTAATTTTCCTTTTAGGTGGCCAAAGGGTCTTCCTTCTTTCCTTCCTTCCTTCCTTCCTTCCTTCCTTCCTTCCTTCCTTCCTTCCTTCCTTCCTTCCTTCCTTCCTTCCTTCCTTCCTCCCTCCCTCCCTCCCTCCCTCCCTCCTTCCCTTTCTTTCTTTCTTTCTTTCTTTCTTTCTTTCTTTCTTTCTTTCTTTCTTTCTTTCTTTCTTTCTTTCTTTCTTTCTGCCCAGCAATTTCATGAGAATGGCTTTGGTGCTGCTCAGCTGGGATCGGTCTCCTTACATGCACAGCACGCCTCTTTAACAGACAGTTTTGATAGGGGCGATCGGTCTCTCTAGGAACATTGGGGCTTTTCAAGCACAGTGCCTCGCCCCTCTTCGGCTCTCTTCTCTCGGTGCTGGTGGGAACTCTAGTAGTCGGCTGTCTCTGCCTGTCTGTGATGCTCCTTATCTCCCTGATTTTCAAGAAGCCATCTTTCAGTTTTATACTTTTGAGCAAGGAATGAACTCTCTTATTTACTCTTCATTCCCTTTTAGTATTTCATATCTGAAACCTTATTTTAACCTTTATCCTGGGGCTTAACCTCTGATTCCTGAGCCCTTCTTAAGAGGGTCTGTTCATATGTCATTCTCTTAGACCTTGTATTATTGACTAAATATCTTGGCTCCTTTGGAAACGGAATCATACAGTTGGGACATATCCCAGTAGAGGGCCTTTCCTCTGGTCTCTTTGCTTTTCTCCCCTTCAGGTGGAATCCTGGAACTTCTTGCTATGCTTTTTATACTTTCCCCAAGCCATCAGGGTCAGGGCCATCTCCGGTTTCCCAGAGCCCTGCCCTATGACGATGTCCTAAGCAAGAACACACAGCCACTCTCTGGGGTTTCTGCTTGGGCCACATGTACTTGGAATTCTCCCACTTTTTGTCTATCATCCTTGAACTCAATATTTATTTCACCTCCACAAGTTCTTCTCACCATGGACACTATCCTGAGACGTGGAGGCGTGGTAGCCACACTTCAGACTTTACTATGTGCCCCAGTACTCACACCCCATGGCACCTTAAGCCTGGCCCCTTCCTCAGCTCAGCAGTGATTCTCAGCTCAGCCTTCTGTCATTTCCTCTGCTTTCCCTTTTACCCATGCTATCACACAGGTCTAGGGCAATGCTTTGTCTCCATTCACTCCTATTTTGAGGATCTTAGAAGATAATTCATTTATTGTCATTTTGTTGTCCAAAGGTTTTGGGGTCTAAGTTCTGTTATTATGTAAGGATTTAGAGAGATTGAAAAGAAAGCTAAACATCAAGCAAATTATGCTGTCCCCACCATCTCCGCCTTTCTCCCAGAGTCTTTGAAAAGAACAAAACCACAAGAGCCCAGCCTGTCTGCTGGACCAGCCCTGTAGTGACTCCCTCTCGTCAGATTCCTTGCCTCCATCTTTGCCCTCTGGTAGCAGGTGTTCTAGCTGCTTCAGGGACACCTTCGAGGACCATGGCCTTAAATCTGCCACTATATCATGTTTTCCTTTTGTTGGATACTCCCCACTAAGTACAATTTAACCTCAGCTTAGCAGTGCCACCTAGGTTTAGTGAGTTGTTCAGGGCTATCTGACCTTTCACTAAATGGTCCCAGGTGCAAATATTTTATACGGAGTTGTTTTTCTTCTCTCTCTCTCTCTCTCTCTCTCTCTCTCTCTCTCTCTCTCTCTCTCTCTCTCTCCTTCTCTCTCTCCTCTTTTTCTCTTAGAACTTCAGTGTGTTCTCCTGTGTTCTGTTTTATTTTGTAGCCAATACCAAGACTGTGGGAGGGGACCTCTACCTTCCATGGTCTAGATTGTAGGGTTCCTGACTTTGATCTCAGAGTGTTGGAAATTATTTCCATTTTGGTTCTCATTTCTAGTGGGTGGTGGGAAATACTGGAAGTCTAACCCCGGAGAAGAGGGCGTTTCCATGATCCTGAGCTGGCAGGGCTGGGAGCGCCTTCCGGCCTTCAACCTCGCCATATTTAATTATAGTACGTTTGAGTAGCATCTCCACCACCATGTTTGGTCAATGGAAAGGGAGGAAAAAGGGTTGTTGCTTCCACCTCATCAGATAATGAATCATGGGAAAAGCTAAACAATAAGCCTGGGACACAGAATGAGCCTGAGGCTGAGTTAGGATGGGTGGAGCCGCCCTTCCCAACCCAGCCTCACCTTTCTGCATGAATTTTCATTGCTATTGTTTCTAGTTTGTTTTGATAGGAATTATTTATTTACACACACACACACACACACACACACACACACACACGCCCCATATGCACACATGCAGGCATGCTTGTCTGTGCACCTATACCATGTACGAATGTATTTGTGTGCATTGACCCTGACACCCCTACTCCTTTTCATTCACACAAAGCTCCTGGGCCATGGCTCTCTTCTGCTGATGGAGGGTTTAGGTAGCAGCAGCTGTGATAACCCCAGCCCTGGTTTGCTATGTGCTCTTATTTGAGATCTCATTGACTTTGCCCCTCAGTCTCCTTTGCGTCATATCAAGTTTCTCCAGACAGGTGAGATGCCCTCTAATACTGAGGTATCCTGAGACAGACACTGGAGGCTTGAATCTCCTGAGACTGGGAGGCAGACACCTCTCTGGGGAGAGGGACGGCCCCATCAGCAGGCAGCAAGTCAGGGCTGTTGAGATAAAAGCTGCTTTCAGGACTGAATTACCCTAAACAGCTCTGACACCCAGCAATCTGCAGGAGCTTAATGGTGTCTGTGATGGCTGCTGCTTTGTGTTCTCAGTTCCCCCCTGCTCCCTGAGGGAAACTCAGTCACACGGGAAAAGAGAAAGGTCACTGGAAAAAAAACCAACCTTAAAACCAAAACCAAAAACCCACTCACTATTCTGAAAGCAGAGCTGTAAAAATTAAGTTAAGGGAGGCTCTGGGGCTAATTCAGTTATTCCCAAGTTGGCTTCATCCCAGAGCTGGGCTAATAAAGTATTTGATATTGACATGGGTACCATGAACTCAGCCATCTGCAGGTTATACATAATGGATTTGGTGGCAAAGCTTGAGTGGAAAGAGTGGCTCAAGTCCTTGCTCTGTCCCCGCACAGGCCAGAAGAACCACAGACTTGTGCCTTGTTAAGTTCTTGTAAGACAAGACTGGATCTGTCTTACTGAAACAGGGTTATGTCACTAGGATTTGAGAGAGAGAGAGAGAGAGAGAGAGAGAGAGAGAGAGAGAGAGAGAGAGAGAGAGAGAGAAAGAGAGAGAGAGAGATCACAATGTTGGAAGCCATGCCTTAAGACTTAGCACCAGATGCTTTGCTGGGTGTGTGGCCTTGACTCATAGCTTACTGGAAGCCTTCTAGGCTGGTGGTATTATGTCCTTTCTGGAGGCTAGGCAGGCAGGTATAAATAGGCAGCCTAATAGACACAGAACCAAAGAACACAAAGTTCTGACTGCTGGGTCTGGGTCTCAGAGCCTCTAAGACAGCTGCAGACCAATGAGAGGGCAAGGCATCCCAAAGCCAAGGGTGGAGAGGGAACCGGTAGAAGAACGTTAGGACCAAATGTTCAATCCAGAGAGAGACGTGTGTAAGGCTGGGAGGCTAACGGCAAAACCGGAAGCATGGTTTCTCTCTCACTCCTGCTGGCAGTGCAGGCATACCAGCTGGAACTGCAAGATAAGGAACTAACAACAGCAGTCGCTTATAGGGCTACTGAATGGACACAGTTATCTGTGATATTATTTTTATTTTTTATTTTAAACTTTTAATGAGTCCTAGTTTAACATAAACAGAGTATCCTAGATCAAGGCCTTCCACTCACTTGCAATGAAAATACCAATTTAAATAAATACAAATTTAAATACTAAAAATACCAACTCTTGAAGCCTGAGGATCAGGCTTCAAACAATGACACCAATGAAATGAGAGAGGGTTCCTAAGACTTCCTTAGATCCTGGCCCATGACTTCCTTGGTGGAGAGATAGCCACCACAGACAGCCCCCTATCCCAGATTGCTCTGAGAATCTCCTCATTTATTTCTAGCCACCTTCAGCTGTGACTTGACCCAGGCCATGGTCTTCAGGTCCTGTGACTGTTGTGGCTGGTTTGCAGAGAACCTTGATGTGTTTGCGTATGTATGAGTGTATGGACACTTAGCACCAGTGTATACTGGGGTGGAGGTGGAGTCCTAGAAAGTCCAACCCCCTTTGAGTCATGAGAAATAAACGGTAGCTTCTAGCAAGCATACAGATATACTATCAGAACGTGGTCAACCTCTATTATTCTAAACTTACACAGAAGCTAAGAGTCAAGTCTTTCCTTGGCCATGTGCTCTTGAGGTTTGGCCTGTTGCTATGTATTGCAATGCTAAATACTGGCCTCCAAGGTCTGGATGCCTCTGGAAGGAGGGAATCCTCACATACACCAAGTGATGCTATGTAACTTTGCTCCTTAACTTAAAACTATTAGTGGAATAAAGATGCCAACAGCCTCCAGTTGGGCCAAAGGAAGGTAGGTGGAGCTCTCAGTGTCCATAAGGGAGTGCTCCTGAACTGTGAGGTCCTAGAGTTTCAGTTCTTAGCTTCTGTGTAAGTGTAACAACAGAGGTCAGTAACTGGGCAAGTCCTAATAGGGTATCTACATGCTTTCTAGAAGCTACTTTGTTTATTGCCCGTGACTGAAAGGAGTTAGGTCTCTCTAGGACACCACTTCCACCCCAGCGTACACTCATGTCAAGTGTACATATACTCACATATACCCAAGCATAAACATAACCAAGATGTTATCTTTGAGAAAACCCTCCAGTACTATCCCTTAAGGACACTACTCATCCAGTGGTTGATGGACCAGATCCTTGATAGACTGAGAGCACTAGTTGGAATGATCAAAGTCACAAGGCTGGTTGAGAAGAAGGAAATAGTCTTCTTTTCTAGGTAGCTGCACTGAGTAACGTGGAGACTTTGTTATCGATCCTCAGTCAGGTTGATAGATAACTCAGAATTCTGCTTATTTTTCTTATATGCTAACATTAATCCTGGACTAAGATCATTAAATCTGCCAGTCACTTACTAAAACAATACTAATTAGACGGACAGGTTTGCTTTTGCCTTCTTGTGAACAAACAGTCAATATTCACTCTTAAAAACCCAAGTTTCACTTTACAGTAACCGCTGGACTGAGAGTGAGGTCCCAGATGGAGGAGTTGGAGAACGGACTGAAGGAGCTGAGGGAGTCTGCAGCCCCATGGAGGGAGCAACAGTGTCAACTGCCTGACCCCCCACCCCCGGTCCTCCTGGAGGCTGGACCACCAACCAAAGAATACACATGGAGGGACCCATGGCTCGGACCACATATGTGGCAGAGGAGGGCCTTGTTGGCCATCAGGGGGAGGAGAAGCCCTTGGGCCTGAGGGTGTTAGAGGCCCCAGTAAAGGGGAATGTCAAGGTGGGACTATGGGAGGGGGAATACCCTCATAGAGGTGGGGGAGAGGGAGGGGATAGGGGGTTTCCAAACAGGAGACCTAGAAAGGGGGAAACATTGGAAACGTAAATAAAGTATCAAAAACAAAACAAAAAACAAAACAGAAAACCAAATCAGGACTTTCTGGTCCAGTCACCTGGGATTTATTTGGGAAAAAAAAAAACAAAAAAAACAAACTTTCATAGAGAAGGTTCAGGAGTTTTTATGATTTCTAAGATCTGGACAAGTTTTTGGAGACTACAGGCCCTCTGTCAATCAATATTGATGAGGAAGATCATACGGAGCAATCCTTCAGGACCCCTCACAAAAATCTACCCCTCCCCCCACACAAGTAAATGGAAGGAATGCTTTTGCTTGCAAATAGGCACTTGGTTGGGTTGGGGAGCTGACTTAGTGGACTCTCAATAGGCAATACTGTCTGTCCTCTTTCGCCACTTAAAAAATTGGTTAGATTTTAATGGCAAGATACTAGAATTTTCTTGGAATTTTATTAAAAAAATTAAAATGGAAAAAATATGCACACAAGATATATATGTGTACACAGACACTCACACACACACACATATACATGCACACACACATACACACACACACACACAAAGTACACAGGTCATAGGAGTGATTTTGCCCAACATTTTTGGTCATAAATGTTGATAACAAAGTAATCAAAGTTAATAACACAAAATTTTATATGAATATTCTGTTTTATATCCTTGATCACTTCTTAGAAATAATCTCATTTTCTTGTTACGACAGTCAGCTCTGATAAAGAAACTTGGTCTCTAAGCCTCTTTAACAGTCCACCATCTTAGTCTTAGTGCTATATGGCTCTCAGTAGGTGCTTTGTGAATAGTTAAATGCCCAAGAAATTCTAATAGACACTTTGGGGACTGGGCCTGGGAGCTCTATCAGTAGGCTCTCTGACCCATGAAGCCACTGTCGGTGGACTTGAGCTGGTCTCCACCTGAGGTTCACACTGGTGTCACCTCCGCCTTTGAGGTGAGACCCTGCGCTCTTTTACCAGTGGAGATGGGATGCAAAGCTGATGGGATACTGTTATCAAGACTACAAACTTGTTTTGCTAGCTGATTATTGTTTTCCCCACATGTCTTTCCCTGCCCATACCACAGAGAAGCAGGCTGCCAAGGCACTGACGGTGGCCTCTAGACAGTTAGGAACTGGCGTTCTCACCCCACTCTCCAGGAACTGTCAGCAATCTGATAGATGATCTGATAAGACTCCTTCCAAAGTAAAGGTTTCAGCCTTGGTGGTAGCAGACAGGTGGGCCTGGCTTCATACTCACAGGCCTTGATAAATGTGTGTTGTTTAGGGTTGATAAAGTCATGGCAGTTTGCTTTGGAGTCCTGGATTATCCCCACAAAGCCCCTGCCCATAGTAAGGTTTTTGTTTCTGTCTATTCCCCTCAGGGAGGCCCTGACTGAGCAGAGTCCTCTGTGCCTCAACAACCCTTAAGGCAGTTTCATCTGGCCTTTCCTTTTCTCTTGACAGGGGAGGGGCAAGCAGGGAAGACATCTTGGTGTTTCTCTTTGAGCCTTAGTCTACCTCCTGACTCAGATGATATAATGGAATACCTTTCTGTAAAAAGTCACAGATGCTTTAGTGGGACAAAGGCTATCAGTGATGCAGGGCTGGGCTCCAGGCTGAGGTGGTGAGCCTGGGGGGAGAATGATGATTAAAGTGGATTCCGGAAACAAGAGCTCGCTGAGAGCCCTGATGTAGTCTTTTGTTCCTCCAGTCCTGAGCTAAGTGATCTTAATCACAGCATGCTGAGCCCAAAGCTCTTGGATCATTTATTGTCTCCTACTTATGTAACCTGTCACCAAAACAAATGGCAAAAATAACGTGTTTTCTCAAGGCTGGCTGGGAGAGAGGACTGTGGTGGCTCTTGCTTGCTGCTTGGGGCAGCATTGGTGGCCCAGACATACTTTAGGGGTTCTGCTAGGAGCTCATAATTCTGCCACCGCAGAGCATCAGACCAGGGCCTCACTGGGGTCTGTCAGAGTGGTGTGTGGTGGCTTCAAAGCCGCAGCATAGAAGTCATACTTGTTTGTTCCCTTCTTCTCCTTCTAACACCAGGCCTCCTGCAGCCTGAACTGGCCTCCATCTCACTCTGTAATGGAGAATGACCTTGAATCATCTGTTCATCTCCTGCCTCCGGAGTACTGAGATTACAGGCAGATGCTACTCTACCTGAGTTGAGGACCTGCTTTCTAGGAATTGGCTTTCTTAAAATAAAAAGCTGTTGATTGGTTCAGGATACTTTGCAGTGCACCACGTGGGGCAGGGTGATGTCAGAGCAGGGCGGTGGTGTTGGAGCACTTGTCCCAGTGCTAGATGAAAACAGTGGCTTGCCATGAGGCCTGTGTGGACCAGCTCTGGGTGGTAAAGTTTTCAAGAGCAGTGCTTGGCTGGGTTCCAGCCACAGGCCTTGGCACCGTGTAGGTACCCAAGGCAGGCTTGTTTCACTAAAAACCCAGGCTCTTCTGGAATTGGGAGTCAGGGGAAGTGGTGTTGTTGGGTGCACCGAGTGCTGAACTGAATCCCCTGAATGGAAAAACAAACAAGCAAACAAACAAGCAACAACAACCACCCCCGCTCATGAAAACAGCCTTCTGCCTTGATGCCGGTCAGGGGTTGGGTAGTGTTTGATATTGCTCTGACAGGCATGGGTGCACTGTGGGAAAGGCTTTGGGTTAAGCAGCCTTGATGTTGAACCCTGACTCAGTAGAGAGATGGTAGGGTGGGTTATTTACATCCTGACCCTCACTTTTCTCAATCCTACAATAGGAAAAATAAGAAAGGCTTACTAGCATATTATGTTAGATACCCTTCTGAAGCCTTGGCATGTATTAACTTATGTGGTCCTTACAGATCATCTGAGCTATTATTACTAATAATATAAAAACTGATTCTCTGAGTATGTTTGGTATATGTGTGTCTGTGTATTCATGTTTGCATGTGCGCAGGTACATGTGTGTCTATGTGGGCACACCTGCTGAGGTTGGCATGGAATGTCTTCTTTAGTCTCTCTTTACTTCATGTACTGAGGCAGGGTGTGAAGCTCACTACTTTGGCTAGTCCGACTGACTAGCTTGCTCTTGGATCCCCTGTCTCTACCTCCTACAAGCTGGGATTACAGATGGACTGCTCCACCTCCTCAGCTTTAATATGGATTCTGGGGACCTGAACCTATGTGTCAAGCTCTTTAGCTGTGGAGTCATCTTACCAGACCTATGAAAACACTGTTTTTGATAGGAAGAAACAGAAGATACGGAAGGAGAAGGAAGTTGCCTGAAGTGATTGGCATTGCTAGGATTTAGACCTGAATCTTCTGTGCTTAAAAATTGCATCATTTGGTGTGGTAAAGTACCTGCCTAGGAAGTCTAACTATATGAGTGCAGCTCTTTAGGACAGATGCAGTGGCATATGCCTGCTACGCCAGTGATGCTGAGATAAGAGGTGGACACGGCTGGGTGTCTTTAAGTTCCTGGGCCAGCTAGCTTGGCCTGTATGGGGAAGTTTCAGGCCAACGAGAGACTTTCTCTCTCTCACACACACACACACACACACACACACACACACGCACACACACACGCACACACACACTATGCTAAATTTCTTTCTCAACAAATATCCACAGACTCAGAGGTCTTCAAGCAGAAAATGAGGCCTGCATGACCTTAGTATCTGCAGGTCTGTGAACAATGAAAGCATTAGGATACAAATGTGGGATGGTGGTCTATAGTGGGGGACACTTGCTGGATAAACATGAGAGTCAGAGTTCCGATCCCCAGGATACACTGAGAAGCTCTCACTGGTAAGCAGGCTGCTTTCAACCCAATCTTTAGTTTCGTGCAATCACTGCCAGCAGGTCCCCTTCCCTGGCCACTAAGCTGACCCTGGTCATTAGAGCTGGCAACCACTTGAGGGTGTTGATCGGCTCCCCAACATGCAAAGCCACTTCTACTAAAAGAAACTTGTTGATTTCAGTGATGAGAATCATGAATCACACATTAGTTCCACACCACCTCTCTTCCTGGTGCAGGGCCACGCTAGCTCCCAGGAAGGGGGACACACCTAAATGAAGGATGACATGTTAATTCAGAGGGTGCGAAACCCGTGCACTGACTGGGAATGCCTAAACCTCATTAAAGTGGGTGCTTCATGCAGAACCACTGCTATGATACTTCTGAATAGGTGATAATCTAAACCAGAAAAACACAGGGCATACAGCCCAGGATTCATCAGCAGGGAGTAGACCAGGGGAACGTCTGGTCTTCGAATGTATATCAAGGACTGTATCTATGACACCATGCCTGCCACTTCTTGAAGAGTTATTCCCCCAACCGAGCGGGTATTAGCGGAGTGCACCAGTGAAAGATGGGTACGCAGGAGTGTGCCAACAAGCTTCAAGATCAGCATTTTGAGTGTGCAGGTGTATTTAGTGTGATGTGTCAGTGAAGAGGCAGCTGTAGTCTTTTAAAGCAAAAACTAACACAGCAAACCTGGGGTGGTGGTGGTCAGGGGTGGTTTCTTAATAGAAAGATCTTTCTAGAAGACCTTTCGAACAACAGGATCCTTCTAAGGTTGCTCTATGTTGGCTTTGTTCTTGTAGGTGTTAAATGGCTTAGAAAATGTTACTTTTTATGTGAGTCTTAAGAAATAGATCTTTAAGCCATTTACAAATACGTAACTTAGGGCTAGTCACTTAATCTCTATAAACCTGAGTCTGTAAGGGGCTAATATCATGGCAGCAACAAGTGAGATAGCCAGCCATGCAGCTCAGCACAGCTCCTGGCTCCCAGCATCATCCAAAGGACAATGGTTATTATTGCTGTATAATGCCAGGCCTTTACTGACGAAAGATGGCACCTGAAAAGATGCCCTATGGCTCCAATATCATCTTACCGCCTTCTCCAGGGTGGTGATCTTCGTCTGCAGCCTTGGGTTTCTTCTCACCTTTGCTGCTAATGAGATACTCCTGAAGGGCTTGAGAGATACAGATTTTAACCTCCCTTTTCAGATATCCCACAGGGATGCAGGAGCTCAGGAATCTGTATTTTCACTCGGCAGCACATATGGGCAGCCTCTTTTAGACAGGGGACCCTGATGAAGAGGCAGTGAGGGTGCTTCTAGAGTGAGCAAGTTCCCGAGGATGTCCATGACTAGGCTTTTAAGCTGCTATTGACAGGGTTTACCCAAGGTTCTAACATGTCCCCCGTGGTGAGTGGCCCTTCTTGGTCTCCTACCCTTGCCCTAGGACATTCTCATACCTTGGAACTTCCTGCCTTCCAAACTCGCACCCAGTGAGAGCTACAGCTAAAGACGGAAACTTGACTTCCTTCCCGTCCCTAGCCTACCATGGAGTTGTCTACAACACCAAAGTGAGAGGCAACAATGCTTTAGAACGCCATTCAACAGTCTATTCAGAAATGGGGCTAACCGGAAGGAAAAGACACTTCACGAGCGTGGTATGTCATTAGAGTGCGCCCCTGTAGTGAACTTGGCCCAGCCTACAGAGTCTGAGTACCGAAGCCTCTGAGGCACAAAAAGACTCCCCCCAAATGGAAAGACAGGTTATAAAGGAGGGCTGGGCCTTGGGAAGACTTCCTTCCAGCAATGCTGTCATCCCTAGAAGGGCGTGCTTGGAGCATAATGGCTCTAGCTACAAATTCTATTAGCTCTGATAGTCGTTCTGAGTGAATGGATAATGCATTTAGCAGAAATAGACCCAATCAATTTATATGAAACACATAGAACTTTCTCATTGCAATTGGCATCTGTTCTTGAATCATAGGAGCATGTGTGGAAATGGACAGTCTGTCACCACGACTTCTGGGCACATTAGCTCAGCCACAGCTTAATTGGAGAGAAGAGCCAAGGAAGGCAATGGCTCCCTTATTCCACATTGTTTTAGCCCCCAAACCATGGAGCTGGGGATGGGAAGGAACTGGAATGCTTTCGACTTGATTCTGTGTGTGTGTGTGTGTGTGTGTGTGTGTGTATGCATGTGCACATGTGTGTGAATGAGTGTGGAAGCCAGAGGCCAACCTTCCATCTTGTTTCTCACGATGGTCTCTAATTTGCCTGGAGCTCACTGATTTGATGTGGCTGGCTGGTCAGATCACCCCAGTATCTGCCCAGTGCTGGGATTACCAGAATGCCTAGCTTTTTAAAATGTGGTTCTGGAGACTGAGTTCACATCCTCATGATTTTGTGGTAAGCACTTTATTGAGCCACCTCCCCACTCTCTCAAACCTTGACTTCTTGGAAACAGTAGGTTACCTGTTCCTATCTGTGTTCATAGGAGCCTCTCCCACAAGAGCCATTCCCGTGTGTTTACTGGCATGCAGAGGTCATGCAATGGCCCCGTGAGGCTCAACAACCCTAGGACCATGGTTAATATGAATTGACCATGACAGAGCATGGAGGTTCTGACTCCTAGTCTAGAGTTCTTTTCAGGATATATATATATAATACATACACACACATATCACTATTATGTGTACTTGTGCATGCTCACATGTGTGTGTACGTGCATGTATGTGTACACTCATGCTTGCATGCATGTCAGAGGTTAACTTTCTAGAGCTGATTCTCTTCTTCCGTCTCAGGTTCCAGGGATCAAACTGAGGTCACCAGGGTTTACACAGGAAGTACTTTTCTTAGCTGAACCATCTCACAGGCTTCTGCATCATTTTGTTTTCCTCTTGTTCAAGATGCATACTTGGAATTGGTAAGTAAATCCATTGTAATTTTCCCCCCAAAGACTCCAAAATTGTGGCCTTGGGTTTCATTTGGTCCTGCCTGTACCACATCTGAGCTCGTAGTAGAGGGGAGACCAGTACAGAGCCCTGGAGCTTTCAAATCCTCAACTAGACTTAGGGAGGGAGCATAGCAGAGCCGGACTGCACCTGCTCAGCTGTAGCAACATCTGTTACCAGGGACAGGGACAGACATGGAGGTGGAGACAGAGACAGGGAGGTGGGGAGAATTAGGGGTGGAGGGAGGGGTAGGAAGAGAAGAGGCTGACTCTGTAGCCCTAATTGCATTAGCCCAACCATGTGGTTAGTGTAATTGCATGTGCAAAGCTGACAAACGTAATTTCCCAGGACTTAATACTCACCCCATTTTCTCCTCCAGCTTCTTCATCCGATTAGCTAAAGTGACTCAGAGGCTTCCGAGAAGCACAACCTGGCCAGGCGTTTCCATGGCCCTAGGCTGGAGGCTCCCTGGCCACTCAGTCTCCTGGAGTGAGCCTGGCTGGCTGGCTGGGACACAAGGAACTTGGGGAACATTGGCAGTAAGAGTTTTCTCAGGGCCTGGCTTCATGGGGCTTTTGTGTGTTCAGTTGCTTCTTTGCTGACTGCCTGGAGGAGAGACGAAATGCCACCCCCACCCTTGTTCCAACTCAGTGCAAACTGACAGCGCTGAACTTTGGAGAGAAAATCTTATTATCTTGTCGCCTTCATTCTTTGTCAGAGGGTTGGGAGCTGACTATTTATTGCTCAGGCAGGGGCTTTTAGCTGTGTCTGGTCCCCTACCTCCTCCTTACACAGCACTTCTCCCTGATTGGAGATCTCTTTACCAGCAGTGGCTGAGCTGGTGAAAGGACTACAGACTTTGGGTTCATATCCTGGCCCCACTGGCTTGCAGCCATGTCCTCACGGTCCAGTCCTTCATTCTATCTTTCTTCTCCCTTCAATAGGAGTAAAAATAACTACTCTTGGATGAGGCCAAGTTAACTAGTGAAAAAGTCTAGCTCATTGGCAGGCATGGTGTGATTCCCACTTCCTGTCCTTTCTTCTCTCCCTTCCCATATACTCCTCTTTTCTTCCCTTCCCCCTTCCCCCTCTGTTCTCCTCTCTTTCCCTCTCCCTGTCCAGGGACTCAGGAGATAGGCCTGTGAATAGTAGCCTTCTTAGCAGAAATCTTGCTCTCCACAGAGGCACTCTCTGTAGCCCCAATACACATTTAGAGGGTTCTACACTGAGATGGGAGACGGGGACCCAAAATCATGGGGGATAAATATCTCCTGCAATAGAGCACACGATAGAGGGTTGTGGAAGCTGAGGTCCCTGTCTTTCTCCCTAACCAGCTCCTGATATGGCACTGGATTCTTGGGAAAACAATGGCCCCTTATTCAGTGTCATAGAGTAGTCCCAGCAAAGCCTCTCTTAGACATCTTTGGTTCAACATCCTCTTTCCCCCCTGACCTGGAGCCAGTTGCCTACCTTGTTCTGAGGTGATGTTACCTAGTAGAACAGCCTGGTGTTTTAGCTGAGTCTGCTTCTAACTCTGTTTGGAGATGGTGGGGAGTCACAGCTCTTTTCTAGTGCCTATGTGATTTCACTTGTCAGGAGTGGCCAATGGGTCCTTATTGATTATCCTTTTAGAGACAGTGAGGGTTATGTGGCAATGAACCCAGACTCAGGCAGGGTGGACCACCGCCCCCTAAATGTTGGATGGCTGTAGCATTGTGGCTGTTGACATTGGAGAACTCAGGCTCAGGCTTCCAGATGCTCACCAATCAATCGGTAGATGTTTCTGGAGTCTCTGCTGGTGGTGAGGCCAGGCTGGGGAGGCCTCCATGTCTACTTAGCACAGAATGAAAAGGGAGGTGTGCCCCCTTCCTAAATTTATGGATTTGTAAGTTGTGGAAGTTTATCACAAGGCAGTAAACACAGGCGAATCCCCTGAGGGTGAGTGGTAGGAGGGACTGAATGGATAACCGGGAAGGTCCTCACTCAGGCTATGGGGCTGGCTACGCATTTCCATGAATTATGCTGCTGTTAGGATACAGAGGTCTCTAGGCTAGGTCCTCAGCTAGGCTCTGGGAGAGTTGGAAGGTTTGAGCAAGGAGTGCTGTAAAGGTAAGGGGAGAGAGGGGAGGAGACACACCCCTTTCTTCTGCTTGGTAGCTGGCCAGATCAGGCAGGAATCAGGAATGAGAGAGAGGCAATTTCAAGAAGCTTTTGTCTTTTTTTTCCCCCCAAAACTAAGCAAAACTAACATTTAGCTAATGAGCTGAGAGCTCACAAATCTGGTGTCAAAGCTATAAGCCTCTAATTATTTTGCACTTTGCATGGGACCAGGATTCTACCTTGTAAGTAGAAATTACAGACTTCTTATCTATATTCTATCATTCTAATCAAGATGTATCCAACAGGATGTGGTGGACTATGTGTTACACCTGCTTCTCATGTGAAAAGTGCCAGTTACCCATGTACCTTGACCTCAGGGCATCTGTGAACCTCAGGGGCTCTTGGGTGGGACCTAGGAACTAAGACCCTGATTCGTGTGTGTGTGTGTGTGTGTGTGTGTGTGTGTGTGTGTGTGTCCCTTCATGCAGAGGCCAGAGGTTGATGTCAGATGTCTTCTTTGACAAATCTACCTTATTTGTTGATACAAGGATTCTTATTTAATCTAGAGCTCACCCATTCAGCAAGACCAGCTTCCTACCAAGCCACAGGGATTCCCCCTGTCTCCAAGTCCTCAGTGCTAGGATTATAGGTATGTGCTACTGTGATTGGCTCTTTATATGGGTACTGGGGATCTGAACTGGGGACTGGAGCTTACATGTTAAGTACTTTACAGAATGAGCCATCTCCATTGTCCCTAAAAGGTAAAGCTCACGGTGGCACCAAACTTACCATCTTCCTGCCTCTACCTCTATCATATTTGCCTATTCATACGCATCATAACAAGTGACCATAGCTTGAACCCCACATTATGTGTTGGGGCTCCCCAGGTGTAAAGTTCCTCTTTTGTATACTTCCAGTAATTTCCGTTGCTTAAGTGATGAGAGACCCACACAGCTTCTTTAAGGGTCCCATAACAAAGGTGGTGATGCCTCTTCTGGAGACCAACCTTTTTTTTTTTTAACCACAGTGCCAATCCCAACCACAACACAGGCCATTCTTCTGCCTTCCACAGCAAGAAATGATGCTCTTTAAATGTGTCCGCTGTGACAGAGTAACCCTTACCTGTAGGGTCGAAGATGGGAGTTGGTCCTGATATGTTTGCCCAGGGTTTTGGCTCCTTGCTTGGGTTTTTCTCAAACAGATTTCGGGATTTGGGTACTGCATTCAGGGGCATTTTCTCTTCCCCACTGACTAGAATAGAGAAGAGTTAGGGATGAGGTAGGTGGAGATGAGGTTACACTGAAGAAGGTAGGAGAGGCAGGATGGCTGACATTGGTGACCTAGAGGTGAGACCATGGGTCACTGAGATTAGGGGTCTAGAGGTGAGACCATGGGTCACTGAGATTAGGGGTCTAGAGGTGAGACCATGGGTCACTGGGTTAAGGGAAAAAAGTGCCAGGGCAAACTCACTGGTGAGGTAGCAGTCGAGGCTGATGGAAATGTTGTCAAATGCCACAGTTGCCCTGGATCCTGGACCCCACCATGTGACTATCTGCAGCCAGAACCTGTATGATGTTAAGAAGAATGTGGGTTAGGAATCACTAGGATAAGTCAAGTGCCAGGATTCATGGCACATGTGTGCTGACCTGTTGTACAGAAATTTAGTCTGATTAGTCTTACCTGATCCCAAATGCATCAGTTAGAGAGCAGGGACCAACCTTTCTCGATTTCCACTTCTCCATTACAGAGCATATCCCTTTAGAGGGGTGCCCCATCATAGCTATGGCAGATATGAGGCCTTTAAAGCTAGTTTGGATATCTCAGCTTGGGAGACTTTTGCTTTCTGGGCATGCATGGTGGATAGAAATGAGTGGGCTTGGCATTCTGCCTATGCTCACCTACAGGTGGGCTGAAGCCACTATTTAAACATTAAAATGCTTTTGTATGATACCAGCAGCTTGAGAGAACCCCTCAGTGTCTCTGTTGCTTCAAGCAACTGGTTTGTTCTGTGTTCTGTTCCATTAGCCAGCAACTCAAGGGTTAATTTCTTGCACAACAGAGATACCAAGCATCCTGAGTCTTGTCCAGTATCAGTTACTATTTTCCAACTGGTTGTTATATATTAGATGATTGACTGTTTCCCCCGGGAGAGCTTGTAATCAAACCACAGTGGGTCATAAAGTATGGCTAGTGACTCACTGAGATTATGTTTCTTTCCAGCCTTTTCATGGCTTAGAGGGCCAGGTCCTCTGACTATGGTCAGAGAAAGCTTTCGACTGAGATGAACAGAAGATGCCTTGGACTCATTTGTCTCCTGGTTTGTTTTCTTGGGGAATATCCTTCCTGGAAGGCTGTCATCAGTCAACCACCCCCTTCTGCGATAAAGTGACTGTGCCCTGAGAGCCCTAAAGACTCTTTCTCCAGATTTCAGAAAGTCGATCCAGAATGACCTGAAGAATAGTGTGCAGCCTCTGGTGTGGATGTTAAAATAATAAGAGGGGGAAGCCATGGCTGTCAATCATTGAATGGATGCAGCTCATGCGGTTATATAGCCACACGTCAGGATGCTAATCTATAATAAAAAAGAATGGTCCAGGAGACACGCTGTAAAATAGATGCCTCTCAGAAGCATTATGCAAAGTTAAAGAAGGCAGACAGTCAGTTAAAGACCTCATATTGAGTGATTCTCTGTATAGGAATCATCTAGAATAGGCAAATCTGTAGAGACAGAGAGCAGATTAGTGCTTGCCTGGGGCTAGCAGTGGAACAATATTGACTGCTAACTAGTACGAGGCCTCATTTTGGGGTGATGGAAATGTTCTAAAACTGGGTTGTAGTATTCTTTGTAGAATTCTAGAAACTTGCTGAAAGTCGTTGGCTTGCACGCTTAAGAATGGGTAAATGTTATGGCATGTAAATTATAGTTTGCTAGAGCTGTTGGGAAATGAGGGAAAGAGGAGAGATGGAGAAAGAGGGAGGGATGAGACACAGACATACAGGAGAGAATGATCTCTCTCTCTCTCTCTCTCTCTCTCTCTCTCTCTCTCTCTC
>CM052705.1:19113958-19140771 GCA_028551405.1 Uromys caudimaculatus
CCTCTGGACCTCAGTTCAGCAAGAGAGTGAAACTTCCCCATATGTTCAGCCCGGACCATGTGCAGCCATAGCCCAACACAAAATCATAAGCTTATTTACAAACTTAAGAGACTCTTTTAAGGCAATTATTTTTTGTAACTCGATGGTGCTTTCTTTAGTGTGAGCTTTGTAGATGACTGTGTCCCGTTCTGATGAGACAAGGCTGGAACTTGCCTGCACCGTGAATTGCAACCAGGTGGAAGCTCCCATGAGCATGTAACCCTGGCCAACACCTAGAAGGGATAGACGCTGGCTTAGTTCTTTCTGGCTGGAGGACAGTTATTCTTCCACTGGAGAAAAGCCTTGAAGTCAGAAGTGAACTCTTATCTGAACGATGTGTTTGTGACCAATTATTCTCAACTGCTCTACTCCCCACATCCGCCTGTGCCTTCATCTGTCTTGTGAAATCTGGTCATATTTAACCCTTTCAGTGTAACCGTTACAATTAGAGCCCAGATGCTTTTATTCTAAAGGAGAAATGACTGAGGCCATTCTCAACTGCACAGTGGGTTTGAGGCCAGCCTAGGCTACATGAGAGCCTGTCTCAAAAGAACAAAATAAAACAAAATATCCCAAACCAAACCAAACAACAACAACAACAACAGCAACAAAACAACAACAACAACAACAACAACTAATGATAATAATAACAATAATAAGTATTACTATAACGCTACTGGAAGTGTGACTAGAAAGAATCATGTTCTTTGGTGGGGAATGTGAGATAGACTGCACTGGAGTGGGCGTTGATCCCATAGCAACACACACTCGTTGTCCTCTCTGGGTCATCCTCTCCTTATCCATCACCCACAGGCTGAGGAGCCAGGACACATGTTCTTTTTGGTGCTGAGCTGCATCATCACCAGAACACCATCTTGGAGGGCGTCAGGTGCAAGGGAATGCATGACCATGTGCCTACAGGGCAGGGGGAGGGACCATCTCTCCACCGTTCCCTCCAGAAGCCCCGGGGAAAACCTCCAGTCACCTTACTTGCTCTCATTTTCCTGCTTTATTCTTCCTGACTGAGAAGCTAAAGCTGTGGTGCTCTCTAACAGCCAGCCACCAGGCCTCTTAGCACAGATGGGATGATGTAAGCTGGGGCTGTAATGCTTTAGAGGTACAAGAGTCTCTAAGGCATTCAGTGAGTTGGCGGCAGTGGAGGCTGCTGCCTTAAAGCATTTAACTGACACTGGGAGTTGCCCATATTTTGTCAAGGGAACACAGGACAGGCAGGGAAGCCTCAATCAGATGGCACCATGAACACACGTGAGGCTGCCTCAGTCCACTCTGGGGCCAGAGACTCAGGTAAAGGGACAGGCGGGACAAGTGTAGATGAGGGTCAGACAGAGGTGGCAGGTATCCGCAGGACAGAGATGAAGTGCAGGCAATGGGGGAGCGGAGACTGGAACGGCAGGTGATGGGCCGTGGTACACTGGGGCTGATTCCAGGAGTTCGTCTTCAGTGAGGGAACTGGCCAAGAGATGAGGTGAAGACCAGGCCATCTGTGATTTAGATTTCTCTGCTTTGGATGCTGCCTGGTTGTGTGTTTCCAGCAGAACCAAAGAGCAGAGGCTCTGGAAGCTTCTCCCTGATTGAGCCCTCCTGATTCTGAGTCCTCCTGATCCAAATACTCTTTTATAGTCACTTTCTCAAAGACACAGACACCAGGCCATTCCTTAGAGTGAGCTGTGGCCTTGGGCCTTAGGTCCTACACTTATTGGAGTACAGGTAGAACATTCTGGGACTGATGGGAAGCAAGGTCACAGCATATTATTGCTAATATGACAACAGACTGATAATCACACAGGTTACCCCTGTGGCCTGACCCCAACACTTTCCCTCTGGATGGGGAGGGAAGCGGTGTCTCCATGGCTGGAATAGCCTTCCCCTTCCCGAGGCGGACATCTGGTTAAGGAAAAGGTAGAGTAAGCACTTGGGGTCTCCTCCTGCTATAGGGAAGCCTGGCAGGTGGGCCTCTCTACTCTTTGGCTGTGTGGTAACTGTCAGATTTGCTTGGTTCTTTCTATTTCTCCAAAGTAGATTTTCGAATTGCAGGAGTCGATGTTGGTCTTACTTTTTTTTCTTGTCTAAACCACACTTGGCTAGAGGTCTTGGCTCAAGCCTGCTTTTGCATAAGCATGCATTAACCTTTCCATCTTGTGCAAGCTTAATAGACAGCCTGTTGAAAATTAGCCCAGGAGGATTCTGGGAGGTGATCATTTGGGCCACAGGCCAGGCCAGGTTTCCAGGAGGCAGCTCTGGAAGTGGGTGCTTCCTGTGCTCACCGAACAGATCTTTGCTGAGGACATGTGGATGCTGCTCACGCACAGTTCAGAAAATGCACCGTCTCATTCAGGCAACAGACTGTTAATGGGCAGTGAATATGAGGCCTTATTCGCAATCCTCCCAGCCTCAGGGATTGACAAACCTAATTAAGTTCACTTAATGATTCTAAGTAGCTGACAAAAAGGTGTGCGTCTGGATGTGGACTGAGGGAATAACAAGGCTTTGGTGAGAGAGAGAAAGAATGCTGGGTGGTGTAAGAGGCATTTGATAGATGGGCACCATGGCTCAGATTCCTTCCCTGGCCATTTAGTAGGATCCAAAAAAGAGGGGGAGGGGGCCCATTTTCACAGCTGGGGCTTGTCTGGGACCAGGCTGCTTAGGATGGAACTGGCAGATGCTGCCGAGAGAAAACCACTCTCTCCAGTTTCTTATTGTGCAGTTGATTTGTTCAGTAAAAGTCTTCTGAAATGGACTGTCGTAAGGCTGGGGCCACGGCATGCATTTCTATTAGAATAATGTCTGCGATGAAAAAGCCCTGCCACATCCATGCCATTATCTGCATAATTGATTTCAGTTACTGGCTGTGGAGGAGGGGCTGGGCTGGGAGGGGGGGCAGCTTTGGATTCCCAGGACCCACCCTGGTTGGATCTGACTAGGCGATGGCTGGACATATATTCTTATGTTGTGACTCTCGGTGAATGTGAATATGCCATGTTGAAGGTCAAACTAAACTGGGAATGTTTCTGCATCTACAAGCCCAACTCTCTGAGGTAATTCACCACCTCAAGACTTGGCTTCTCCTCTGGGCATAACACCAAGAGAAAAGTCAATATAGAGGCTCTAGGGCTGCCAAGGGTCAGAGAGTTCTCTCTTGCACAACCAGGCTGGTTGTGGTAAGGGAGCCTTCTGGAAAGAAGGAAACAAATCTTCAGATAAACTGCATGGAGAATTATAGGAACCCTTCCACATCGACAGATCAAAGCTTCCAGTCACTGGTTTTCCATTTTGTTAATTTTTATTTTCTTTTGTGTGGCATGGGCAGTTCTGGGTGCACCTGTGGAGACTGGAGGAAGACATTGGACATCCTGCTCTACCACTCTCCCTTGAGAAGGAGACTCTTGCTGAACCTGGAGTTAGGCTGGAGGCCACCAAGCTCCAGTGATTCTCTGGACTCACCTGCCCTCCTTAGTGCTGAGTTACAAGTGCATACTAGGAATTTCAATGCTTTCCACGGGAACTATAGACTGAAACTCAGGTCCTCATGGGAGTGCAGCAAATGTTCTTACCCACTGAGCCATCTCTCCACCCTGAGCATTGGCTCATTTTTGTGAAATGACACTGAGGGGTTCTTGGGAAAGAGAAACCAGAGATGCCACGCAGGCAGAAGGCAATCTTCAGTAAGCTCCTTCTTTGCTGTCTTAGCCCCTCATTCTGTGTCATATCTGTCACTTGCTGGCATGGGAAGTAGGTGTAAAGGAGAGAGTGAAGGAAAGAGGATCTTGCTTTATGGAGCTCTGGCCCAGCAGAGGAGGTGTCAATAGATAAAAGCGCTTGATCCACAGGCTTGAATGGGTTAAGTACTAGCTGGGAAGAGTGTGAAAGGGAGCTAAGGGGAGAGAGATGGAATAGAGAAGAAGAGGGGGAAGGGAAGGAGGAGGAGGAAGAGGAGGAGAGAAAGAAAATGAGAATACCATTACCACTTATACACACCCCACCCAAACGTGCACACTTACTCACACACAGAGGCATGCATGCAAGAATCCACTAAAGGATATGAGGAATGCCTGAGACCTCTTGGGAGCATTGTCTGTCTTGACCAGTTACTCACCAGGGAAAAGCAGGCCTCTCATTTCCCAGGCCATGTTTTCTGCCATCTGTTGCAGAACCATCAATCCCACTGAATCTCATCTACTGCCATGCACACCCTATGCTTAACAAGCCCTTTGGAACAACTGAGGCTGTAGAAGGTACCAAATCCATCCTTTTAAAAGTCTGGGCTGCCCACTCCTATATCTCAGGACCTGCAGAGAGTCCCCACGAGTGAGGCCTTTTCTGTTTCTATCTCTGTTGATGTGTGCCTTGGAGGGCAGAGGTGGTACCAGATATGATAGCCTTCCAACAAGGAAAGGACGTGGGAAAAGGATGGTTTGAACTTCCTCCTTCCCTGAGAACAACATCTCTGTGGAAGTCAACTGGAAGTCTGCTTTGCTTGTGGGCACTGAATCTCAAAATACTGTTGTGGAGTAAGTCAGGGCTACTGACTTGGTGGGACCCTGGGCAAAACACAAGGATGTAATTGATGCTATCTTAGCATTTTCACACTGCCTTTTTCTAGGATAAGAGCTTGTATTTCTTTGTTACTGTTTCATATTCTATTTTAATGATACCTGTGCTTCTTTGGATAGTGTGACAAATTATACATATCACCTTTTGCCTTGGAGCAAAGGTCATCTGTGCCCATGTGATGAGTCGGACACTTGTGCCAACTGCAGCCAAGAGCATAGAGCATTGGTCTTGTCCTAGGAGTTTGGATATTGTATAATTCACATTATTCAACGACTATGGGACTTCTGACCTCTTCACAGCTAAAGTTTATATAAGCCAGGGGACATGCTGGTTGTGACTGGTGAGAGAGAACCCAAAGAAGACTTTTGAGAAATGGATATCTAGGAGAGTGGTGGCAGAGCTGTGGAGGATAGAAGTGTGTGTGGGAGTTACACTGTGGTGTCATGAGGTGCCAATCAGGCAGCTGGCAATGTGGGTTCAGGACTCAAGAAGAAATGAAGATGTGTCAATCATATGCTTGGAAGTGAGGACAGAAGTGATGTCAACGAGGCTCCCCCTGGAGGACAAAATATGTTTAGTTGGATTCTGCTTTGCTCCAAGTATTAGAGGCTCAATTATCCCTTAGATTCCAGACTTTGTGCCTGGAGGAAGAAGGGCTGAGAACATAGGACTTCATTTTCACAGGCATTAAAGGTTGTGGAAAAAACACACACATCTGTTGACTTGTAAACTGAACTGTGGATGTTACCAAAAAAATCTTGAGGGGATCTGAACATCCGCTATCATAAGGGGGCTCACGTAGTGCCATTTTGAACAACTGCCTCTTAACGAGGCACACAGGCCTGACCTGCCTCAGTGCTCTGCACTCTTGATTGTGGAAACAGCAATCCAAAGCAACAGCTTGTCCCAAATGTCACAGTAAATCAGCATTAGAAATGGGATTTAAAGCCTCAGAGTTACTAATCAACTCCCTGCTTCAATGATCTGAGATATTTTCTGAGAGAGGAAACAGGGCCAGATCCTTCCAGAGTTATGAGTGTTGGATTTGTATATATCAATGTCTGGGTGCGCACAGCATGCTGAGCCACCAGCCACCCCTCCCTTCTCAGAGAGCAGCTCCAAAGCTGCCCCTGAACAAGTTTGGAAGTAAGTGGAAGCTGGGGCCTCTGTTGCAGTGTCTCCCTAACTTCCCTTTTTCTGAGCTCCACTCTGGAGTTCTAACCATTTCATATTTGGTTTTCCCAGGAGCCTCCACAAGACTCAAGGCTCCAGTGAACCCAATGGGCTTCATAGTCCTCTTACCTGTACTCACAGCTCAAAGCACATGGCCTCATACCATTCCCTCATGCTCAAGATGGCTACCGACAATCCCCTGACACAAACCAGAAACAACAGAAAACATCCCTGTCCTTAGAACTTTGCTTACCCTGACACTTTCTTGAATGAATGGCCTTGAGTCTCATTTCTTTAAGATTTGAATTTTTCTTGAGGGCTGACTTATTAACTCGTTTCTCCCATTCAAGTTGTCCTGACTGCTTAGGTACTAGGAGATCTCGGGAGCCTGCACAGTGCTAGTGGGTTAGGCTGTCCCTGAACTCATGTATTCTCAATGTCATTCAGATTCTGTAACTTAGCAAGAGGCTGGTTCTAAGCATGGAGCTTACTATACTATTGCTGACAATCTGACAGTCAGTAATACCTCTTCAGATACTTCTTGGTTCCCCATCTTGCCCACAAGAGACTTGGATCTGTCATTTTAATGTCAGTGCCTTCCAAACACAGTTACATATCAAAGTCATTTGGGGGAACTTCTTGAAGATAGCATTCCAAGTCTTAAGATGTGGTCTTCTCAGAGTGTCTCTCTATGGGTGGGATACATGGATTTTCTTAGTGGCAGCTGGAGAGAGAGTTTTCTGGCTCATAGTAACATTCAGTTAGATTTGTGGGCTGAAGCTTTTTTGGCAGCCTTAAGCCTTTTCAAAGTACTCTTTTCCTGCTTATATATATATATATTTTTTTTTTTTAGAAAAGAGAAAGTTTGGCGAAATTCTGGGATGATTTCTGCCAGAAAGTAAGAATTTGCTGCATCATAAAATTTTGGGAACGAAACATTCACACCTCAGAATAGATCCTGGAATCGATTTCAGCTTTGAATTAGGAAGATTGTGGAAATGCTGGCTGATCACTGCTCAGATCAGCTAATGAGGGAGTTGTACTTTCAAGTGACTCTCTGATAAATGCCCACAGAAGAGAGCTGGATTTCCCGGCTGCTTCTTATACTTCTCCTCCTCCTCTTCTTCCTTCCTCCTCCTCTTCTTTCCATCCCTTTTCTTCCTCCTCCTCTCTTCTTTCCATTCCTTCCCTCCCCCTTCCTCCTCCTCCCCCTTCATTTTTAATGCATTTCTCTCTCATGTGGGCACACAGCTAGACTACATTTCCCAGCATCCTTGAAGTCTGAATTCCAGCCAATAGATAGTGAGAAGTAATCACACATAAACATCTTCAGATGCCTCTCTCCATGTTCTCCCTCCACTTGCTAGCTGAGTGCAAAGGATTCTAAGGGCAGGAGTACAGGCCTGAGCCAGAGTGGAAGGGGTATAGGTTCCTAAACTCACCAGGCACATCCACGTTTGATTTTACATGAGAAAGAAATGGATTTCATTTCTATAGAGCTCTGGGAACGGAAGGTTTACTGTTACTTTATGTGCTGCTATCCCAATCAACAAGCAGCAGTACTTACAAGGTACTCAGGATTCGTTCCATACACTTGGCACACGTGGGTTGGTGACTAACCTGCTCCTGGCGATGGATAGACTCTGCCCTTTGCTGGCTGCAGGAGACATAGAACTCTTCTCATTTATCTGCAACCTTTACCTATCAACACACTCTGGCTACATTCTAGGCAGGGGCATCCTGGTGAGCCAGGCAGGGTACATTGAGGGAGAATAGTCTAATATGCTGGGCCAAAGATGTGACTGTTCTCATGCCTGTGTGCTGTACGCAAGGCTCTGGGCTTATCATGGAAGCTTGGTCCCTCCATTTGTCCTTAGATGTTTACTTGTCTGCTGACTACAGGTCTACATCCTTGTCTGGATGATCTGTGTGGCAGCCTGGTTCTACCCAGGCCACATTCGGCTTGCCCCATCAGGCTAGCCCTTTTTCTCAGTCCTCCTTGAGTGACTGGGCTCTGCAGGTGTTGGCCAACCCCCTCATGGCTGACACCTGCTCCACAGGGCTTTCAGGTGGCTCAGACAGAGACTCTATAACATGGCTCCATAATAGCAGCTTTTTCTGTAAGATAACAGTGCTGCCTAGGATCCCTGAGATTCTAGAAGTCACTTCTTGACTCTGAAAGCAGGCATTTAAAAGAAGCTGGATTCTGAGTTATGATACTCCTTTGCTTCCTAGTTGTATCTCTGCACAGACTGTTTCATGGCTTCTCTTGGATAAAACCAGAGCTTGAAGACCCACATTTTGATAATGAGGGCAAGGCACAAGTGCACGTACACAAGATGCACAGATCAAAGGGAGAAGAAAAAGGACTCTTCCTGATAAGATCCTCATCTTGAAGACAGCACGTGAGGCCAGCGTTTCATCCCACATCCCTGGTGGGCTTCAAGAATGAAGCCAAGTGTGTGTGTGTGTGTGAGAGAGAGAGAGAGAGAGAGAGAGAGAGAGAGAGAGAGAGAGAGAGAGAGAGAGAGAGAGAAGGATCTGAGCCCCTTTGGGGGAAGACATTTTAGGCTTAGTGGCATAATTTATCCACTGTTTTCTCCAGGCTCAGGGTACTGATTTGGACTGAGGTTGTCAACAGTGTACCTGAAGCTCCAGCTATTGCAGCGTTAACCCACTATTGGTGGGGAGGCTGAGTCCTTCCTGTTCTCCCTCATGTTTCTTGCATGCATGAACTCACCTCAGGAGAAAGATGTGAGATATAGCCCTCTCTTACTTTTTCTCTGGAGTCCATGGGATTCTCTAGGTCATCACCATGTTTATCTTCTGACTAAAGGAGACCCCTGACTTTTTCTTCCATAATGTGTGTGCCTCTGTGTCATTATTTAATCTCACTGGACCACAGTTGTTTTGAGAAATCCTCATTATGGCATGACTGGCAGAGAGGAGACTCTGCAGAGTACACAGAGCAATGCATGTTGGGAAGAAAGGCTTGTGTCGGGAAGAAAGATGCATGCTGGGAAGAACAGCTGCAGTGTTATTAGACCCCATGCTTCTCTGGATTCTCAGACTCCCTCCTCCAGCACCCAGGCTCTGTCATGCAACTTGGTTTCCTGGCCAGGCCCTGTGAGATCACTTTCCTTGAAAACTCAGCTGCTCCAGAATATCTGTGGGAGCTCATCACTCAGCACTAGATAGGCAGCAAACACTGGTTGGATAAGAAATACACAGTGCTTGGGTGATGATGAAGGCTGGTACCTTTTCATCCTGAAAAGCTTCACAGGATAATGTCTGGCTAAGAAGGAGATGGAAATGGGACCTGTGGGCCCTTGGACTTCAGTGGATCCTGGTGGCCCAGTGTGTGGACCTGAGGGGGATCCTTGTGCTGGGAAGGCAGAGAGCCCCTGTGCAGAGCTGTACGGTGGTCATGGGTAAATAGTGAGGGGATGCAAGAACTTCTGAATCAGTCACACTAGCCTGCCCAGCAGAGGACAGCCAGGCCAGGCTTGTGTGTTTTGCATGGGGACATCTCCTTCTCCTATTCTGCATGCCTATTTGCTGGGATGGGACCAGCCTGAAGACAAAACCAAAATTTAAGGAAGGGGGAGGGCAGGTGGTAGAGAAGGGACACAGAGCTAGTCCCTCTGCTGTGTTCCCCTGGTGACCGAGGAGGTCTCTGTCCAACCTGGTGTACAGTTTTATGGCTAGGTCTCCTCAGTGTCTACCTAGTCATAAAGTTCACTCCCAGCTCTTGGGAGGGAGAGTCATGAAATGGTCAGCTAAACGTCTTTAGTTCTTATGCCTTTGTTAGCTACGGTACATTCAAGTATTTATAATTAGATATCCCTGACAGAATCTATGCTTGGTTCTGGAGTTGTAGCGCATGGTGTAGGGACAGCCAAAGGCACGCTAGATCGATGGCCTATTCTCTTTCGGTGATTCTGTCCCCATTGGAGATGTGAGGTAAAGAAGACAGAATAGTCTGGATGGGAAGGGTCTTCATCAAGAAGCAATGGTGGGGATTAAGAGGACAGACATGGTACCCCATGACACAGAGAAGAGGAATTAGTCTTGGTTTCTATTGCACTGTTATGACAATCTGTAAGACAGCTCATCTATGGTTTGCGTGTGTGTGCTTGTGTGCGTGTGCACATGTCGGTGTGAGTGCCTGTGCACATGTGAGTGGAAACTAGATGTTGATTTTGATGTCTTTCTCAGCCATTTTCCACATTGTGAATAATCTCTGATCCGGATCCTTCTGATTTTGGCTAGAGTGACTAGCCAGCATGAGCCAGGGATCTGTCTCTGCCTCCAGTGCTGTGATCAGTTTGTTTTCGTTTGGACAGGATAATTGTGTAATGCTAGCTGGCCTGGAACTCACTATGTAAATCAGGTTGGACTTGAACTCACAGAGATCCACCTGCCTCTGCCAACCAAGAGCTGGGATTAAAAGTATGTGTCACCAAACCTAGCTTGGATTTTGATTTTTAAACCTTGGTTCTGAAGAATCAAGTTCATGTTTTCAATCTTGCATACAAGCACCTTACCCACTGAGCCATCTCTCCAGTAGCTACACTTAAAAAAATAAAAAAAAATTATGGGCTTCAGGATGTTTTGAAGCAAAGGAAAAAAATATAAACAACTAGCTTGAAATATGTAAGAAATATGGTCTAAATATAACCCAGAACTAAAATACATTGTCAGTCAAAGGCCTGGCAGGTACCCAGGTTCCTACCTTCTGCCAAGCCCTGCATTGTAGTTCCTCAGGCCTAGAAAGCAGAGTGGCCTAAGGGTTAAGGGAAAATCATTTAACCTCTTTAGCACTCAGATTTCTCATATAGAAAGGGAGTTAATTATAGTTTCTATCCCAAGGGGCTCTTTGAAAGATGAAAGCAGATAATGCAGCTAAGTACTCGTTACAGTGATTGGCCAGCAGTGAGCACTCAGCATGGGTTAGCTCTGACCAGCATTTGAGACTCATCCATGACTGTACCAGGAAGCTGTGATGCAATTTGTGACAAATACAAGTTAAACATAACATTTCCAGGGTGGGGGGAGGGAAAGCATGTCTAGACTTGTGAACCCAGGATTGTCTGTAGTATCTGGAGTCTATACACAGACAAAAATGAAGAAAGTGCCTTGCTAAATCTTTCTTGAGGCAGAAAGATGCTACAGGAAGGGAGACTTGCTATCCATAGTCTTCCTGGGTAAAGTAGGGATGCTGTGGCTGATAGCCAAAAGTTGAAGAGGGGAGAGAAAGTGTTTATGGCATTTCTGGTATGAATGCATGAGGACATAACTCTCAGTTTAATCGAGCTCGTTTGGAAGATGCATTTGCGAGACATCTCACTTGCTGTTTAGGACAAAGGATGCAAAAGGGAACAGGAAACCTAAATATCTCCAGAGGGAACATTTTTTCTTGTTAGACTCTGTATACCGCATACAGCTAAAAGCCTTCCTAATGACAGTGCTGGGGACCTGCCTTTGCACAGGTGTGATAAGTTGCGTACTTTCTATTTGACTGTGCGATTGCAGTGATTTGTGGGACTTGATTTGATCCATGGTATCTCCAGTTCCCTCTCATAAAGAGCTCGATGCAGCAGCCTCTACCCTGTAAGCATGTCAAAGCTTAGGGCAGTGGGAAACACTGCGTTTAGTAAGAGAGATGGTAATGAAGAGGAACCCCAGGAATTTATTCCTGGAAGAGGATGGTGATTGCAACAAGGGGAGAGAACTGGATTTTCTTCCATTCTGAAGAAAGGCAAAATTAATTCCAGAAGAAATAACAGCATCCACACTTGAGGAGGGAGAAGAGGTGGGGGACAGAAAAGGAGCCACATTTACCCAAGAGAGATGTGCAACCATGACACAGCCTTTAAACACGTTTGAATTGGTGCTGTCCTTCAAAATTACATGAGAGCACATATCTGTGTTCCAGGGGTGTTACCACTGCTCAAGACATGCCAGGCACTGCTCTGGGGATTCTTTTTCCTTATTATTCTTTGCAGTCTGGTTGTAGAGTTATGGTAATTTCATAATGGTGACAGACAATTATATTACTTCTATCACTTCGCATAGTTGTGAATGGGCAGAAGAGATGCCATTCATGGATGCAGAGCTTCAGCTGCCAGCCTTTTATGGGTACATGGCATAGTTACTGAGCTATTGCTGTGGTGTGGGAGCAATCTGACTACAGTTCTTTGGTCTCCGTGCTCAGCTCTAGCTCCCAACTCATAAGCACCAGGGCACACGATTAAGATCAGTCTTTCTTATAAAGTGGTTTTGACAGGTCAGTGACCACACACAAAGAGAGCACAGGCACCAGGAAAGTCCCCAAAGAGGGGCTCCCTGTCACAAGAGTAACAAATGCTGTTTTGGTTCTTCTGATAGGACACAGGTGTTGCTTTGAAATATGGAACACTTTGTGGTTGTGTTTATTATAGAGTGTTTTGTCTGTTTTGCTAGGCACAGGTTGAACAGAAGAGACGCACTGGAGAGGTTCCAATGCGAATTCTCAGTTTATTTAGCTGCAGTTGCTAGGTATAGTCAGTTTTTCTCAATACATATTCTGGCAATGTAGATTTATTGAGCTTTCGGTGTTAGGCATGGTACTAGGTTCAGAAATCAGTGACATATAAGATAGGGACATGATCTCTGCTCTGTGTACCAATTCAAATATTTAAAAAGATCATTAAAAATGAGAAAAAAGGCCGGGCAGTGGTGGCGCATGCCTTTAATCCCAGCACTTGGGAGGCAGAGGCAGGTGGATTTCTGAGTTCAAGGCCAGCCTGGTCTACAGAGTGAGTTCCAGGACAGCCAGGGCTATACAGAGAAACCCTGTCTCGAAAAACCAAAGAGAGAGAGAGAGAGAGAGAGAGAGAGAGAGAGAGAGAGAGAGAGAGAGAGAGAGAGAGAGAGAGAGAAGCACAGGGTTGCCTAGAGAGCCACAAGGACACATTGTGGGCATACAGATATCCCAGGACTGAGGGACGACTTCTTTAAAAAGTGAATGGGGAGTGGTATTTAGAGGTGTGGGTGGCAAAGGAAGAATATTAATGTGCAGAGACTTGAAGATGTGAAGCCTGGAGCTAAGGAATGTTAGCATGGTAAGGGAGTTTGGCATGGCACCATTGAGTGAGAGAGGTCTGGGCAGAGGGGGAGGAGGAATGGTATGAGACACTGAAGCTGAGGTTGGGTATATCGCACATAACTTTAAGTAAAGGTCTTATTGGAGAACATAGGAAATACTCTAAAAGCCACAGGAAGTCAGGGAAAGGAACAGATTTATGTTTAAAAGAATGGGCTGACCAGGGGCTGTGGGGATCTTCTCTTTGATAGGCTCTTTGGTAAGAATACTTCCTGACATGTAGACTTTGGAGACCCCGAGGGAGTAGAGATGCTATATAAGGAAGCAGAGAGAATAACGTTCCCAATGCTAAGGTCTATGATGGGCCGCTGATAAAGAGGAAGATGCTGAATGGCGGAGACTAGGGTTCTGCCTAAGGGGGCCTTGTGGGATGAAGGCTGAGGGTGTAGACTGCTAACACCTACCACAAAGGCTGGGAGAAGGGAGATGGTTTGCCTCTGTCCTTTGTTCACCTTCTTTTCCTCTTTCCCTAGTTGGTTTCTTCCTCTCTTTCCTCCTCCTGTTTCCTCCTCCAGGTAGCTATGGCTCTCTCTCCTGGGAGAAAGTCAGAAGAAGGTGCTTCTTGCCCCTCGATCAGTGACTAGAACCAAACAGAACGTCTATGACTTACACAGTCACGAGAACCTCACCGTTGAGGTTCACATGACTGGCTATCATTTCTAAGATAACTATGCTAGTCTCCTATGAGGCATTGTGTGGGTGAGGGGGCAGAACAACTGTCATTTTTAATTATACTCCTTATTAGCAGTGTTTAGTGATTTAGCATCTAGTGTGGACCGAGGAGTTCACCAAGCACTTTTCTTCCTCAAACCAAGGAGACAACTGTATGTCTCCATTTTGCAGAACATGGAAGATCAGAGGCTGGATTTGTACTGTTTGTTCAATAAATTACTTCTGAAGCCACTCAGAGGCTAGAATAAAAGATGCTGAAAACCTGCTGACACCTCGTTATGTATAGATTCTTTTGATGATCATATTATTTATTCACACAACAGTCTGGTGAAATTGGACTGCTTACAGGGTGGGATGATGAGGCTCAGGGAGTTTCAATAATTGGGATGAGGTCACACCACTAACTAAGTCCGTGACCGTCCCATTTGAAAGCCTATGGTCCAGCTTTATCACTGCCACATTCTAGGTTGATTTCAGCCAGTGAGACTGTCAACCGGTTCACCTGTGGTTCCGCATCTTGGGCCTCCAGTCTGCATGCCTCATACTGCCTCTAGCTTTGGGAACAAGTTGGTGGCTGGTGGGCTTTTTTTTTTTTTTTTTTTTTTTTTTTTTGTGAATGGAGACACTTTCTTCTCCCTGTAATTATGTGTGGATCAGGTCACAATGCGTTGAAAACCAAGCTGGCTTTTGTTTGAATCTTCACTGAATCCTCAAATGGATACTTTGGCCTCAGTATCAATATTGGAAATACCAGTCTGCTAAACAACCGTCAGAGGGGGAAGAAGAAGACTGGGAACAAAGTCTTCAAATGGATCTCCCGAGGAAGGGAGCCAGCAGACTCAACATCTTACTTGCTTTAAATCCCCCGGAGTAGCTATGAAATAGAGAACTTGCTGGGCTGAAGAGAGAGGGTAAAAAATCAACACTTTGATTCATCTGAATTAATTTTACAATTCCAGGAGGGATGGCTCCAGCATCACCAGCAAGGTTCCAATCCCTATGTGTGGCCATCACAGTCCCAAAGGATAAAAGACCAGCCCGCGGAGGTGGCACCCACACTTTCCCCTTTCTCCACTTTAATTAAATCCATTTGTCCCAGGGTCATTGAGCCTGGAGACATCTCTGGGCTCTGATCATCAAGCCACATACATCTGAAGGAGAGGATGGCTGCTGCTCAGAGTTAGGAGAGGGCTTCTTCCATCTGATAGGAGAGGCGTTCCCATGAGAAGTTGCAAGGAACAGCATATTAGAAGGTTTAAGAGAGGAGTTCGAAGCCCAGCTCCACACGTATGAAGCCCTGTGATGACAGGCATTGCTCTTTGCCTTGCTTCGAGCCTTTGGTCCTCATATTTCAAAGGTGGGTTCACCAGAATAGCAATTTGGGTATCTTTTGTAAGACTATTGTAAAGGCTGCACTGGACGCTAGAGTTTGATGCTTAGCCAATAGCAGAAGGTTTTCCCTTCCAGTCTACTCTGTAGATAGGACATTACCCTGCCTTTTGCCATAGGCTATGTCTGCACCACCTGTGGGACATTCAGTAAAGCACAGCAGTGTCACAGAAACGTTGCCGTGCCAGGCCACTTTTACTCAAGCATTGCTTGCTTCAGGCTGACTGCAGGTGGCAGGGTAGTGCTGTCCTAGGGAGACAAGTGTGGCAGCTGAACTCCACGGGCTTCTGCTCCATTCCAGTGCCACATGGAGCTGGAGATCTGGTAGTCCAGCCATATCCATTTGGAAGAGGGAAGGACCGAGGCTCAAAGGAGTCAAGGATCTTGCCCAAGGTCACAGAGGTCATTGGTAATAAAATCTGATAAGATCCATGGTCCCTGGCAGAAGCTCCTCTCTGATCGGTGAGGAGACTGGCATCTCCCTATGTCAACCTGCCTCTGGAGCTGAATCAATAGAGCAAAAGCCTCCGGGTTCCAGTCTAGGATCTGAGGCCAACTTGTTTTGCTCCTTTGATTTTTTTAGCGTCTTCTCATTAAAAGAATGCTAGAGAATAGTGATGAAGCTTCCTCATCCACTTAGGTTTTGTTGTTAAGGAGCGAAGAGGAGAAATGGCAAATGGGAAAGCAAGGCAACACCCATCAAGTGAGAGAAAATGCCAGAGAGATATGAAACCCAAGCATCATTTGGGAGTAGCTCGAGTACCTCATTTTCGGCTCTCTTCACAGACAGATCCTGAAGGAAGCTAATCAGGCCAGGTGAGAGCTGCAGGAGATGAGTGTTCATTAGCGCACCATCCCCTGAAGGATCTCAAGCTCCAGGCAATTGGTAGGAGATGTGCATGTCTCTGTGTGTGCATGGTTGTGATGGTTAATATTGACTGCCAACTTGACAGGGTCTGGAATTGCCTAGGAGACAGACCTCTGGGCTCATTGGTGAAAAGGATTTTAGTTTGGGTTAACTGAGGTGGGAAGACCCAACCTAAATGCAAGTGTTACTTTTCAATGGGGTGGTTCCATTCAATGGGGCGGAGTTTCAGACTGAAGTAAAAGGAAAAAGCCAGGGGAGCATCAGCTCTTATCCCTCTCCCATTACTTATCTCTGACGCAATGTAGCCAGCTGTCTCAGGCTTTTGTCATCATGTTGTCCCTGCTATGATGGCTTAAACCCTCAACTATGAGCCCAAATAAACCCTTCTATGATGGTTTGTATATGCTCTGTCCAGGGAGTGGCACTATTAGAAGGTGTGGCCCTGTTGGAGTAGGTGTGGTCCTTTTGGAGTAGGTGTGTCACTGTGGGCTTTAAGACCCTCATCCTAACTGCCTGGAAGTCAATCTTCCACTAGCAGCCTTCAGATGAAGATGTAGAACTCTCAGCTCCTCCTGCACCATGCCTGCCTGGACGCTGCCATGCTCCTGCCTTGATAATAATGAACTGAACCTCTGAACCTGTAAGCCAGTCCCAATTAAATGTTGTCTTTTATAAGACTTGCCTTGATCATGGTGTCTGTTCACAGCAGTAAAACCCAAACTAAGTCACCTTTCCTCCTTAAGTTGTCAGGTACTTTGTCATAGCAAAGAGAAAAATAACCAATAAAATGTCTTAGATAAAGGGCATGGGGACCTTGAGACCTTCCTATGTCAGCACTGTGCTTTGTAGGGTAAAACAAAGCAGGGGGTGGGGGGATGAACAGTAACCCACCTGTCAGTCACATCGAGGAGTGACAACACCGTCCACTGCCACAGGCTTAAGCCTTCATTGGTGGCAACATGCCAGACCGTTCGGCTTTGCTCCTTCCCAGTTTTGTTCTCCACCAGCACCAAAGATACATTTCCTCTTAAAAGCCCGTGGATGAGCCAGGACATCCGGAGCTGCGAGGAAGAGAAGCATCCGTTAACGTGTTATTGTTGAATGAAAATCTCAAGTATCCTTGGAGCCCCGGCTGAAGCTTAAAGGGCTTTACTGGAGGCTCACCTGAATTGATCCAGCAAGGGCAGCTGGATGCCCACGGCCTGAGCTTGTTAACTGCTGCCAAAAGACTGTCACTGAAGTTCAAGGATCTGGGCAAGAACCACCAGCAAGCAATTCTGAAGCCTTATTGAGGTTGATGATATCACCCCAAATTTCACATGATTCTACCTCTGCAGTGGACCAGTAGGGCTGTTCAGGTGAGCTTCCTTAAGGACACTCAAAGATTTTTGTCTATAGTCTCAACTCACTAGGTGATTTTTTTCCCCATTCAATTTCTTTCGATTTAGAAATAATGGATTTTTGTATTCCTTCTAATAATTATAGGTGTTATTTGAACAGTGTCAGATCACATGTTAGTTAATGGGAGACTTCATGATTTGATAGGCAAATCTCTCTCTCTCTCTCTCTCTCTCTCTCTCTCTCTTTCTCTTCTATATATCATGATATCCTAAAATAATTATCTTCCTAACTGAGGATGCTGCTTTACCAAAAGGAAGCTGAAAGCTGTTTTTGTTGTGTCATGGGTTTCTATGGCACCATTCCCTAGACATTGGAAAGGGAATTGTAGCTGATCATCTTTCTAAGAACGTTTAAACATAGTCACGTCAGAGGCAGTGCAGGCTACACACTGAGGTTTGAGGGAATAGAGGTTGTGTTTGATAGAGATAATCTATAAACAACAGCTAAAATGTCAAAGAACTCTGCTGCTCAGAGTCCGAATGGAAAAAGGCTCCTGGAGAAAGAAAGAAGGGCAAACAAAATGTATCCTGGACATGCGAGTTCTTGGCAGTCATGGCTCTTGGACTCTTGTGGTTTGGAGAGTTATTTCTCTGTCACACCCAGCCTCCGTCCCCCATCCCCTTACTGGTAGCTGCCTTATAATTTGTTTGAAGAGGACAGTACACCCAGCCATAGTAGTAGCCTGACCATTCATACTGTCCTACCTATAAAGCCCATCTCTAAGGAAGCCATGCACTCTCCTGAGAAAGCTCTGTGACGCCAGGCATAGCCCTGTCATTCTCTCCTCCCCTTCCCAGCCTCAGTGCCTGCTTACCTCTGCATTCGGGTATGCCCCAGAGGAAGCTGCAGCCTTCGTTTTCTCCACTCTGTGGCTTCTGTTCCACCTCCGTCTAGCCCCCGTCCTTCCAATTCATCTCCTTTTCCCTATCGCCTCCAATGGCTATGCCTACAGCTCCACTATCTACAAAGAGGATCAGATCCCTCCCATCTTAGAAAAAACAAATGCCTTCTATTTGATTCTGTGGCTCTTCTGGCTTACAACCTGTTTCTGCACCTCTGCTTAGATGTTCACATATCTAGGAACAGGAAGGTAACTGGTACCTCTTCTTTATTCTCTTTTATGTTGGGAATGGAGCTTGGAACCTTGTACATACCAGGCAAGCACAGCACCACTGAGCTGCATTCCCATTCATTTTTCAATGTTTTTCCAACGGGCTTCTATCTTCATTTCTTCACTAATCTAACAACAGAAGACTCATATTGCCTTTAGAACTTATTCTCTGAAGTACATTCATGGTTCTTAAAGCACCCCTTCCCCCCTCTCTCCCTTCTGAAACCTCTTGTGAACCTCTGTCACATTCCGCTGTCATCTGTGACTCAGCTCAAAAGCTTTCAGTGGGTTCTTATCTACATTGGAAAAAGTTAAGATAACCATGGTACGGTCCTCTATGATCTAAGGAAATCAGCATGCTTTCTAGTCCGCAAATACTGATGGAGCACCCAGGCTGAGTCCCATATGTGTGAGACAGAGATAGATACACAAGAGGTTTCTTCATCTTCTGGCAATAGTTTTAGGTAAATCAGGGTTGGAGAGAGGGAAAGAGAGAGATGAGCTAGAGGGAATAGAGAAAGGAAATTAGAGAGAAGAGGCAGAGGAGAGATGGGGTGGAGGTGTTTAAAGCAGCCTTAGCCATCCCCCTGGAAGTGCATAAGGCTCTCTTTGGCTATCTGGCTCTGATATGGTCATCTACACATTCACAAATGTTTACTGTGTGTTACTCCTTGTGGCTCATTCCATGAAATACTTCTCTGCCCTCATATTGGGATATCATTTGCAAGTTAAAATTTAAGCAATGTAACTGGCTTTGCGTATGCTGTAGGACCAGCTGATAGTCCATATAAGACATACAAGACAAGGTAAGACCCTTGACATTACTAAGACTTTAGTCACCAATCCTGTTTGTCCTAACGATTGAGAGTGATGGGTAAACAGACTGGAAACAAACCATCAGACAAACCTTGCTTTCAAATTATAACGGTACCACTTATGTTACTGACAGAAAACGCACCTAAGAGTCAATATGAAACCTAAGGCATATGCTTCAGTAGCATCTGCTTTTTAGAAATAGATGAAGAGAACTTGGAATAAGACTGAAACAGGCAGTCAGCAGACAACTAGTAAATGCGTTTGGGATCATTCAGTGCTCCATGAACCCTGAGTCAGTAGGGAGATGTGTCTTCTCAGATGTGTTTCCTCCAGATACAGGGTTTCTCTGTGTAGTCCTGGCTGTTTAGAACTCACTTTATACAACCAGGCTGACTCGAACTCAGAGATCCACCTGCCTCTGGCTCCCGAGTACCAGGATTAAGGATTAAGCACCACCACTACCCGCCTCCTCGGTCTACATCTTAACTGCAGTTTCCCATCCATGATGTCCAAATTCTGCCTCTGAGCCAGTTGTTTTTCCTTTCAGAGTCTGATCCTCACACCAGACCTTGCAATGTTAACCTGGTAGAAGGGCAGAATTTCCGGCTGGGTACAGCTCTATTGAATGAGAGTCCGCAGAGAGGCACGGAGTGAGAGACATCCTCTGGGGCTCTGCCATGGCGTTGCTATGACTCATTTACTACCTTTCCAGAATGCAGCGGGATCAACCAACCTTTGCATCAATACGCTCGCTGGGGGGTGGGGTGGGCAGAGGGCTCTTCAAGCCACTCTGGTTTCCTGACTTGAAGACTATGGATGAACTAAGTGTCTGTGCTCTGAACTGGTTCACCTCCTCTGAGTCCCCATTGTTGCTGGGATCGTAGCTGTCCCTTTCTGCCTAGCTTCAAAGGTTGTTATGGAGACTCTGGAGACTGGGTGAGACAGTGAACGTGATACCCTGAATGGACGGCACATCAAATCAATGGTTTTCAACCTGGGCTGTAAACTAGGAACATCTGTGGAGTTTCCAAACTGCCACTGTCTGGGCTCCACTGCAGATTCACTTTTCAGAAGTCTTGGAAGGTTCTGGGCAGCAGTAGGCTTTAAAGTCCCTCCAGGTGATTTTGAAGTGCAGCCAGGCTGAGACCACTGTGGGAGAGGGACTATTTAGTGTAGGAAGTAGCCTGGCTCTCTCAGTGAGGGGTCCATTTTCATCTTGGACTTGGAGTTTCAAGCAAATCTCAACACTAAGAACTAGTTTTAAATGTGTCCACAGAGTGAGGTGACTTTCCTATAGGGGAAGGGCTCAGTCCTCAGCAGAGCCTTCATGGGTTGCCATGTGGCATTCCCAGGTGAAACTGGGGACAATTCAGGCAGTGAGAGTTCCCAGCATTGAGGGTGAGCAGGAGCCAGGATTCTCTCCTCTTGGACCTGAAGACTAAGGTTCTTAGTAAGTTCTTTTTTGCACATGTGTGCATGTGTGTGTGTACATGGACAGGTAGGTGCACATGTGTGCACGGGCAAAGGTGCATGTGGAGGTTAGAGGACACCCTGACGTGCTGTTTAGTAAGTACGGTCCATCAAGGTTTTTGTTTTTGTTGTTTTCTTTTTGTTTTGAAAGAGTCTATTGCTAGTCCGAAACTCACAAAGTAGGCTCGACTGGCTAGCCAGCCACCCACAGGGATCTCTGTCTCCACCTCTTATGGAGGGGGTTAGAAGTGTAGGACACCACGCCAGGCCTGTATTTAAACAGGAATTCTAGGGATCCAACTCAGGTCCTCATGCAGGTAAGGCAAATATTTTACCAACCGAGTTATTGCCTGAGCCCATTAACTTCTTAGTGCTAAGAACTGGAGGACTGATGTCAAGACGACTGAGAATCCCATTTAGTTACCTGTATCTAAAACCACTTTGGTTCCTAAAGCAGAGTGTAGGCTCGAGTTCTTCCTAAGGATTTCATTCCCTTTATCTAGCGCTAAAGAGCCGTGCATGCCACTCAATGTAGATTCCCCAAGCCAAGTGTATTTAACCACTTGGTCCTGACAGCAAGTTTCTAGTGCCCATGGCACGGGAATTTAATCTTAGAATGCAATCTTAATACCTGTTTCTGTCTGGGTGGCCTATAGAGTACAGAGTCATTTTCTTATTGACTCTGTAAGCCCGAAAGCCACACTAGGCACATTCCCACATACTGTCTGGTTTTTGTACCCACAACCCCCACTCATGTATGTATTATTCTAGCCTGTTGTGGTTTGAATATGAGTTGCCTCCTCCCCAGAAGGCTCATGTGTTGAAGGCTTGGTTCTCAGTTAATAGACATAATCTTTGGGGGTGATTTAATACGAGCTTTGACTTAATGAATAGATTATTCGTGTATGATGGCATCACTGGGGGAATGACAGGAAGCAGGAGGAGGGTCCTGGTTAGAGAAAGTAGGTCACTGGGGGCATGCCTTGAAAGGAACATCTTGTCCTAGACCCTTCCTGTTTGTCCTTTTGCTTCCTGCCTGCCGTGGGGTGAGCAGCTGCCCCCTGCTTTGCCCTTTCTCCATGCTGATTTCATTGTGCCATGGACCCTACATGCAGTGGAGCCAGCCGGTCATACACTGAAACCACTGACATCCTAAGCCCGAAAGAGTCTTTTGTCCTTGCTACTGTTTTCCTCAGGCAATTTGTCACAACAGTGAAAGTTTGGCTACTATGCACTCATTTTTCAGAAGAAAAGTTTGGGGTATAGAGAGGTGAAGTCGGTCACTCATGGACATGAAACTCAAGTGCTACAGATGGGAACTCGACACTGCCTCTGTGTGGTCTCTCTACCACATGACACCACGTGTGCATGTCGTGGTGATCCTTAGATCCTGAAAGCTTTAGGGGGCTTACTGAAGAGGTTCTAGATTCTTGCTTCATCGTCATGGTCCGCAGACCAACAATGTTGGTGTCCCCTGGGAACTTTCTACAAATACAGGGCCTCCTATCCCAACCCAGCTCAGCTGAATCAGAATCCACAGTTTAACAGGGTCTTATCTGAAGACTCTCAGAGTGGAGGAATTAAGGAGATAGTGGATTTTAAGCCATGAATTACCATTGTCCCTGTGGCAATTAGTGGTCCATGTTATATATTTATGCAGGTATGCAGAATCTTACATAGATATATAGTAATAAAAATTAGCAGTTATTTAGGTCAGTAACAATAATTTTTAATCCTTCTGGATGTTTCCTAATAGATATAGGTTATAAATGGCAGGCTTCTGATTAACAAACTCTTTTGCATGCAGACAGCATGTGAGACAAGGGAGGAGAGACACCACAGGTGCATGCCACCAGCAATTATACCTCCTGGCTCCAGCTGGCCCTTTCACAAGGGCCTTTTTTCCCCTGCCTCTCTGTGGGGCCTGATAGACTTTCCAATTATGTGGTACCACTGTTTGTCATTTTATTAATTAAAGTCCTGTATGGAAAGCAGGCATAGCATTGTGACTAGGCCTAATGCTATTATTTCTCTCATGGCCCTTTCCTCCTCCAGAGGTAATTACTGTAATTTTATGTCTAGGATGTGACCCGAGTTTGCTATGCATACCCTGTGTCTGTTTCAGAACCATCTCTTGAACTTGTAAGAAAAAAAAAAAATCATAGCAGAATTTTGGCTGAAAGATTCAGTGGCAGCAAATATTGTCCATGCTGCCTACAGCAGGTCCACTTCTTGGGTAAGGGATTTTTACAGTTTTTCAAATTACTAAAGGGCAGTTGGAGCTCCACAATTAGAGCCAATATCAAGGATGGATGCTCCAAGTGTGTAGTTCATAAAAGTCAAGGAAATATATTTGACTAGACAAAGACACACAAAGATAAACTTGATTGAATATTAACAGGTATTCCACATGCTCCCTGCACCAGAGGTCACCTGGCAGAGAACAGATGACCAAGACTGGAGTTATCAGGGGCACTAAAAAATGTATTGGGTGTAGGCTGTCAGGATGGGAATGTGAAATGTCTCCCCCGTAGGCCCATTTGTGTGGACTCTTGCTCCCTGCATAGCATGGTGGTGTTCAGAAAGTCAGGAGAACCTTCTAGACATAGGGTGTGATAGGACAGTAGAGACTGGGCTTGAGGGTTCTAGGTTGGTTCTGCTTCTGGTCTGAGCTCTCTGCTTCCTGTCCACAGAGATGTGAGCAAGATGCCACATGTTCTCACTGCCACCGCCAATGACAAGAGCCTACACCTTTCATAGCTGATACTGCAAGCTACAGTACATCCTGCCCCACCCCAACATTCTGCTGTCACATATTCTGTCTCAGCAGTGAGAAAAACAAGTAACATGGTGCTCAAGGCTCCTCTATGACCTGAGGTACCAGCAGTGATTCTGGCTATGAACTTATAATTTTAAGAGTTCCTTGATTTCAGTGTGGCATCTCATTAACTTGAGCTGAGAGTATTGACTCCTGGCAAAATCCAATGTTTTTGTTCTCTATTTTCTAATTCACCTGAAGAAAATAAACACCAACTCTCTAGCTATAAATAGCCTAATGAAAAATCAACCCAGCAAGAGGCTGGCCAGATGCAGATTTTTTTCTTTTGATAGCAGGCAAATAGAATATGATGTTGGCAAGTACTTGGAATTATAGTCGTTTAAGAGAAGTTGGATGCCTGGTCACTTAGGAGGCTCAAAGACCAGAATCCTTCTTGAAAACGTTATCAGTGATCACCCCAGCCAGTGAAATTCATGTCACTTTGTAAGAACATGTAGATTGCACATAAAAAATTATAACTAGGGATCCCTGGGTGCTAAAGTTAAGTAGCCACAGATATCTGTTCTTACTGGGTTTTTATTTCTTCTCCATTTTTTTTCTTTCAATGTGTATCTATGAGTTTGATAACTAGGACAAAAACTATAAAATTAACTTATGGTGTACAACTATTTAAAATCAAGCTTATGAGGAAAAATGATGATATATGAATATCAAAAATAACCAAGAGGAGAAGATCCCACATTTACATAGTCTGTTGATGGTTTCTGTGTCCAGGTCTTTGTTTCCCCATCTGGAAGGAAATGTACCAACCTGGTTACAGGAATTGTCTTTAGAGGGTAGGATTGTGGGTAATTTCACTTGCCTTTTTCATACTTCATTGTATTTCTTTAATGCTCTAAAATAAGCGCAGAATACTTTTATAATCAGAAAAATATATATGCTATCCTTAAAAATGCAGAGGATGGATTTTGATGTTGTTGGAAAGTAGGAACAAGGGGTGTCTTACCCACCTCAGAAAGGGTGAGTGCTGGCAGCTGAGCTGTGGGCTTTGTGAGGAAGCCAGGGCAAGTAGATGCTTTGAGGGAGGGAGGAGGCACGGCGTGGGGCAGAGCAGGGGCTCTGGGTCAGAAACAGTGGCCCGCCTTTCACTTACTCAGAGCCTTAGCACCCATTTATTAATGGGGTCAGCTAGTGATGGCCACCTTGCAGGGATTTAATCAGATTCCGAGAGACCCTTGCCCAGCTTAGCAAAGATATTTGTTAAATGTTCTGTTCTTTCTCCTGTGTTCCAAATGGCAGGTAAGAAATCCGTGTTAGGGGTGTAACAGGCAAATGCCCATGCACACACAGTCAGAAGAGTGTGTGGAAGATTCTGCGTGGGAGATTTGCTTTTGTTTTTTTTGTTTGTTTTTTATCCTTTCTAGATTCTTTAGAGAATTCCTCCATTCTTATAGAAAGAAAAAAAGATGGTGTGATTTCTGGTGAGCAGTCCCCTTCTGTGCCTCAGTTTCTCTGTGAATATTAGAGACAATGCTGGGGGTTAGATTTGTAGTTCTCCTCTAGGGAGCAAAGTTGAGTCTAGGTAACATTTCTACACCCTTCATGTGCAGTTGTTGTGAAGAGTGCGGGGTCAAGGAAGTTTTTGTGTGTGTGTGTGTGTGTGTGTGTGTGTGTGTGTGTGTGTGTGTGTGTGTTTACCTAGACCCATGACACATCTTCCAGGGATATATCTACTGAATGTTTAGGGAGTCTGTGTTCTAGCAGGCTAGTCTTCTGGATATGGGCCACTCAAAGCTAAGGTTCGATGTTGGGAGCTATGAGCACCTATGATTGACACTGCTTTTGAAAAGACCCAAGTCTGCTATGGGTCAAAGAATTTTCACCCACCCCCCTGGGCCTTGACAGTAATTCTTCATATGCGCCAATTTCATCATGTAATGGGGAAGGGATTAAGTCTGAATGGCTCAGTGGTATTAGATTAATTATGTCCACATGTAACTGTAATGGCTGTTGATTATTTCAGCCCATTAGCACGTATCCTGGCAGAGTGCACAATGAGGGGATGACAGAATGCTAGTCTCCAGTTTCCTAGCTCTATGTGCTGAGGTAAGAATTATTGGATGGGAAAGTCTCAATAGACCTTTATTTGTTGAATCTCTGAGACCCAACGTGGAGACTTTTCTCTAGCTCCTATCCTTGAGGGGCTATGTAATTAATTAATTAATTAATTATTGATGAAGTGGGTTTATTCAGCATGTTCTCCTGGCACTATTGCCAGTAAAATAGTTCTTGCAAACTGCCTACATGATCAGTCTTCAAGAAGTAAGAACGTGAAATATGTTTTAGCAGCGATTTTTCTTGCATCTGAGCCTGGCTAAAAGAGGAGTAACAACAATGTTGCTGGCATTCATTAAGCATTGTGAAGATGATAGAGTTTTTGCATTTCTATCTGATTCCAGCAACAGTCTCACGCAGCAAGTAAAACAGGGATTTTTATCCCCGATTTGGAGGTGTGACTTGCTGTTGGAGGTCAGATGAATCCTTAGTGGGGCAGCCGTGAGATTTAAACTCACCTGACCTATGTTGAATTCAACGACCTTGGAATGTTTAGAGATTTGGCTCTGGACCAACCTGCCTAAAGCCATTTGACAGCAGATTGACCTTGAGCAGGCCATTCAACCTTCTAAGCCCCAGTTTCTGCATCAGTAAATGGGGTTTGCACTTCTTCACAAGTCTGTACTGATAATGAGGTGATGGAGCCTAAGAGTCGGGTGTGAACTAGGGACCAATGTTTTAAAGCACATTACAGGTTATCTTTACATATGCTCAGAGTAAGGGAGAGTTTCTTCTAAGGTGTAAAGGACAAGGGTCTCTAATTAAGACATTTGACGTCCTTTTAGGGTAATGGAATGAGTGAGGCATTAGAAACCCAAAGACTTTATATTGAGAACAATTTTTTCCCTTGGCTTTCCTATGGAATAAGCACTCCAGAGAGAGCCCCTGGGTCTTCTGTGAGGCCAGCTACCAAATAGGGTTAGAATCATGGCTTGCTGGCTCAACATGGTTGACTCTCCACAGCATTCCCGCTTTGCTACCCACTGGCCCCATCCTTCCACTGGATGTCTGTGAGCTAAGCAGTCAAGCCCTCAGCCCCATCCTCCTTCCTCATCTATGTAAAGATAAGATTCACTCATTCCCAGGGCCAATGTAGGCAGAGGGAGTAGCTCTGCAGTCCTTGCTGTACAGTGGATTTTTACAGTAGTGATACCTTTGTAGTCATACGGGATAGCTGCTATTGAAAACCTAAAAGAGCGGAAACCTCAGCTTGGGCCACAGGGCCCCACAGCTAATCAGCGCCGGGACAAAGATCCCTCGC